>QEYB01001686.1:0-34428 GCA_017562135.1 Dipylidium caninum | reverse complement strand
TTAATTTTGGTAACTAAAATAATAAGAAGAAAGTTTCACATACATAAGTTACTCGAATTAAACATACAAAAATATAGAATGTGTTTATACAAATTAACCATCAGCAATTAATTCGACAAAGCAATAATTGAGGGGATAGAGTAACACACCTTAACCCAACTGTGCAAAAAGGCTAAATGCGCAAGAAAAAGCCAATTCGTTGACCAATTAAAATAGAGAGGGTTCAGGTAGACTTAGGAGGCGAACCAAACCTAAGGGGACTAACGTGGATGTCCCAGAAATGTGCGCAACGATGATTGGATGCCCAAGTTTCTACAGCTTATTATAAGAAAATTATTTTAAAATATAACAATTGCTCCGATTATAATAAGGATAATTAACAACGTGAGGCTGCGGTTCGTTTTCAAGGTAGTTAATAAAGCTGCAAACTTTGTTTGAAGAACACAATAACCAGGTGCATTGTTATATACGTGCGCGTTATTGCGTAATTATAAGAAGGAGCATTAGCCCTATAAACAATTTGCTGCTGGCGAATGTCTATATTACTGCGCCCTGATGAAATATTATTAAAGAAGCTCCTCTAATTTATCACATCATAGATTTCACCAATCGTAATTAGTAAGACGTTGTGTAATTTAATCGCGCAAAATGTCTTATGTTTTCAATTGGAAAGTAATCCATACTATTATTTTGACGCTTAAACTGACGTATTCTGTTGCATTCTATCCATAAAAAGGTTTTTTTCATTTGGCGGCTCATATTACCCGCCGAGCGAATGTCAATAACAAGTTGGTTTCGCGTTCCGGGAGGATGGCGGCTGATATTCCTTGTGCCAACCGGAAGACAAAAGAAAGTAAGACGGATGCTGGTTAAGTATGGTTAATAGCTTTGTTTTCACTTACGCGCTCTATCAGCACGCCCGCTTCCTCTCTCAAGGCGTGATAAGGAACCAGAAATCCTTTTTATTGGTGATTCAATTTTATTTAAAACTTTGAGGCCACCGCAAGTATGCTGATTTATTTTTTTCGCTATCTAATATTAGACTTTTACAAAACATATATCGAACCCTACACTGTCTTAATTTTTCGATCCCCATTATATATATATCCAGGAACGTTACTATATATAATCTGGACCGAAGTTAAGGTAAGGTACCACAACCGATACTCTTATTGTCACCCGTTAGGTTGTTGTCCTGGCAGTTGGAAAACCATAACAAGGGTACTGCTGCGGAAATAGTCCAAAGGAATTCTTGCTATTAGGAAAGTTATCAAGGATTAAACAGCCGGAAGTATCGCACATCGTCGTTTCTAGTAGTCCTCCCTTCTTATCCATTCATTTCATTTCATTCATTTAACTTGTTGGCTTCCCTTACCCATCACTAGACCTTTTACCACGCTAGATTATCCATTTGTATTTCCATTTACATACATTTTCCACTTACATTGTTGCGTTTATTCAAAATACCCGCTGCGTATTTAGGTTTAATCTTTCTAGCGTTATTAAATGCCTTATTCCCTACTTTCGCAAATCTAGGCCATTGTTCTTGTACATTGTGGTCATCTACTCTTGCGCCTAAATTTCACAAGTGAAATGGTTCTTAAATTCTTTCTTTTTCTCCCACCTCCGTGGAAGCGATTAATTGAATTATGTACAAATAAAATTTTCCCACAATTTAGGTCGGATTTTACATAACCAAACAAATTTCTGGAACCTTGAAATCTAATTTCATTTGTTGGTATTGCTAGGTAATCTTTTTATTATAGCACGACCAATATTTATTTTTGAACACATAGCTTCAAGTCTTCGGTATATGTTGCCACTTTCTTCCATAAATACTTACTTTAAACCATATGCATAATCTTAATCTCACAACGTCATTTACGGATTCTAGAGGATCAAAATAATTTCCCCTTCCCCAGTTTGCTGTGGCTTAAAATTCTTGTATTTTTTTCCCTGCTCTAACTTAAGCTTTACTTTATTTGGTTCTTTACCGTCTAACGTTACGCGTCAACAGTATATTGCGCTCTGTAGTAAACACTTTGAGAGGATAGGTGGGGTGTATAGCCACTATCTCTCACGGCGTCGTATCTCTCACTAAGGACTGTCTCTATATATACTTGTAAAACTCTTATTATCAACTCATATCTCGTTTCGACCACTGATGTATATTCTCTTTATCTCTCTATATCTTATAATAATATCTACCAAATTTTTGACTATTTTCATCGGCTATTTTGTTTTCTGTTTCTCCTATTCCATACCCTAAATGAGAGATTATGAAATTAGCGTTTAAGCTGTCAATGAAGACTGTTTAGCTTTCGGCTCATTACTCTAAATCACAGTTCGCATATAGACTTTGTTGCCATTGTCTATAGTTGCCTTTAATTAAATTTTTCTTTTCAAAAAAAGTAATGTTTTTTTTCAAAACCTTGTCGGTGACTCCATCTCGACTCTTGTTTGCACTTTGTGCCAAGAAAATTACTCTGACCAATTGGCTTGGCGGCTTCTCGTTTGTTTTGTTCTCGTAGGCTGATAATGTATTGCGTGCACAATCAATCTTAACTTCTTTAGCCTTTGTTCATTAAGTGCGTGACATTGGGACCAACACCGCATGGATTTATTTTATGTAGGTTTACGGATTGGTAAACAAGTTCCAAATAGTTTTTAATGTTCTCCCGTCGTTTACTAATAATATTTCATTTTCTGCTCTGGGCGCATGCAAAATGTTTTATTTCCATAGTTTATACTATTTGATTTCCATTGCTTATTTTTTTGATACCTTAATAATCGCGTGTTCGGAAAGAGTTGATTAATAGTGCTGCAAACTTATATTTGTACTATTTTCATTCTACTCTGGGCTCACTCCTTTTTTTCGGGTTATTGCTTTCTTTTTATTCCCCACTCACGTATATCCGGTGTGTGTCTTGTAGTGTCAATTGCCTCCCATTTACTTTTCCATCAAGCCATTATTCACAGGTGGTCTAACGGTTTGCCTTTCAATAAATCCGTGAATATGCAAGACAAATTTGTTAGTCCCATGCCACCGCAGTACTTTAATGCCTTTTCCTTGGGCATTTAAAAGTCTGCGTCCCCTTGGTTAAGAAGGCCGAACCCAACGACGCAGAAAACCACTTGGAAGTTAACCGGCTCTTTGGCGGCCGTCTGAGCCGGTCCTTGGTGACCGCGTGTCTTCCTGTGGCCGGAGTGGGAGCCTCCCGTCCACCCCGATGGTTCCATTGCGCATCGCGACATGCTCATTTATCTCCACCCTAACGGAACCGGCTACTGCAAATTTATGGAGCCCTTCTAGTGAAAGAACTCCAGACTTCCTGCAGACTTTTCTCAAAACCAAGCCGCTCCCCCTCCAGGTCCCCTTAATTCCTTTGCCTCCGTTATCTTTTTAGTTTAATTCAATTGTTTAAACTGCTGTTATTTAACCTTTCATTCGTTGGGTGACTTGGGAAGCTTTGCACATTGCCTTCTCTTTTTTGTAAAAATCTCTTTTTCCTTTTGGGCATGTAAATTTGAACCAATTTGGACTTGTAAAGACGACTTCGTTACCATTTTTCGATTTCTGGAAAGCTGACGTTGTTCATAGGCACCCTCAAATCTCGACTGGAGCTCTTTGTTGTGCATCTCTTCCTTGAAATCAATTCAATTGATGTACATGGGCTGCTGACTCCTTTTCAAATCATAATGGAAAACTCTGTTTCGATAAAATTCCTCCAATTTGCGTTTTTCATCTACCGACTCTCCTCTCACGACACATCGTTTCTGTACGTGACCTGAATTTGACAACCCTAACCAATTGCCGCAGCAGTTCACATCGATGACATGTCAACGGAATCGTGCCGCTTTGTTCGTTTTGTCGTTTTAATAACTTTAAAATATGTGTCCTTCCCTAATGTTTAAATCTGAGATGGAATTAAAAATTTGTATAAAAGGAGTCTTCGGCCTTTTGTGCCGCTCCTACGTATTCATTCCACATCCATCTGTTCTCCAAAGCCACACTTGTCGAAATTTCTGCTCCTCACGGGTCCCAATTTCCAAATCAACGACGCTGTTCTACCCGTGATGTGACTGTAACTGCGACAAAGGTAATTTCAATGTTCACACTTATGAATGCTGAGGAATGTTCTTGACCCGCTGCGACGGTGTCAACTTTTCATTTATCAACTTTTCATCGTATTTCTTCCTTTTTTTATTGTAATTATCCTGTTTCTCTACTCCGCGACCCTTCTTTCGCGTAAGTCATGCTGGATGTGCCGTAGACAATGCGATCAATGTTGATGTCAGCTGCGATAGAAGAGTTTTGAACAGGTTAACCGTTTTACATTATAGTATTTTAGACCGAGCTTTTTCGAACTGTCCTGTCTGTTTTCTCGGGTCTGATTTGCCGCGATATACATATTCACGCTAAACCAGCCCGTGAGGTGAGATAACCTAGATGTCTTGCGAACGACGAAACCGTTTTCCTTTGGACGTCGAAGCCCTTTTTGAGTTCGGAGCGAGTGGCCATTTTAGCAAATTCGTACAATTACTTCGTCCTCTTTCTCCAGCCCCACACCTTCGAGACACTTCACTCCTCTTTCCCTCGTTCTGCCCCGAGTCACCTTTCCTGATGCGTATTTAACGTTTCAACGTCAAGAGGCAGTCGCACTCTCTCACAAAAAGTATTCAAACTGAGTCATACATAGAAATTACAGCTGTTGGCGAGGTTGTAGGTCCACCACCCACTTGAGAACGTTTTTGTTTTAGTCTTCCGGTGTAAAACCGATTTGTTGAATTGTGTGTGCTTGTTGTGTATATATAGAGAGTGTGTAGAAGTCACAACTCATTTGCACTAATGCCATATTTTTTATTCAACCAATCATTCAGATTTATACCTTTTCGCCCAGGCTCTCTGGGAGCCGGTAATGCGCAATAACCTCTTCTGATGCTGCCGGTCAATTCTCCTCCTACTCCACTCAACGACTCACACTACAACTCGACGTAGGCACCCTGGCTAATGTTAAAAGACCACTTTGGCTCCTCAGCATACTATGCATCTCCCGTGGAAACTGAACTATGATAATGAGCCTTCCGAGGGCAACGGTTCGACATTTCTATTACTCCTCCCGTTACAAAGCACTGCCTAATGCCTACATTTTCATCCATAAATCCCTTGGGAAAGTTGTAATAATTTCACTTTGTTCATCTGAAATACCCGCAAGATGTGCAAGTAGAAAGCGTGTGTGCGGATGAGACACTACATTCCTGTCTCATTATGCTACTGGCGGTCTAGGGGGGAAATTTATCCACTTAGAAGCGCGATCCACAGTGCAAATTACATCTTATGCACCACCGAGTCTGCAGGTTGCTGTGCACACAGGACTTGGGGCCGAACAGAAGCTGAATATATCCATAGCTATGTCGTCACGAGCCTTCTCAAATCTATTACATCATGCTCGCTCTTTGCTCCCGTCGCTGATTCGCTCACTCGAACGGCGGCTTCTGTGCTCTGGTGCTACCGTTGTCTCTCTCTCAATTCTCCAGTAAGATTCGCTCTTCTTCCATAGTGGTCTCAATATAACTTCTCAACAACAGGGAGCTTACGTCGTCCAGCCCCATATGGACTGCGAAATCACCAACAACAAATATATAACTGGCAACACAAGCCAAAACAGATTCTATTTCATATTCATAAAAACGCCGAGTGTGCCGCCCAAAATTCTATGATATCCTTCTCCGTCATAATAAATGTGTGGGTCTCGCGACTCTGCATAATGTGATACCTTGTAGTGTTTTGACTGCTATTACCCAGTTGAGGCCGGGGTCCCTACACCAAATCATTTCCACGCTCAACGCGACGCATGTTACTCGATGCCACTCACCCACTAAACTCATCCAGATAGTAAACAAAAGTGAAGTTCTTATGCCGCTCAAAAAACTTTATCGTAGCGTTGACATTTATAATCCACAACGAGATTGCGTCGTCCGCATTTCAGTTAAATTCTGCCAAATTCTTCTCCAATCGTTCGCTAAGAATGATCTCCTTGAGAACATTGCGTGAGGAGTTTTCTCGCCACTTCGGCCATCGACAGCGAAATAGGAAGGCAGTTTGTTGCGCCTTTGAGATATGATGGAAAGAATACAGCCGATTACTACTTTCACAACCCGTGGTGTCTAAACGTCTTAAAATGTAATTGAACACCCGCGAATATTCCACGTAAAGCCTGTGCAAAAGGAGGGTGGAAGGACACGAGATGATCTCACATGCACATTCTCGCCTATTCTTATGACCTATTCTAACTACTATATAGAGAAATAGGCGTTTAACACCTGTCTGCCCAAAAATTTCGCGTGCGCAGCATGTTGCAAATGCAAGTTATGAACAATCCGTGATTGTTAAAAACGGGCGATAAATTTTTTGTTATTTTAAGGGGAAGCTTGCGACATGTTAACTGTTTCGTTCAACCAATTTTGCTGTGTACAAAAAAAGAGAGCTGCTCCGTTAGTATCCGGAATATATCAGGTGATTGTGTGAAAGAACAAAAGGAGACTGTAAAGGCATTACGTCTGGAATCGTACACCATTGCGTAAAATGACTATCAGGATGGGGTGCCAATTAAAGTGTTAGATAGGATTTTAAAAATGGAATTTGATACATAAAGTCACCGGTATCCTTGTATTTGGCAGGGCACGTAGTGTCATACGCTTCAGCGTATTCTAGCATGGCACGAATCATTCGGACTGATTATCCGTAAAACAAACGTAGGCTAGCGCCGGAACTTTGGGAGAGACTGGGAGATGTGGTAACACTTGCGTAAACCCTATTAAAACGGCGTTATAATTCGGCTTGCGCTATGTAATGACGGTTTAGGACTTTGCGCATGGAAAAAGCAAATATTTCACTGAAGGAGTTTAGCGCAGTGCATGTTTGCCTTACCTATGTGGAATACAACTGGTTTGGAAATTTGCCAAATACGTTGTCCACAATAAAATAGCATAGAGATACTGAGGCAGATCACCGATTTACCTCGGTGTAATGACTACAAGGCTCGCTTTTGAGTATGTCTCTCATTTGAAACTAAAAATTGCCGCATTGCTTCTTTGAATTTATTGACAACAGAGAGCGTTTTTTGATTGCACTGCTGGTGCCCGAATGGGCTACGCTGGTGACTCCGCAGACTAACTCACGAATCCCGTAAAATAGCCCTTCGTTAATGTATTGGCTTTTTGAACTAATTCTTCCAGAATCTTAGAACGGCTTATTGAGCCGGCTTATTAAAGCAGACAAGGCGACCAGATAAAAGCGGATGTGCTTAACGTACTGAGGTCTTTCGAAAGCCGTTTATGTTTAGCCAATGTTCATTGTGAGAATCGTAGCGCTGAGAAAAATCTTACCTGGTTTCACATGGAGTCTTCTTCGAGGGTTTATGGAAAAAAGCTTGAGTTGAAGGACTCTGTCAAACATTGAAGACATTGTCTACGATTAGCGGGCAGGATTAATGATGGTAGTTTCTCTTAGTGGAATTATTGACTTCTTAGTTCCCAACATATTACATCCCTTGTCCCACATTCATATGACCTAGAGAAGTGTGCATTCAAATTAAAGGTGTGTCTTGACCGGTATACCCTCAGAGATATCAAGTTCGTCAGGACTTTATCGAATTAAATAAGGTTTGGTACATTTTTATCCTACTCCCTTAGGCAAATCGCTACAGCCCATTAAAGGTCTCTCGAATGTATTAATTCGATTCTCAACTTCTGCCCATGGCATCGTTAAAACAGGGATTTTGATAGACTGTATGCTAAGATTCGTGGATTATTCGAGGCGATTTAGCGGCGCCCTCAAAGGTTATTTCCAAAGCCAAAAGTATGTTTCACGCTATTACATCGATCTGTGTTTTTTACGAAGTCTTTCACTACTATACATTTGGACCGTACTTGTTATCTTTTCATTTACACACCTTCAAACATCCCTGTATTTTCAACTGAGTACGATTATTGTAGTTCCTAAGTATTAATTCAACTGGATCATTGAGATCCTCACACATTCTTCTTAATGGTTTCTATCGCACTTTTAATGGCTCCTAAATGTATCTCATCGCTCTCTCGAAATATCAGATTTCTCTTTTGGAGATCTTGGGCCGCGTAGTTTTTTGGTTTACTTTCACCTGAGAATTTTTGGGGGCGCCTAAATGTTTTTATGTACTTTCACTTCTTCATGGCTTCTCTTTTGACCTTCATCTACCATGATCAGTTTTTGTAAGGTAATCACTATTCCGACTTTTTGAAGCTAAGAGTTTTTCAGCCACCTGTGTTTAGCTTACTGTTTTTGAATCACACTGTAAACCTGACTCAGCGCTTGCGGCAACAGTCCCAAAGAGCTTTTGCTTCAAAGTCGAAACAATCATGCAGTGAGTCACGTAGTCTCCTCTTCTTCGTTTGGCTCCCATTTCCCACAACCAGAGGAAGTAGAAAGCTTGCGTGTTAATTTCATCCTCTTGCCGTACTAACCCAGTCGTGATGAAAACCTATTGGTGCACTTGACTTCTGATTATGGCTTAGTGGTCTGTTTGACTAAATCCCAGCTGATAATCCAAGGCTTTCCTCTCTGTTTACTTGCTAATAAGTTTATTTAATTTTTACCATGACAGAGCCCAAGAACTGTACGCAAGTGCAAATCTGTTAGTCCAACAAACTAACCAGATCCTCCTTTTCATCCGCAACACTCACTAAGACCTCCCTTCTCTCCAGTCTCGTCTGTGATCCTCTCCAATACGCCCGTCAGTTTGTCAAAATAAATGTTATTTATTCACTTTTTCTTATTCTTCACATCATCTTTATTCTGTAGGTATGTAAAAAACTCTCGGAAAGAGGCAAAATTGTCACCTATGTTTTCTTTCGACTTGGGCGGTTGGGTTTTGAATTTGGGGATACGTGATTCCAGTTGCGAGCTTATGGATTTGAGAGAAGGCCTGCCAAGGATCAGCCACACTCCACCCATTACAAAGCCTGTGATTGCGAAACTCAGTGCCGTGCCTGCTGCGAAAGCTCTCAGAGCAAATCGGAAGGGACCACCCAGTTGTTGCATTTCACTTTGTGTCTAAAAGTAGTCAGAGGGCACCGAAGAGAACGCCCGCCATGTAAAAATAGAGATTTTTGTTAGTCCAGAGAAGGCTCCTGTTGCAAGTCTAATTTGATTTATTATTTTTTATATGCGTGAATGTCTAGATGGGCATAAGAGGAAGTATATCCACAGATTGGTTGGTTATTGAAGAGTGCTTTGATCTCGACCTCCGGGGGTCATAGCATGACGCCTTGGATATCTTCGAGGCCTCAGTGAGCAGAACAGTTGATTTCCGGCGAGAGATTGGGTAGATTCGACTTATTCCTCGGATGAATTAACTGAAAGTCACTTGCGTAACTTTGACTAAATGGCCTGCCGCCTTATTTCTCTTCCAACGTCGCATTTGCAAACGCTCTAGTTTACCTGTTTCAATCAACTTCAAGGACCTGGTACTTCGTAAATTACTTGGCCTGGATCTCGATTTTATTCCCCTATTCACTAACGAGTTGTTTCTCCCACACGGTTATATTTTCGAAAACTAATGTTGCTCGCCTTCGTATTTAAGTGAACAATTTTCAGTCTCACCGACCGGGTGTAGAGAGCCTGTGTTTGTGTTAGCGGAGTGTGACTGTACCCAGGGATATGGGAGTAGCGGCGGTTTAGTCATTGGCTACGGAAACCTAATATTAAAGCAGTTGACACGATAGGACTTAAGCCATTAAACCGGGACAAGAAGTGCTGAAAATTACCATGGTTATTGGAGAATCTCCACGGTTCTTGAAAGATCGCATGGAATAGAAGAATCCAGCGAGAAGGGAGGCGCCTCCAACGCAAGAAAGCGTCAATACCCCTCGCAAATGCCCCTCCTTCTCCCCCTAGAAGAAATAAATATGCTCTAACAAGTGGTTGACAACCATATAACCATGAATAAGCTGGGCCAACATCAAATAGTTACACGGCTTCGGGTAGCTTGATGCATTGACAACGAAAGATGCGAGAACTGCAACTTAGTGTACCAGAAAACGCGTCAATTCATCCGACTTCGAAAGACCAGAGAAAACGGAGTGGTGGAATAGTGGCACAAACAAACAACAGAAGACAAGTCGAGAAAGACAGTCAGTAAAGGTTTAAATTTAAAACAGTTAAAACAGGAATTAAAATAGATGTAATTCAAGGTGATTGTCCAAGCATGATGGTGGGCAGAGGAGGGATGAAGTGAAGGCGCAAGTAAGTCCACAGACCGACAACCGGGCAAGTCAATATACACGAGAAAAACAAGGAGACGAGGAGAGGGGGGGGGGGCGGTAACTCAGACGTAAACCTTTACGAGTCCATCCGCGCCTGCACAAATGGCTATCAGCGGGCAGCGTGGGATGGAATGCCACCGAGTGAACCGATTCGTCATATTTCCGTCGGTGACTGGTGAATTCTTGGACGCAGGTTCGTGTCTCCACGTCCCAGAGGCGGATTGACGCGTCGTAGCCTGTGTGAAGAGAAAGGCACGAAAGGAGTCCGCCTCATCCAACAACGGAGGTTCGAGAAGATCAAAACCTTCTCTGGAAAGTTTGAATCTTCAACTGGTCCCGCCTGTGATACTAATTGTAAACACTTGTGTCTTCGCGGTGATCTTGGGGATATTCCCAAATTAACAGATGAATATACGCTGAAGTTCAATGCTGAGACGGGGTAAGCATGATGCGGGTCTGGAGAAATCCCACATAAGACTAAGACGACTATGAAAACGTCCCACTCTTTCACACACGCTAAGGCCAGTGTGTAAAAACTACTATGACTGAAATATGGCGTCAGTCGAAGAGGTGAGCCGGAAAATCGGAAAAAGGGGCGATATGAACAACTCACTGGCAGAGAGGAGAACGACACCGCGTGGGTCTATGGCGAGCGAGGTGACACCCTCGAGATGTGCCACCATGCTGTGCAAGCATGTGCCCTGCGCCGTGTCCAAGACGCGAATTTGTCGATTCTCGTGGGCTGAGAAGAGAAGCGGGAGGCTGGGGTGCACACAGAGTGCATTTACTGACCCCGGTGCCTCTGTCACGTCAGCTGAAAGTTATTTAGCAAGTAAACCCTCGCACTCTCCGAAAGAATAGAGTTAAAAAACATCAGCGAAATGAAACACAGTGGGCTGGTTTTTTGAACTTCTACTGGACCGATTGAATGAATCAAAGGACTCAGACACCACCTGAGTACCTGACTTGAACGCAGTCGAGTCAAATAAATGAATCTGGCGTCCGGTCTCCAAATGGATAACACAGACGTCGCCGCTTGTCAATCCGACGGCAAAAGCAGAGTCGTCGGTGGGAAGGAAGAGGACTGTGGTGGGCACTGCAGCAACAGTGTGCACACCAGATGCCGGTCTGAACACCCGAACTGCAGACAGCACACGAGTATCGCGCTTAAAAGCCTGCTGCGTCTGTTGCAACAGGACTGGGAATGTGTGCCACAGTTGGACTGTTCCGTCGGCCGAAGCAGATAACACTGTGCCATCGGCCTGTGGACAAAAGAAGAAACGATGTTAGTCCTACTATTGTTACCATGTCTGCAATGATGTTTACAATAGATGAATTAAATAAAATAGTAGATATGCCTTCTGAGTTTTACGTGAAGTCTGATACACTATGTAGAACCAAGGTAATGCTTTTAAAAATTAAAATATAACCACGAGTTTTATTTTAATCCTTGGATACATGACTTGAGGATAAACAAGACGTTAGGTGGGTAGACATCAATCTTCAGATTTAATGTAAAATTAAAGATTTCGAGATGATATTGAGCGAAGATGAGCGCAGGCCCAAGAATAGGATGCACTTGGACTATCGCCAGTTGAGATGCATATTAAAAAACCTCTTCCTTACACCGAAGTACTAGCACTTACGCGAGCAGCAATAGACCAAACAGCATTCGAATGACCTTTCAACAGAGGTCCACCAACGCTGGGGTCAAAGGTCTCGTAGAGAATCAGCTGAAGACTGCCAAGGCGCCAAGAACGTATCTCGCCGTCCAACGAGCCAGAGAAAACAAAATTGCTCTCGAGCGCAATATCAAGTGGACTGCTGCGACCCGAGACAATGTTTTCTGTGCTCGCTGGCAAGACGCTGAGCAGCGCTACACAGAGAACCGGTGCGGTGTGACCTCGGCAAGTATACATCTACGATGGAGACAACAAAGTCCATGAAAGTAAACATAAGTGATAGCGACGGCCTCGCAGTTTATATCGACTCAGTTGACCTCCTACTTCCCACTTATTGCTATTTAATGTACACACGTGTCTCTTTTTTATTCTACATGAAAGAAGAAAGTGTTTAAAATCAAACAATCACTCACACGACAAAATGAGATGTCGCCAGTTAAAAGGTCGATTTTACCAAAGACAGGTCGGAGAATACTAAACAAATGAATGGCGGAGAGGCCACTTATCAATTTTACTAATGGCCGGCACATAGTATCTCACTAATGCGGTTCTTACACCGTTATAGGTGAATATCGCGGATTAAAAACTGGTAAGATTACACCATCTGGATATAGTTATCCCTTATTACCATGAGTAGGTGCGGGACAGATAGTCCGAATGAGTAAAATGCAGGGCTAATGATTAGTCGGATCACGATTACACAAATTTAGCGTATTAAAGGAAATCCTCTGAGCCCCTCCTGACGAGAAGGCAACTAGGCTAATCGCTTCTCCGCTGTCAAATTGACTTCATACGGAAAAAAAGTGGAGTCAAAGAATGACACTGTGCCAAAACAACACTTAATTTTAGGGTTAAAGAATTCATATAATTCTGTCAAACCTGTGCTCATTATTTTCACACATGTTACGATCCACTTCTCGTGCATTTTTAAGGAATTCCAAAACAAGCAATTTTTAATGCTACAGTTTAAGCTTTGATTGTAATGTCAATTCAATAAAAAAAACCGCTCCGAGTTTAAATATACTGCCTTTGCCATACCCATTCGGCAGGAAGACAGCAGCCTATCTCTGCGACTTCTTTCTTTACGGCTAACAGAGGAACCCTTTACGGCAACAGTGACTTCGGCTCGCACACCTCTAACCGACCACTCGACATCCAACGTGGTGCAGATGAGCGCAGACATGTGGATGCTCGTTTCACAGTCGGGTGCACCGCCTCAGAACTCATTTGCTACTACGAAAATGGCCTTCAGGGTGGAACATTGACCAGCATGCTTTGAGGCAAAGTGTTCGCTCGCGAGTCCCTCCGTGTCCGAAAAGCATCCTCACAGGGCTTGATTAGAGGAATTAGGTATGCAAGACCGAAATTTCAAGGGAATAAGTTCTAGGGGTAGACAGATTACATGAAAAATGGAAAAGCGAAAACTCACCGGCTCAACATCTAGACAAGATGACTTCTTGGTCTGCACCCTTTTCGAAAGACTCCACAGCCTCAAAGTACAGTCCTCGCTACCCGTGACGAGAATTTGATCCGCATGATGGAAAGTCACCGCCCTAATGGCGTCAAAATGGCTCCTCAGCGTATACTTGGCAGTCCAGGCGGGTGGTGCCTTAGCGGTGGTGGCCGCAGCAATTGCATCTTCATCGTCATCTTCAACACCTACAGCAGCTCCCTCCATGGCGTGGATGAGGTAGAGTTGTTGCTGCTGATGTAGATGGGCGGTTTGAACAACTCCATCCAAGTTGTCCAACGCCGAGGCAGAGGTTAGATTTACAAGATCGCCTAATGCGCAACCGTCGCTCCCACTGCCATCGCTACCCTCACCAGTGCGGTCGGCTACCAGAAGTGCATCGTCCGGTAAAACATGCGGCAACGTGATGTTGCCCTGACTGGCAAAAAGCTCCATTTCATCATAGGCGTGCGGTGGAATGGGATTCTCCTCGGGAGACAATGGGGATTTCTGCTGCTGGGAGGGCGGGCCTCGGTTGATCGACAGACCTGAAAATGAGTTATAAGTTGGGAAGAGAATAGGCATTTCGAAGCTCAATGGAAAAGATACATTACTAAACAGCGGGAAGGGTGGAAAGGATAAAAATAAAAAATGACCGGTGCGATTACAAATAATTCAAACCTTCAATACAAAGTGGCAGAGCTCAGGAAGCGAAATCACGAAAATTAGTGGTTGACAAGATAAACTCTGATTCACTAAGAGCTACAGACAGAACTAACTAACGAAAACATAAGAGTAATTTTCTACGTTATATAACAGAAGTGTTCCGTAGAGCCACAAATTTTGGGAATTCTGATTAAAACTGTCTCATATTTTTAGATAATAAATTTTTAGAGCAGTTATCGTTTTCGGATTTATTGAAAATGATAACCCGCATCTTAATCGGAAACGCAGGAAGAACATCTGACAAAAAAGAATTGTCTCGACTGTGTAATCTGATCCATACAACCTGGGTCTGAGCCATGAAACAGCCATATACACCGCTGTGTTAAAACGTCGGCGTACAATAAAAAAATTAAAAAATTGCACTCATATGTGCCGTTGAAGCCGAGGCAATTGGAAGTGATCAAGCTTAAGAGCAAGTGAACATCTTTGTCACCTCGTAACACACGATTGCCGCCGTTTTCACACCAATTCATCACTTGTAATGAAAAATGAATTTTTTATGATAATCGAAAACGATCATGCAAATTAGTAGTTAACAATACATCCTCCAGGACACACTCCTAAACAGAAATATCATTAAAAGACGTTATCGTTAGCATATGGTGGAATGCCCAAGGGGGGACTCGTCATCCCCTTCTTCCTACAACCAGTCTGAACCATAACAGCAATGAAGTCGCATTGTCGTACAAGAAACTTATGATGATCAAACGGGTCAGCGAAATAATACTGTATAATAAAGCACGACGACCATATAAAACTTCAATTACTGTTGACAAATTAAATAACTTCTCTGTAATATGACATTTTACCATATCCTCCCTATTCACCCGATACTTTACCGACCGGTTATTGGTCATTCGTAATTACTAATTACTTCTAAGAGAGAAAAGACAGTTGCCAAAATGATATTATAAAAAACGTTGGGTAGTTTACTATGTAAATAAGGATTTTTTAT
Organism: Dipylidium caninum; assembly: GCA_017562135.1. Lineage (NCBI taxonomy): Eukaryota > Metazoa > Platyhelminthes > Cestoda > Cyclophyllidea > Dipylidiidae > Dipylidium > Dipylidium caninum. The sequence continues at coordinate 19,310 of QEYB01001686.1, read as the reverse complement.
GCAAAATCGCATGTATGACTTGCCCAGTCCTTAGCAGGAAGTCATAGATGCCCATGAAAATTATTTCAGTTCATTATAGTGGATAATGTAAACAAGTGCCCTTTTTGTTTTTTACTTATACTCAACGCTCATTTCATAGTTTCCAACCTGATAATTAACGTCGATATGCAAAAAATATCTAAACATTTCAGATGTCAAAAAAAACGAACCTAATCGATAGTGCTCTTTTAGTCGGTCCACGAGGGCGGGCTGGTCGCCAGATGCCCAACCTTTCGGTGGCCCCATGATGTTGAGAGTGAAGGACTCAGGAAGATATTCAACATCAACTGTCGCACACCCGTCGCCAGCTGAAACAAGGAAAACAGGAGTCTCAACGATATTAAGAGTGGTGTAAGAGTAAAATGCAAATAGGGTAGGACAGCGTATAATCTTATTCGGAAAAATTCAGATTTCGTTAACTACCGTGGAGGTGCATAATTTTTACTAGGTGATAGGATACACAACAGGAATGTGAAAAACTGCCCAAATCCAAAATCTCAGAGTAACAATTACTTCGGTAAAGATCGAAAACAGGTTTCAATGAATAAAATGAAAGTAATGGGAGCTATCGATGATGTGTGGCCTATTAATGCAAAAGTAGGCCAACTGCCGGGCGTTAAATTGATAAAAAAGGGTTAAACAAAGTAGTGTGCAAAATGAGCAGCAGGTGCCATACAAGTGGAATGGATATGGCAAAAAATATTGTTACTGAAAGACTTTTACAATAACCCTACCAAGCGTGAAATAAGAAATGAAGATCTGGTGAAAAAACTTGTTATACATAAAAATTACCCTGTTGAGCAACTAGCCTGTCAAACTCCGCTAGAGCACTAACTGTTTCGTCATTTGTGTTAGCTGACTCATCGGTTGATGTCTCCATTATCTGAAGTGGTATGGCAAAAAGAGAAGGCAAACTTAGATATCTTCGTGCACATTAAAATAAGAAAATTCGATTCCAAGGGTAAAACCCATGCAGTACAACTTACATTCATCACGCGATCGCCTACAACTTCAGATGACATGCCTTTAGGGGATTCACTGATTTCAGAAGCTAAACAGTGGAAGAGTAGAGGTTAACAGCTATCAAAAGGCGAAAAGTACGCGACGAACCATAAGCACAATATGCTACATGAGAACTCACCTACTGTTTCAGTTTTCGGAGGGATACCCAAGATTTCTCTTACCCTAGCAGCCCTCAATTCGTTAGACAAATTATTCATTCCCAGTCGCGTCAGATATTCTCTTAATCGACCTCTTTCAAATGTACTCAGTCCCTCTTGTTTATTTGCGGAATCTTGGCTACCTGTATAGCTTTTATTACTGTTGGACTCATTAGGGTACTTCAATGTAAAGTTCTTAAATCTTTCTTGCTGTAAAGCATATTCGAGCATCTTGATTCGCCGAACAAGATCGCTCTTCAAATTTTCGCACCCTGTTTTTTCGTTTTGTAAAACGGCAATTTTGGTCTAAAATAACACAAATTGCGGAATAAATGCAAACCTGCAACTCAGTTCTCTCAAATTCCCATTGAGAACGTTCGATCGACATTTTAGTCCATTCACTTTGAAGAAAGTTGAGAATTCCATATATACTGTACTGAGTATTTTGGCAGTCAAAAGTGATCTCCTTGGGACCCGGATTCTTTTTACCACATTCGAAATCAGTACTGTCGCTTTGAACGTAACTGACAGAATCCATAGCTAGCACGATATACCGCAAGTCATCTAACAGTGTCTTCAACCAATAAACGCTTGGAACCGTTCGCATAAATACATCTTAACTTCAGCACACCGAAGTTGCAAAAGAACATATAACACAGTCTAAACATAAAATTTTTTCGCATAAAATGCACGGACGAAGAGATGCAAAATATACAGCCGTATTATATAGTACTCAAAGGATTGATCGATACATAGTCAACGTATAATGGACATTGCTAAGTCAATACGAGTTCGCATCAATTGCAAACGTAAGTTCTCCAGCTTTGATGAAGAGTGTGGGATGGGACAATTTGCTTTCTGTGTCTGATCGTCAGCGAATTTGAGGTCTACCATTTGGAAGACCAGGTTCCCAATTCTTATGACTTACACAATATGTAAAGCGTCTTACTTAAATTGCACAAACGTTGTTGCGCACGTTCTTTTGCAAGACGGCTCTCTAGATTAACAAGTTACTGAATTTTTCAAATTCATGTTAAAGCCTCTCGAATATAAAAATAAAAAATCTTTATTACCGTTCTGCAATAAATTTTTATATACAAAAATGCGCGATTCAAATATGACTCTTACACACTTTTAAACACTCGTTTATAATTTTTCTAAATGTTTATTTGAGGGCGGGTCCTTTGTGCAGCAACACACTATTAGGCGTTAGGGCCGTTCGTCTGCATTTACATTGGTAGTTTTGAATGTCCGCTGTGCGTAGACCCCTTCCTCTGAATCTTGGCGAAACTCGGCGCATACCCGGCGTTATTTTACCGGTTGAGATTGGACCTAGTACTCAGCTTAGTAATCGGACTGATGTTATCATTAACGGTCAAAAGGTCACAATCGATGCAAGGGATCTGGAAGTAAAGGAGGAACTAGGTAAAAAAATTCAATTACTTCATTGGCTTACCTAGCATAGTAATCTATAATATATCCAGTAATATTGAAACAATAAAGCGCCAAATCTGTCGAGTAATTCTCGGTAACCCATTAATTGATTTTTTCGTTTTTCATAACTGTGCTTGATATTTTTTTGAAAGAAAACTAACTAATAACTGCATTTGTTCTTAACAACGCAACTTTGTTTTTTTGTTGCATTTGTATATTTTACTTTGTACCAAAACCACTTATTTCTTTGCCATTTCTCGGTGTAATATAATATGAATTATTGAATTAATTTAGATTTTGTGTATTTTAAATCTGCATTGTATTTTGCTCACGAAATCTCGCTATGTTACTCGGAGTTGTTTAAAATCTTAAAGAAAAAACTATTAATGATGTAATGCCTTATAGCATTTTCTACTCCAATGATCAATACTTGATCAACTTCATTTTTCTGGTATTTACATGTGTTTTCATCTTTTTTTACTTGCATTTTACGGTAGACTCTATAAGTTTCTGGTCGTAAGTATTTGATTTTTAAACTAAATCGGGTTTGATAAAAATGTGCTGTTTCAAAGTATTTACAATGGTATCGTTCAGAATGACTATTTTCTGTTGTGTGATTAATTTTGCCAGAATATTTCATTGTTTTGACTGCATTGTTTGTGGGAACCTAATATTCATCATATTTCTGTTAAATCTAACAATACTAGTGGGCATGTTTTTTACGTTATATCCCAATTTAAAAGTGGCTGATCTAATAGCCTGAACAAGCGAATATACCTTTTTAACATTCATTTACGTGAACCTTCTTTAGTATTTCCTGTCTTCTATCTAATTGCTTTGTTTATATTTCACAGTATAATTTAGTGAAATTCACTGTCTCAAGACCAAATTGAGTTTGTCTACGCAGTCATGTTTTGTCTACTTCTGCTATAGACCGCTTAATCTATTATTCTCGAGGTTTTTACCACTTTTTTTAAGCGAAAGAGTGGGCAATGGCGTTCCTCACATTATATTGCAGATATCCATTTACTCTATTTTAAATTGCCTGGTAGCTTCATTGCATTTTCCTTTTGACGGTTTTATTATTTACAATAAAATGAACATTTTTAACCCGTTTTGTAGGCCGAGGAGAATACGCGCGAGTGCATCGAATGTACCATTCTCCAAGCAAATGTGAGTTCGCGGTGAAGCGACTGCCTTTCGAAGTAGAAACTTCGGGGTCGATCACGTATCCTCAACGACTGGAATGTTAGCATGCGCACCAGCACTTGCCCCTACGCCGTCCTTTCCTACGGTGCACTCACTTTCGGGTGCGAGTTCTGGGTGGTCATGGAGCTTATGGACGACTCGCTTGATAAATTCCTTCAAAAGGTCAGTTCACTTCCTTTTTTATTTCTTCTTTTCATATTCACTATTTGTAAACAATTGATAGTTAACTCTCGCTTGAATTCTCAACTTTTTTGTGTGTTAATCTTCGCAGCTGGCAAACCACTGTTTGCTAATCCATTTTCCCCTCATATTCATGGCATTACATTGGAATCGAGATTACATCATCTTATGAGGGTAAGGATTTCAGGGTAGTTCGTTCGTTTAGAAAAGATGTTAAATCTTATCTCAAATCCTAGGTTTACTAGTCATGTTTACTCTTTTAGAAATCACCTCTTTAGCTATGACTTGTCAAAAGATCTCTTCGTTTATGATCGACGTACTTGTTGATGATTTTAGTCCTTGATCCTTTTATCTTCCCCGATGAATTTGAATCCCAAAATCCTTAAATTCGGATCAAAAATATGTGACTTGACGCGAATACCACTACATTTCTATTTCGCTGTTCTCTTAGGGCCTTTTTATGTGTTCACGGAAGTAAATATCTTCCTACTAATATGTTCCGAATGAAAATTGCAAAACAGGGAAACGTACGGCTATAGCAAACACACTGTACATGCTCTGTTTCACTAACAGTTTCTTAGAATAAGTTAAACTGATGAAGAATATGCAATTTGTGTGCGACTGGAATGCGAAGAGGAACCTTTTGAAGAAAGACCTGGTTTGTGTTGTTGGTGAGAACCACCGCTAGATGTCATAGTGGGATTTCTGTGGTAGTGAAGAACGCCAAAGTTTTGGTGGCTACCACTTAAATATCATATTTTCGCATTATTAGTCCACTTTCCCATGAAATCATCGCCCTTCGAGTCTTGTCTTTCTTGTAATAGCATTTGTGGGTCGTAGTTAGGCGCCACGGAGAAGGACATTTCGAATTGTGCAACTCATTCTGGACGACCCCAGTAAATCAAACAATTGATGGCTAATGGTTTGGCAGGTCAAATTTCTGTAGTCCTTGAAGATGATTAACTTTACTATTAATAAATGTTACTTGTTTGTCATTGTCACCATTACCTCCGTGTGACGTATTTTTATTTGTAAAATGGCCACAAAGGTGGGCGGCTCAATACAATTCTACCTGCTCGTCTGCATTTCTAAGTATGATTGTGTCCGAGTCTTATTAGATGTCGGGGCGGCTCACAGCTTTTCATAACTGGGGATCACGATGATGTTTTTTCCCCTCAACTTGTACTGACGGTTGTCGCCGAGGCCCGAGTTAATGCTGTCCCTCCGTTGGCAGCATTCTGGTCAATAGCTTAAGGCGTGGTCTTACTCGAACTATTTTGGAGCTTTGAAATAGCCTGATTATATAGGAGAGGTTTTTTACAAATGTGGCTATTTAAACGATGTACAACGAATTGGAAAGAATAGACTTTTCGAATGTAAATTATTGGCATGACCATACTCCATGATACGGCTTTATCGTTCGAGTTCTAAGGCTACTTTTCTTCTAGCTGCCTTCTTCAAAGGAAAGTGTTCGATGTCGTAAATTACGATATCATCCAATGGAATGAACATAATGGAAAGTTGGATTGTTAGCCTTGTGGAAAGCTTAAGTGATGTCCTTCGAGGTGAAGTCGCGATTTTACTTTGACAATATTGCCCCAGACTTCTTTTCTCCCTAACCACGCTCTGCTTCATCTCACAATTTTATCGCCAGATTCACCTAAGTGAAAAGTGGTAGCATTCACTTTTTCCTCTAATGTTTTGAAACAAGTTGCGTACAGAGCGACAATGAGAGTTGGAGCTTTGGTTTGGGCGATAGGATGCCTTTGGCATTCAAGGATGATATTGAAGTTAAGTGGTCTCGTTTTGTGTACTGTCACAATTTTCTTAATCTCGGTCTACTTCCACGCTACATACAAAACATCTAACTGATCCTTCACTGGTGCTATTTTCTCACCGCATTTCTTTATGAGTGAATACTCACTACAGAAGACCGCCTAGAATAATTCATGGAGGTAGACTTGCTTCTAAGAAGGACATTACCGCTGCGATGTGGGTCAACCTCCGGTTGAGTAGCTTTTATCTAAGGTCGATTAAGGATTCTCCTATTCTGACTTTATCATGGTCACCATTTACACTTACTGTCGCATTACGGCTCTTCCAATGGAGACTGTATCATTTCGAATCACAATAGATTTCCTTTTTACTTTCGTTTTTTTTAATTTTTACTAAATAATGAATCATAATTGAATAGACAGAATGCCATTTTAACCTAAATTAGGTGTTCGAGCAGCTGATTTTCTAATAGGTGGGAATCTGTTCAGGTGTATGGCCAAGGCAAAATAATTCCGGAGAACCTATTGGCCTACATTGCCTTTTGCGTGGTAACTGCGCTGGAATACCTCCGGAAGGATCTCGTAACCATGCATCGTGACGTAAAACCCTCCAACATCCTTATCGACCGTTCCGGACATGTAAAGGTAAGCTCTCGTACTCTTCGTACCTTTTTCCTCGCCTTCGTACACCAGTTTGGTCTCCCTTAGTGGTGTCCGTTTTCCCCGAGTCCTCCTGTGTAAGTTGATATTCCCGCTTGACCAGACAGTTTGTCTTTTTTGGTGATAGCCTGAAGTTTTTGCACAATCGGTCCTTTTGTTAAGTAATTTACATTTATACCCCTGGGATTAGAGGAGAAGACTTGTTGCCCGTCGATATGCTTGAGTGATCCTCTTGTAGGAGCAAAATGTTTGGTTGCAATGGGCCACGAAGTGTCTTAAAAGACTGAACAATAGGTCGTAGCATAGGGAGAAGGAAGTTGACCTTTATAGGAGTGCACCCAAATGTCATTGTGTCATTGAATTCAGGGTTCACTGAATCAAATTGCACTCTTTAATCCCCTTCGAAAATTGAATGTCGTCTCACGTCTATCTGCGTCCCGTTTAACTACTTTGTGCATGAAGGCGATATCAGTTGTTAAGATATTTCAGGTGCCTTCAGGCAATTGGCGTAGGCGGGCAAGTTAGTCTGATTTCCCCCTCTACCGTTAGGAAAGGTTGCTTGAAGGTGGCAAAAATGTGCTTGACGGTGAGAGTATTTGGAGATCTCTGTGATATCTTCTACATCGCCTAGGTGTGTGACTATGGCGTATCAGGTGAGTTGAAGAATTCCATGGCGCAGAGCAATACAGGAACGTGTCGATATATGGCGCCCGAGCGTATAGACCCTAGTCGCAGTGTCGGCGGTGGCTTTCGCATTCAAGCCGACGTCTGGAGTTTGGGCCTCACACTTCTCGAGCTGGCCACCGGAAAACATCCCTACGAGAGTTTTGTCAATCAGTTTGAACTTCTCAAACACGTGAGTCACCTGTCAACTTCGCGGTTCATTGACTTGGTGAAAACAGACCGAGTTTCCATCTCCACTGCTTCTTACTAGTAGCAGTGATGCATCAAATACTTCTCCCTGCGGTTGCACTATTTTCCCGGTTAAGAAATGGCTGACGTCGGTTGTTGAATTGGCGTTTCCCTATTTTAAAATGTCACCTCTTCAGTTGTCTATCTGTGGTGTTAAATTCAGTGAGCTTGGCTATCATTACTATGTACCATTCATTTAGTTATTTATTTGGGACATGAATTCATTTAATATAAAATACTCTGCTCCCCTTCGTCTCTCCACCCTACTGCTTTTAACCTATTATCCAATCCGTGTCTCTTCCATCGTGTGAGAACGTCGTCTCGTAGTGGTTTATTCGCCCCCTGATATCACAATGTGTGCATGTGGTGATTTACGAACTGTGAACGAATTCCACTTATTTTGTCATGGGGCAGAGGTTTGGTGGTGGGGGCGGGCTGTTTCATTAGTCCTTTTCGGCCCCCGAGATGGAATAGTCATCCAATTCACATCCGCCTTCACGCCCCCATGAGGATCATTAAAAGTTATTTTTTGTCGCCCTACTTTTTCTTAATCTTATAAGTGGTTTTGCTCGAGTAGTGGGGCTAGTGACAGGGCACTCAAGACGTGAGGCACTTTGTGCTTTGATTACCGCATACCCTTAAATTTTTGTGTGGAGGACTTGATTACATTACAGAGAAATTGATATTCCAACATTTTGTCTGTGATGTCGTTTGGGATTTAAATTAATGACTTTTGACGCAATGGGAATTGAGGGACGACATCAAAAGTTATGCGCATAATCACTGGCCCTCTGCATGACCGCTTGGTCCGCCGTGTCGGCCCCTTCCAGTCTTTCAATACCGACATCATAGCCAAATATGATGCTCTTCCATCGCGATTTTGTTAACCCTTTTCATTTATATGTTCTAGCAAGTCAAACAAACCTTGGCCCTTCTTACTTTTACCTCTTTTCATCTCTTATCGTCTAACTGTGAAGTATCGCTTGAATTCCCTCATTACTTCTCCGTCTTTTTGGTATTTTTCTTTTTCTCATGGCCTTTTTACATCGTTCGGACAAATTGCGCATGACGGGACAGATACTATTCCGCCATGACTTTTAGGTGATTTGGCATCCTACGGAGATCTAGATGTATCCCCGTCCGTGTGCCTCCTACAATTACATTTTTTTACCAAAACCATGCAATCTTAACTCACTTTTTGCCATGACCGAATCTTGTAACCGAAAGAATGCGACCAAATGCGTTCTCTGTCGTGCAATCACCCACGTTTCCCCCACCTTAGAGGTCGTTGTGTTCGTGACGTAGGAGGAGGAACGTTTAAAGCATGTCGGGACTTTGATTTTTTGTAGGCTATAAAAATATCACTGGTTTCCCGACTTGGTTCACTGCCGCATGTATACAATTAATTGAAGTGTTTCACGAATTCCATGTTTGCGAGGTAGCATTCGTACCGCGATTGTTTGCTCCAAGATTAAGCTGGGAGAATCGGATTCTCGTAGTGTGACTGCGTCGACACTTTCTCTCCTATTCGATGCCTTATTTAGATGCGCTACTCTTCAGAGAGGGTTAAATGTCTTTAGCACACATCATTCCAGTGGGTAGTGTGGTGCGATGAGCACGTATAAAAGCTCATTGTTGTCAAAGCTGTAAGCCCCACTCTACGTGCTTTCTTTCCCTCTTGGAATACCATTTTAAGTGCCTCCTATTCATTTGCCCTCCGCAGCGGTGAGCAGGGTTGAAGGCACACCACCACCACCCGCGAGGCATGCAATCCGACTGCCCCAGCACGTCCTCGTATTCCGTTAAATTTGGCCAATGTCAGTTCCTAATCCACCCCGCCCACCGAGCAGGCATATTTTTTTCCTCCCAACATGGCGAAGCATTATTTTGCGATAATCCGCAGTTATAATGATAACATCGAGAGCAGTTGCTTCATTTGTTATTCTCTTCCCACTTTGATTTGGTCATGACTTAAAACTCAAGCTCGCAGACGGCAAAAAAAAAACCACGAACCTTGTTTCATCCTTGTGCCGCCTCAGTGAAGTCGAATGCTTAGAGTAAATGGGTTCTATGGCATAGAGTCTAATCTGGAGAGAAAATGGAGTTGTCAGTATCAACGTCACCGCTGTGAATTCGTTCGGATAATCACCGAAACCGCCCGGGAATAGAAAGGACTTGTGTACTTTACTCGAGTCGAACTCCCACCACTGCGTAGTACTTTTTGTGCATCCTTTGATAGCCTTGGCTACACTTTTTCAAAAAGTGGAAGTATGAATCATGGGTCGTAATTCTGTCAAAAGTTGTGTGGACTTACGAGTAAACATCGGTGGTTGATTGTATCTTCACAGGTGGTTCATGAGGCACCGCCCCATGTACCGGAGTCGGTGCCCTACTCACAGGACTTTCGGGATATTAGTTTTCGCAGTGTCTTGTGAAGGAGGACGTTCCGCTTCGTGCCAAAACTATCTGCGCCTCCTTGACTCGCCCTTCCTCCGCAGCGTTTTGCGTGGAACGCGACCCCCCCTCATGCTCAGTTCGTCTGCTCCGTCCTCGATCATCGACTGACTTACAAACTGGAGTCCCACCTCCACTTCACCCCTTTATCTCAAAAAACACACATACCCGACACTCCCCATCACACTACCAATGATTCAATCTTTTATTGGATTTGGAGTATTCTAGCGCCTTTTTTATCCCCTCTGCCCGCAATTTACCCACCCAATACCCTATTCAGTTAATTTTTCTATTAACTATTTGTGATGGCATGGTTACAAGTTTTATTCACACCTTGACCGGTGGACAATGCCTAATGGTGAGAAATGATGTAATGATATGTAATTTGAGGATTATTCCTTTACTCTTATCACGTATGTCATCTATGCTAGCTCAGTTGTTAATAGGCTAGCGATGTGCAAATGCACTTTCTTCGCATGGAAGAAACTTGGGGAATAAAGATACGTGTAATTGTGTGTAAAGGGGCAGACAGCGAAAACACGAAAAACTGTCCAGGCGTGAAGGCAAAGTGGTCGAGAGTTGCGTGCAATTAGTCAACGGCTTAAACAGTGGCTATTTTGAGGTCAGTGAATGATAATAAAGGGGATTAACTGGAGAGACAGATATGACCAAACACATTCTGACAAATGAATCATGCGTCATAACAACCGACTTCGAGTTAAGATTCACTAGGGAAAAGATTGCAACATAACAAGGAACGCCAGCAAAACAACTTAAACTAAGACAGGAAAAGTACTTTTAGTGTCTATGGGATAGCGTCCGAAATCAAAAAACAAATCAGACATATGAAGGGTTTCCGTAAGTCCATAAAACCCATCGTTAAAATCTAATTATACGAGACCATTGTTAAGTCGGAAACCACCAGTCTCCTCGCATTCGCAGATAGAGGAAAAAGACGGTCATAAAAATCGGGATTGACGGCGCAGTTTCCATTTTTATGTACATCCGAAGCAAGAAAAACTATCTTTACAGTGAGGACGAAAGACTGGGGCGAAAACGGCAGTATAGCGTTAGCCAAAATGAAATTCAAAAGTGGCCGCCTACCACCACCAAACGGGTCAAAGTTGCGAAAATTGAATCCAAAATGGCCCCGAACTCGTGAAGAATTGATGTCCGAGCCCTCCCCGGCGCCGAAGGGACCTCGAGCTTGCGCCTCGGGGTCCTTTGGGTCGAGTGCCGCTATCAAATTGAGCCCGCATCTCTATGGTGAAATAAGTAAAACATAAAAGAAATTGAAAAGGCACAAATGCAATCAAAAGCGCCGATTCTCGGTAATCCGAAATGTTAGGCGCCGAAAACTAACGAAAAAGATACACCTATTCGCGAAGGACTACTTACCTCTTATTTAGTAGAACCATCACGAGCGTCATTTGATATCAGCAAACGCTTTTCGGCGGCTCTCTTTTGAGTATCGTCAAAACAAAACGATCCGGATGTTTTTTGGCCAGCCCAATTCCCGATACGCTTGCTTTATTTCCCTGTCGCTGGCCGCTTCTTTTCAGGCCCAAAATTTTATTAATAAGTCACGCTTTTTACCCCGTGACTTGAGATTTTGGGCATTTTTTCAGTACCCTTCTAAGCGCCTTTTCGTTGTTCTGCTCCAATTTCAAAAACTTCCCTGTACTCGGCCCTCGCTAAACAACAAGAGAGGAAGCCACACAGGTTTTTTACAAATATTGCCCATTTTGCATTTTTTATGAGAAACGGGAAGATTAGTTCTTCGTAAGTTAAAAATAAAAAAGTCAAATACTACTTAACGAATTCTTATATGCAGATTAAAGAAACAACTATTACAGTAATGCTGAACATTCACAGAACTTTAGGTAAAAATTAGGCCTAAGAAGTATGAAAAAAACTAGAAAATAATTTCTTGAGACAAATAACGTAAAACAGCAGGAAATTCCAGCTACCTTCATCAAATTTGTCGAGATTTAGATAGGCCTCGGCTTTATCCAAATGCGCTGTCCACTGATTGGAGATTCCGTTGATATTACAAAATCACATGCTTCCAAGGAATTCTCGGATCAGCCTAAAACAAAACGTAATACGCTAGGGAACGGACAAGTTATAAACTTAGAGGCCATCAATACAATCACACTGCGCGCAGCGACAAAATAAGTGTTTTTCTTCGCGAACACATACTCTGGGTTGTTACCTTCAAGTCCAAATGCGTTTGCAAAGTGGAAGACATATCACCCAAATTTTCGGATTTCAGCATAGATATAATTGTGCGGTCCTAAATAACCTTTGCGAGACCCTGACTTTTGCGTAATGAGCGCGACAACCTTTATCGTCGGATCTAATCGAAGACCATTTCCGGATCTCTGTCAAGGGCATCTGCGCTGCTAGACCGGCTTCATACATGAGGGCAGAGACTCTGGGAGCATTCCCGCCACGTTATCGCTGGACCATGTGGACACTTTCACCGTAATTCCTCGATTGCCCTAACGTGCATCGAATGAGTGGAATTGGTAAAATTTACTTTAAGAAGGTCTCAGTTTTGATATGCACAAGTGCACGGCATTTCAGAAGTATCGCCCGCTTGATGTATACGCCTTCATTAAGTAAATCCAATATAGGGTAGTGCTTCAGAGAAGTGGTTCCCTTTGAAAACAAACCTTCGGCCTCTTCCACATTAAAACTTCTAAATCATTAATATCACTCAAATATTCTACGAATTTCCTCATCATCGATTCTATTAACATTTGCTGTCTTAAGAATCAACCTACCTTATTTAGCAAATCAGATCGAGCGTCTTTTAAATTCCCAAGTTTAAGATTAACATTTGCTCGTTGTTTTTATGAGCCTGTAAACGATATCTACCAAGTGAAATGCTACCAGAACGTATCCTGATTAAGTTCAACTGTTTTGTCAAATCGGGGGGCAGAATTCTCACTTCCCCATGGCGATGTAGGCGGTAAGCTCTCCTGTAGCGCGCCATATAGTTTATTTGATCCTGCTTCGACCTGCGGCCGTGGTAAAAGTCGAGGGCCTGTATTTAGCTTTCCATTTGCTAGCGAATGTGTCCCCTGCAGAGCAGTGACTCTAAACACCTTGACTACCTCTTTGACGAATAAACAATAAAGCTGAAGTGATCATAAGGGAAGGAGTACAATACATAAAAAGATGGTAATCTTAAGTAAGATCGGCTGGATAAAGTTGATAGCAGGGAGAGCACATATTAAAGACGCCCAAGCGCGGCACAAACACATTAACCAATCCGCGACAGGTTAGTGTGTTGGCAATCTAGTTGGATGTGTTAGAGCGAAATAAACAACGGATAATTTCATAATTATGGGTGGTGATATATTTAAAGCGGATTTCAGATCAACTTTTAGTGTATGACAATTTTAGCTTTAAGGTCCCATTAATAATAAGTTTACGTTTTGCATTTTTGGCTTATACTTTTTTGGCCCACTTAATTTAACCGCCTATGCTATCTCGGACTTTAACTAGTTGTCCCGTCCAAGTAAGATTGGTTTTCACGCGTTTCTCTCTTCTCGTTCAAATTGGTAAAAAATTTCTTTTGAAACCTCATCGATTCCGGTATTCACACTAACCCAGCTAATTTTAGTTGCGGGGTTAATTGCCCTGATCAGCAATGGTTTCGTTGGTGTTCCATTACCATTCGTTTGATGCCAACAAAATGCCAACAACTACGAGGTGCAGTGGATTAGCCGCTCAGACCGCTGTCCACAGGGGTACTAAAAGCCCCACCCAAAAATACTCGTGGCGTCTTATAAGTTTAGCTCTGCACATAAAAATTCTTCACAAAACCTCTCAAACGTCAATCCACCACGCACCAATTCTTAGCATTTATTAACCTTCAACCTACTCTGCATACCCAATTTCTTATCGCAAACGCGATACTTCTTTATAATAGGGCTGGCAAAAATTTGAGCCCATTTTCTCCAAATTTTATCTGATGGCATTCATCAAATTAATTTCCTTAATTAGCTACAACCAAATACAACAAATGCAGACAAAAACTAGCTCTTGAAAAGGTCCGCAACCTTTCAAGCTCTAACAAAATTGTAAAAACACGCTTAATCCACCGCCGCGTTCCCATTTCGCCGTAAACCTTGCATCAAAAAAAAAGACCGCCAATGGGAATTCAGGTGTGAATGCCTTATGATAATTTTATTTTTAAACCTTCCAATATTTTGCTCATATCACTCAAAACACGAGCATTGGGACCTTTCAAAAAGCTTCCTTATTGTCACCAAATTTACGCATCATGCTGTCAAGTATATTCACTTTTCGTCTGGGAAATATGTACAAGCTATTTGAGAATCCGAGTCGCAAAACTTTGCCCTCGACACCTTTTGTTTCCTTCTTTTATAAATCACCGAAAATTACTCGCGGTATCAAACACTTCATTGCCTGAGAAGTATCTGTAAATAGGGGCCTTCACAGAGTCGTTCTATTCGGTTTATAAAATGTCTGCAGACGCGTTTCTTTGTAACTTTCCGAGTTAAACCTACAACAGAATACATCAAAAAAAAAACTTTTTGACTAGTAAAAAGTATGCATAACCTTGGGGTCATAAGCGATTTTTTGGCAGTTAGAAGAGAACTCTGTTGACGCCTCGTCTGAATAACACTTATTCCACTGGAATCGTACACATAAACGCAGCTCTATGAAAAGGTTTACAGCAGAAAGCACAATGTACACTCTTCCGAGCCATCTTCATAACGAAACGTATTCGAGTTGAAGTCACGACAAGGAAAGTATTTTCGACTAGGGTTTCTGAAATGTGCACATTCACAACTGGATAAAAGTCCGTACCCTGTGAGAATTGTGAGTACTACAGCGTGACACTACAGTGTCATGTAAACAAATTTAGCTTCGTCAAGAACCTAAGCATTAATGCCAGTTGCTGCAGCCGAGTACATCTGTAATCCATGGATTCGAGGTAGAAGAATTGCTGAGCCCTCTCTGAATAATAATTCCGCTCCACTTAATTGAACCGATAGCGTGTCAAGTGTCAAAGGCGCTCTCCACGAGTGCAGTCTTAGGTTGGGGTTTCGTTTTTTGGCAACCTCTGAAATCACAGCGTAGGGCTCGACGCTCCTTAAGTTATATAAGTACCATCTCGGGGTAAATCGTTTGGAGGACTGGTAAAATTGGCGTCCCTGAAATAGTGCAAAATATTGTAGTAAATAACCTGTTCGAAACCACCGAAAAAAGATTCAGATCATACTCTTGGCAGGGTCCAGTTATTTTGATATTCTAACAGGAGATGAGAGGGAAAACCTGCGGTACGATGACTTATATAAGTATGTCCACAGTCAGGTCAAGCAGGTGTTGTAAGTAAAAAATATGACATTGTCAAATAATTCATAGAAAGGTTTACTTGGAAACTAGTGGAAGATAAACCGGTTGAGTTGATCGGGGTCACACTGGAACGGAAGACTAGGTGGTATAGTAATGCAAATAAAGCTGAAAGGGTACATTATAAAACTTCCAGATAACAAATGGACAATGGAGTAGAAGAGTTTGTGAACGAAGCATTTTGTATTTTGAGGTATGAAAGCATGACTTGGGGTAAATTGAAAACACCTTAATGTTAATAAGAATTGATTATTTATACATATAAATGAACCCTCGCTGCTCACGCCTAGGCTCTCAGAAAGAGACAACAGACTGCCTTAGGAAGCAAGATGTGACCTTTCTTCTCAATGAAGAGGAATATGATGAACATGCATTTCTGCTATTCACGGAACGAGGTGATAAATGGGATTCGGATGTAACGTTCAAACTCAAATAAAACCATTACCACAACCCATATTATACATTGACTTCAGGTGAAACTGTTGCTAGGAAGATGGTGCAACTCACCGTTACTAAAGACATAGTGAGGGGAGAAGAAACGACGCGCGATCCGGAGAGGAAGATTTGGCTACATGAGGGAAGCGAAGAGAGAGCAGGGTGGGGTAAGTATGGCAAGAAGACCACAGGTGACACAACCAATTCCTTCTAACAATTGTTGTCCACGCCTCATCTGGAAGATATCCCTTCGGTCAAAGCTAGAGGCACTAGGCGAACCGCGACACTTTTTGGGCGTCTTTTCTTGTAGTGATCCGAGGACTGGACTGGAGTTCTTAGCAACCCGTCCAGCCACAAACTCACTTGCATGTAAAACATAGCAACCCCACTCTTCTCATTTGTAACGAGTAATGGAATCACAATAGCGAGTTGGAACCTGTAGAAGGCAGAGGCAGTTTAAATCTCATACTAAGTAACGAAGATAGGATGTTTCTTGGAACAAAAAAAGATGGTTGAAACGTGGAAATAAATTGGAATCGGTAAAGCCTTGTTAACAGGTCAGTGTCCGGATTTGTAATCACGGAGAAAAAGATGAAGACTCCAAAGTTGCAATGAAGACAGAGTTGCAAGGGGGGGGGGAGTGGGAGAGAGAGGAGTATTGCTTTGGTCGACCTTATCAAAATTAACAAACGCTAGTCGAGATTCACCGATATCGTTTGAGATATGTGCCTGCTCAGTCAATTAAACTTTAAATATCCAAGAAAGTAGAACCGATGAAGATATCTATTAAATTATGCTGATTAAGAAAAAAACATAGGCAAACAGAGAAAGATAATAGGTGTTCCAGGGAAGGCGCCAAATAAGTCTAGTAAATCGGCTGTAAAGAAAAAAGTTTGGAAAGCCGAGGGAGTCTGATCTGGTTTAACGTTTCGTAAAACAAAAATTTCCAGTACTAACGAACCAATAAACGCAAAATTAAGACGCGTGTTAGTCGCAGGCAACAGAGAAATGAGTACGTTTTAAAAATGACACATTGCGGGGTGTCGGTTAATTTTGAGAAATCGGTGTCGTTTCGAAGGATTTAGAATCTGTTCCAATAATTAAATTGATGAGGGTTAAAATCGACTTGCCTAAAATGGTAACGATCCAACGGGGTTTTGTTGTTGTCAAAAACAACGTTATTGTTTCTTGACCTTTGACTCTACCATATTTGTAACAAATACGATTCTGAATGAACAATAAATAAAATTGAAGACACACAAGAGAAGGCGCAGATTATGTACTTCTCCAAGTTTGGGAACAAATTTGGGAAACGATAGTGGTTACAGACACGCGAACCCAGCTAAATTCATAAATTAAGTAATCACAAACTCCGATCACTGGTGAATACATGGCTACGGAACGGAATCCGAATAGCTTATGATAGGAAGCAATCTAAGAGAAATGAATATTGGATTAACGAGTGCCAAGCACTGGACCAATTTTACTTACATACCGTCGGTGTTGCACTCACTCATAATGTTTTATGCTGCAGACTAACATTTCAAGGGAGTAAGGAACGGGCGGTACCCTATCACTCGAGGTGCTAAAGGCGGGACCTGATAATGACCCTTAAGATGCCCTTTAAGTTCTAACAGGTGGTGTTATAAGACAGTAGAGTACTCGAGATGAAAAGTTATGTTGTTCAAAAAGCGGCAGTGGAAATAAGGATGATGAAAACTTTTGGCTAATAAACGATTGCGTATCAGACTATCAGAAATGTAAGAAAGATTGCCGTACAAAATAGTGCCGTAATAAAGAAGCACGCTCACGATGCAAATTGAAAAAAATCTTCGCAAGGCAGTGAATGAAAAAAAGTTGAACTCCTATGTCTAACGCAACAATTATGACTGTGCAGGTGCAATAAAATTGCCCTGTAGCAACTTTTTACCAAAAACGGATGAAGTATTCTATAACGTCACTAAGCCGAATGTGGTCTGCTCATATATGAAGTGAGGAGCATGAGAGGTGATTGATAGATATTACTGATCCAATCCATAAGACGCTATTTTTTTTGTTGGCTATTTTCCTGAATCGACGACAGCGTTGTCTGCATTAATCGATTGCAGGGCCTCTTGCAGCTCAGTAACAGAGTATAGGGCGGGTGAAAGCTGGATTTGTCGCCACGTTATCTCTGCGAGAAAGGCTGGATATGCTGCGAGGCAGAGTTAATCACTTTGTCACTATGAAGACAACATAACCCTTCGTGAGCCCGCAACCGTAAGTCCGCCAGTACACGAGTGGGAAAGAACAGGAATCTCCTCTCCCACCAAAGTGCAGCAAGTCCAAGACCTTGAAGAACAGCCGGTCAAGGAGAGGCAATAAGAGCGAATATACGAACTATTCCTTATTGCTGATGCCTCGCTTCACACTGCAGTTTCTCGAGTTTCTCTTGTTTCACTGTTACAAAGTGTATAAGAAAGACCTTTCCGGTTCCCGCAACTTCGGCGTGAAGGCGCTAATCCGCAGTAGAACCCTTGTCGTCCGATTTCAAGGAAAATGCAAATAATACGGGTCTTATGGATTCGGATCAAGATCTTTCAACCTCAAATGTATATTGGCCAGACCCAGGCATTCGGTTAGTGACCGGGTAGAGGTTTAGGAAGTACTGTGTGTCATCTTTGGTAAAATCAGCAGCCAATTTTTTTGCACCTCACATCATAATGTTGCGCGTTAGACATGGAGTTAACTTTTTTTATCACTGCCACGTTGCGGAGATTGTTTTCAAAATTTGCATTGAGGTGGCTTCCTTTATAAGTGGCCGACTAGTTCTTGTTACCGGTGCAATCCTTTTTTACCATTTCTGAATAGCTTGAAAGCGAGAGTCGAGGTATTATGTGCTACACAGATGCTAGACCTGTCAGCTACGAAAGAGAAAGAAAAGTTTTTCAATCATCTTATTCAATGCCTTTTTTTTGAAACAGACTTTTAATTCTTCGAAGTACGTCTCTGTATATACACCTACCCTGTTAGAATAAAGGGGCAATCTATTGTACGCAATGGCAGTTAGTCTAGAATAAGGAAAGTCCGCTTTTAGTTTCACCTCGAAGTGGAAGTAGGGTTAGCAGCCGTTACGCTATACTTTCCTCTCGAAATGTTAGTTTCAGCAGTAAAAAGTACGATTATGTAGAGTAGCAACACGACGGATGTAAGTAAAGCTTGTTTGACTAGCTACAGGCGCTGGCTTAGGCACTGTTTAATACTCCAATATGTCTCATTTCTCTGATTTGCTGTCTATCAATATGCACTATTTGATCCGTTCCGTTAGTTGCCCATGTGTATTCACAGTGACTGCGGAGTTTTTGGTGGATTTTAAATTATGAAGTTTAGCTGGTTCGCAGTGGTTGGTAGGCCACTAGTCGTTTTAATCCCCAAATTTTGTCATCTCGCCAAGATCTTTGGAGAATAATACTAAACTTGCTGCACTTTCTTTTATTTATTTCAAATTTATTACTTGATTGGGTTCTATTCAATTTGTGTTTTTACCCGAAATTGTAAGAGTCAAGTCAAGAGAAGAGACGATTATTGTGAAGAAAAACTACCTTGAGTGATTTCAATTCTCTGGAGTCCGATTTTAAACCGCTTGATATAATTTATTTCATTTAAGGAAGGAATTATT
>QEYB01001685.1:600000-1088696 GCA_017562135.1 Dipylidium caninum | reverse complement strand
ATTTTCACCCTATTGTCCACATTCTTTGTAGTCCCTCTGTCGCAGTTCTTCCGACAGATGACCCACCATCTCATATATCTCGTTGCATCCTCTCCAATGTCGCGTGTTCTTGTCACCCGAATTATCGACGTAAGCCCAATCCGTGTGCATTAGAAAAACACGAACTCTGTTTATCGGCTCCGCCGGGCCCCGTGAGGTACGGAAAAGAACTGCAAAATCACCCTTAACTCCAAAACGCGAACCACATGTGATGCCCATGGATATCATAACTCTGTTATGCGAAGGAATGAATTTGTGTGTGGGCTCGTAAATTGCGTCCCGTGAGGAATTGAGGGAGGACGTTCACAACTGCCGCTTCAGCCCAAGAAGAAACTTGTTACCACAAACAACGTGGCTGTAATTGTTCAGCGTTTATCTCATCACTTAGCACTGCTTCGTGCAGACTTGAGCAATTTTGTCTGTTCGGTGGTCCACCTTTTAAACGGAATCCACCTTAATTCACCTCCCATACGCCCATGGACGGATTTGTGCAAATCGGTGGAAATCGAGACTTCGAAGAGAAAAACCACGAGATGTGCATTTTCCTCTTGCTGGAATTCGCCCATACCACATTTTCGTACCCACCCACAAGGTCAAATTTTCCCTTCATTAATTCAATGTATGCAAATGCAATTTCAACTCAGCCGTTAGTCATTATGGTTATTTCCATACGTATGTGTTGTGTAGTGTCTCCAACGGACGTCCATTCATCCCATCAAGCTTCGCACAAAAAACATAATAAGAAGAAGACTTTTCCGCAAGTCAATAAGAATTTCGGCTTTTTCAGTATTAGCAATGCGAAAACAGCTACCGCGCGCTCAATGTGCCCATTCGCCTAGTAGCATCTCCTAGCGCATTTAGGCAAAACGTTTGACGTCTTTTATGGTCCCACTCTCACCTTTAAGCGGCTACAATGACATTTACCCTCCACACTGCTCCTACAACTACTTATCGGTTACGCCAGCATGCATCCTCTTCCTCCCGTTGGTAACTCCTTCATTCTCGCTGAAGGCTCTTTTCACCTTTTTCGTAGATAGTTTGCTCGCACGGCAATAGTCGTCGGAGGATTTGAGAAGGCTCGGTCCACTTCGTTCGCTTGTGCATCCATCTAATAATTGACTCATCTGGCGGCGACATTTACATGGCAATTTGAGAAATGAAACACTAGTGGGTGGTGTAACCTCGCGCAACGGTAATCATGAGGGCGAGAAAGGCTGGGAAGAGTTATTAGAGGCGTGAAGTTTCAGGCGAAAGGAAGCGGAGGGGAGGGAGAAACACGTCTTCGAAAAAGGTTTTGCAAGAAATGCGTGGAGGACTAGAGGATGTTCGTCTGGGCCTGCTGCAGTTAATTGTTGCCTCTGACGACCCTTGTTCTCAGCATTTTGACTGCGGTTCTTCTTAGCGCCTTCCACGTGTTTATCGATAAGTGATTCCCAATTTCTTCTCGCCCGATGCAGCGAGGGCTTTTTAGCCGTATTGTCAAATTGAGTGAGGAGGAGTTGGGGAAAGCGAATCAAGCCAATTTCGCCGAAGACGGGCCGCGGACGAGCAAGCTTGATTGATAGAAGGGGGCATATATAAATTAACGAAATCTGCGAAGCTATTAAAATGCTGCACCCCCATTCTGGATTTAAGTAGGAAACACGACTTTAGTCTCACTGATCGAACCCCGCGTACTCTTTCACTCTTTCGCAAGATGGAAAGCACCCTTTGTTACTGAGTTAGGATGTGGGCTTTTACGGAAGAGTTGCGTTCTCGAGATAGTTTAAGACTTAGACAATAATAGTGAACTTTCCAAGGCAAGACGGCCAACGTCGACGAAGGCAATTTGAGATTGAGGCTGAATGGGAATCAAAATTGCAATGTAATCTTTCGATGTGGCGGTTTCGAATAGAATATAAGTAGTAATGTAGAATCCGGGCACTGAAAAGGCTCTCAGCCACATTCGCTGCGAAACGCGTCCTCCCCTAACGTTCACGGCAAGCACGATTCGAATGACTCCTCACTAGCGTCCCACGCGCTAGCCGATTGAAATGCCCTCCCTACGTCTACTGCATACGCTCCATTCCAGCAGGCAATGGTTAAAGTCGGAAATGAGTTACCCTCGAAGTGTCTGCTGGTGATATTCGATGGCACTGAGCATGACTCGGCGTAAAAAATCGCCATGCGCAAGATTTCTCCGACTCCGCAGGCAAAACATCGCATGCATCCAGACACCACGAGAAGCCTTTATAAGTACTTTTAATGAAGTCCACTTTTTGCGGCCGACCTTCACAGCGCGGTGAACTATCACGAGTGGCGTCCTTCACACTCGAAGAAGTGCAACCCTCGATCGCAACCACCTGGCAGCCTTGAAAGAAGTGTTATTCTTGGTGGCTGAAGACATGGCGAGTTCGATGCTCAGAACCACACAAAAATTAAAGCGTTTAGAAGTCGGTTTACCATTAGCTGGCAGGAAAACGCCTTCCAATCAGAGCAATTTCGTCTTGTTTCTGCTGCAATTGCAGTTGCAGTCAGCCGCCATCTAAGGAAGTACGGAGAGAGGCACAGTAAGCATTTATTTAACATTTATTTACGCCACACACACTCATGTGCCTTCCTCACAATCATTTTTCAGATGAGTGTTTTCGACTGAGGAAACAAAGACGGAGAACGTTTTCTCAGCCAAGCAGCCAATGCTTGGTAATTTAATGAAGCTACATGGTGGCATAGAGACAGCTCGGTCAGCACTTTCCACACATTACTTCAATTGCAAGGGTTGGCTTCCGGCATGCCACAACAGAGGCCACTAAATAAAAGAGGGGCGGAGCCTCTATCCAGGAGGTAGTTTTCACCACATTTGCCACCGTTCCACGCAACCGGGCAGAACTGTCCGTAAGTAGAACTTCAGCCCACTGACATTGGGCAGCACAGAAAGGGAAAGCCTGAAGGAATGGGGGTGGACGCCAGGAGGAGGAGAGGAGGCGCGATTGTCAATGCACGCCGTAAGATTAATTACACCGGTGATTATGCTACCTCTCTTGTGTCCGTGATAGTGGAAAACGTAGAGAAAAACCAGACTCGCATGCCTCAAAGCCTCCAATCAGCTGGGAAGATATGAGAATCCTAATCATCACTTCACTCAATCAATCGAGAAACCAGCTCTCCTACAAAAGTACGTATCGTGGTTGGCCGGACTCTCCGCGACAGACAAAACTGGGAAGGCATGGCCAGAAGCAAGCTGAAAATTTATGTGCACTTGCAAATACCAAAGTTTCGACCACGAGAGAGGACGGAGAAGACCTCGTAGCACAACGAGATTTACCAACTAAACTATTTTCAGCCATTGTTGGTTTTCGTCGACTTATGGCGGATACGCACGTACATGCGAAAACCCTCAGAGTAGTCAGATCGAGCAAGTTGGGACGTGCTTGAGATCGGCAATCAGGCTGTTTCAAAACTATATCATAAGGGCTTTTGGCTGTGTCTCGTCCGTAAATTGATGTGCTTTGACTGAAGTTCTGCCGAACTGTCGTATCTTCTGAAGAATTTGAGACCTAACTATCTTCTCGCCAGCCAGCGCCGGCTTTGGTGGTGCATCTGCTACATGTACTAAGGTAAATGCTTGATGGAGCGTTGGATCTCAGCACTTCTGTTTTCTGTACCCAACCGCACCGCTTTACCAGTTGAGTACATTCGAACACATGCGGAGTCGGCGGTTAGAAGGCGAAAGGAAGGAAAAGTGGAAAGTAATGGGAAATGAGCAGTTGGCAGATGACCGTTTTGGGACGACGATATGGTCCGTGCTTCCAGACTGTATCGTCGTCCTAGCGATTTGCGCCGCGCATGTGGGTAATCACCATTGCCTGATATCCTTCTAAACGGGCGCCAACTGTCAGTGATCCTCATCTCATAGTGCGCGGAAGTGTCAACGGAAAGCATAGCCGCGAGCACGCATTAGCTAAATGATGTTGGACTGTGCACGTTTGCTCAACTGCCCATTTTGACTAAGTTGAGCGAAGATCTGCGTTGGTGATGAGGATAAGATGGAGGAAGCGAATTGAAACTGGACTCCTCGTGAAACGCAAGAAGACGTGAGAGAAATATGGTGGCAGCTGATAGGGTCGCGTGTTGTGGACGACGATAGGGTCCGTAACCTGCAGTGGTTTCTATCGTCGTTCCGGACAATTTTGCGTTCGCCTGTGAAGAATGTCGCTATCAATGACATCCTCCCTTAAAACGACGCCAAACTTCGATTGCTGCAGTCCACGTGGAGCAGTAGCTGTAGTTACGCATTGCACAAATGGCGTTGGACCATGCGTCTTTTGCGAACTGATTACTTTTTTACCTACTTTGAATGTGTGGTGCGATGAGCCAGTTGTTGTTTGATGAAGGTGAAAGGGAAAGTTAGAGAGGGATCTCGCGACACCGCTCGGCCGACTTGAAGGTAAGCAGTGATTAGTGTAGCAGATGAGCAAGGCAGCTAAATTCACTAATTTTCCTCCGATTCGACGCATGAACGCCGCCTACGCGTGGCAACCACGCGCGCTCCATGGGTAATGGACGACAGGCCCTGTGGAAACTGTATGTAAGCCACAATTTCAAAAGAGCCGTCAGCGCTCACACTTGACACATGACGGAATGAAAGCCTGGAATCCACCTACAATGGAAAGGTAATGATTTTTTCCCCAAAAAAGGGCTTTCTCTTTCCTTAGGGTTTGCGTTTCTTCTGTTTCTTTCTTCCATGTCGTGAGCAGTAGTTCGACTTTACCTACGATTCTGCCATCAGTTGAAGCCGTTGCAATGCAACCTAAGGTCGACATACCTCTGTGCGACTACTTCATGAAGAGGCGATTGTTTCAGATTGGAAGAACTTGCGACAGTGGAAGGTCCCAGCAGTGCCGAGCAGTGGTGGAGGATGTTTGGCCATCGAGGAACTAGTGAGAAGAGCTTGTTGTACATTGCGGCCAGTCACCTCGTACCATCTCCCCAACAGATTTTTATATTCACGGTTCAAGTGCATTTCACGTTCGGCCAACTCTTCTACGAGTGACCGCAATTCATCGACTCGCTGACTTCTCCTCGAACGCCCGACACGTTCACCGGTGACTGACACTGTGCAACTCAGGGTGGGAAGCGTCCTTCTCTTGTCTCCTCAACACACTCTTTATTCCACCCTGTTGACCAGCTTCATTCCCTTTTATGCTAACACATTTGTGGAGTTGGTGAATCTGTGTGTCTTAAGCGTCATCCTCCAGAATACCTTGACGCACAACGTCCCCCAGACGTTGAACAATAAAAACGGTATATTCTGATAGGAAATCTTCAAAAAAACCTTCTCTCACGTAATGCGCAACATCGCCACTGTGGGTGCAGATCCTCTCGCACCTGAGATAGGACGCGTATTTGCCCACAACGAGGGGAATGAGGCAGACTAGATGTGGCCAGACCATCACCTAGGAGATGTCACTTTCTCTCGCCCTGTCAACACAACGAGTGACGTTGTGCAAGTGGTTGGATCTTTGCGCTTAAACGCCACCCTCATGACGGTTTCCTGGCACACGAGTTGTTTGACGATGAGAATGAAACTTGATGTTTTTGAATTGAATCCTCATTATGCGACATATGGTTGAACATAGACAAAACTGGCGCAATTGTCACGCGGTTATCTTTTCGGTGTGTGGGTTTAACGGAATGTTCCAATGGGATTTGTATTACCGCCAAGGCAAGCTCATTGCTTTCTACTCCTGACCTTAGGCGCCTCCACATAGTTTTGCCCATGTCGTGCTTCGAACAAACATCGAATATCGTCGCGTGTGAATAATAAGGTGCTAGGTGTCTGACCTAGAGTATGTTTCTGTTGGACGGTGCCCCTCGAGGGCTGCCCTAAGTCATCCAACCTCCTTTCTTCTCGTTCTATTCCGTCTAGATTCCATAATTATGAAAATGAGCTGCTTTTATTCACAGCTCTGCATTTCCTTTTGTTTCGCTTGAATTATTTTCGGCTACGTCTGCTCCTTAACGCACTTAACATCAATCCTCATCGCTTTCGTGTCTAGCTGAATTGCATTCCTCCCGACTATGGGAACAACGTATTCCTTGTTTTTTGCAGAACTTGTTTGGACCTCATTCGCAACAAACGTGGCTACTCTTAGAATTATGCCACCGTCACTGACGGCCAACCTGATGAGCTGAGGCCAGTTCAGTAATCAACTGTCCTGTTTGAACTGTCTGTGCACACATTTATGCAAAACACTTACAATATGTCACTCGTCCCTGCCAACCTCCAAGCAAATGGGTGTTACCGTGTGAACCTGGGAATCCATGCTAGGAGGAGTTAGTTTGTGGATGACCTGCAGCGAGGTGAATTGAAAGTGGACAAAAAGTACTTGGTCGACGAGTTGCAGTGAAGTAGACTCAAAAAGCGCTGTTAGAAATCGACTGGAAAGGGAGTTGAAAGGCGACTGGCCTTGCAATGTTATAGGTGCGTTCTCACTGGCCGTTAACTTTCACCACGACTCACCACCCAGAAAAACATTCCACTACCGTAATCTCTCCCTCAGTGGGCCAAGGGACCGCACAATAGATCACTCGGACGAACGCACATTAGTCTTCGCCTCATTTGGATTCGTTTTCCAATGATCGTGCAGAATGGTGAATAAACAGAACCTCAATCGAACACCGTAGGAGCGAAACAGCATCAATAGGCTCTTGGAAATCAAAAGCCATCCCTGTTCGGCCAACAAAAACTCCCATTGAGACTAGTGTTACACTTGTAAATTCCTCCCAACTTCCTCGAGAGACCCCACCATCATGCCAAAACCCCCTTATCTGTCGGTCACAAATACGTTCTTCGTAATCTGAGAATTGCAGTCCACTTGTCTCACTTCCGACAGAGATTAGTGAGAACCACTAACATGTTCCATTACACAGGAACAAATGTAATCGTCGATTAAAATGGATACCACGTACAAATGGCATTTTATTTGCTTAGGTTGGGAAAGTTGATGACATTCAACTGAAACCGCGTGGAACGATATTTTGATCGTACACCTCATATATCCTCAGGATGAAATTTGGGCGTTTTCAGCTCTCTTCCTCTCCATGTTATGCCAGCTTTAACGACGTCTGTCATATGCCGACAGCAAGTGTTTGGAAAACAGGTGGTAATTTCAACATTCATCACTCTTCTTCTCCTCACTCCAATCCACACAGCTGAACGCGTCTTACGTCACTGTCGCATACGCCTTCGTCGTCACTGATAAGAGTTGGCATTTGAATAGACTCCGCGCGCCATGTCGCATCGCCTGCGTCTCCTCGTCGTCTTTCGTGCATGCCATCTCGATGGAAGGTGTTGGTAAATTTGAACACATTTCTTGTGGTGAAGAGGGCACCTAGGGAGGAAGCTTGTGCAGACCTCATGAACTACCTCGAGTCTTCAAAAACCGCTTCGCAATACATGACAGGCCTAAGAAGCAGCTCATGTGACCGAAGTGTAAGGTGGCTGAAAGCTATGCGCAAAAAGGTCCTTCCATGCCTCTTAACATAGGAATCTGCTCGATCCTGCTTCATCCGGCGGATATCATGTGTAAGTGAAATTTTCGCTGTCGGTCCTAAGTAGATTTGGTGACATTCAACTGCACCAACGCTGTGTGGTTTGTGTTTAATACCTGGAGTTTTGGCTTGTGGCGAAGATGGGAGGATGAGGAGAGGGTAGAGGATTTTTTCCCCTCCAAAACGCTGAGGAATGACCTCGCCTGAGATTACCAGTGAATAGATGAGAGGAGCCGGACCTCCTGACGAAACTTAGGGAAGGGCGAAAGTTATCTGCAGTAGTACGAAGATGGGCACAAAGAAAAAGAGGAAAGAGGGAATCGCCCTCGTTAAAGCATTGTAGTTGGATATGTAAGCACAGCATATCGCAATTATGCATGAGGATTGTGTTCTGAAACTCGGCAGACCAGTTGAGTGGCGCGCAATTAGTAAAGTTGGTTGCGCATGGAGTCGCGGCGGCGAAAGAAGCTGTTGATGTCAGGGGCATCATTTGCCCTCCACTTACCATGCTGCAGATGCATGTGAGGTGAATGGGAAGAATTAGAAGTAATTTTCTGACGAAGTTACGTTGCGGCGGAGCTTGTGTAATCCACATCAGTCGCCATCGCCTGGAGTTTGACCGACATTCGTCGTTTCGGGAAGGGAAGAAGGAGATGTAATTTGTATTGGCGATTTGGTATTCCTTTAAACGACAATTTTTCCCACCTTGAGACGGAGCTCATGCTGTTGTTTAATGAGGTTTTAGGCGTATGCAGACATTTTGGGTGCTGGTATTGTGGACTGAGTATGCTGCTTTATAAGGCTGGAGATCGGAAAGTACCCTCACCTGAAAAGTCAGGACTCAACGTTCTATTATTAGCACATGCTTCTTCTGATCTCCGATTCATAGGAGACTGGAGCTCTGCGAGAAATCGTTCGCACTGGTGCAGATTTCATTTGACCGGCGTGAATGTCGCACCAGGTGATCAGCGTCGCGGTGTCAGGAAGGACCAGGGTCACCGAGGTGACTGCCATTGCTACCTCCCACATTCTGCCAACGATTGGACAATATGTGCCATTTCGAAAAATCCTTATTTCTAGAGTTAACAAACCATTTAAAGCCATTCTGGGTATTGTTTTATTGTCTCTTAAAAGTAAATCGTAATTGCGGAAAAGGTAGTAATGGGTTGATTAGCGAAATGTCACACTGCAGAGAAGTTAATTAGCCGAAAACAATGGAGACTCGGTCGTTCAGCGTTACCATGATACATTAACACTGCTCGGTTCAGAGCGAGCAAGGTTGTTGTTCTTCCTCATGAGTTTCTTCTCAAGCACGACATCAATCGAGCAAATCGACTCCTCCGAGTGTGGCTTGTAGTGAGAATCGACTCAGTCGACGTAGCCCAAAATATTCACATCACAGGTGGCGAGAGAGAAACAAAAAATCCATGGAAATGGAAATTTTCTCGTGAAGGCAGCGAGAGGTCTTCGAGACGGTTTTGCGTGCTGAACGAGGACAACACATTTCTGGTATACGAAATATCCTGCAAACAGAGCTCCTATGAGTGAGAGACATTTTATCCAATGACAAAAGCTCTCCTAAGTCGAATATTCTCGACAGACTCAAAGGTAACCGCGAGGAAATCGAAGCCTTCTGGCCTTCTGAAATGGACTGGAGAGTACGCAGGGGACGCAGAGAACGGCGCTTCCTATTTCCGAGCGGGTGTCAGGTCACCGCGTGAACGGCAATCGGGAGTTCGAGGAGGACTCAGCGAGCCTATGTATTGTGTCATTGGGTCACCAAATTGCAACGAACTCTGCTTACACGGAGGCTATAAAAATCTGTTGGGAAGGACGTCGGAGGAGACGGGCCCTGCAATGTGGAGCATGCGTTCTTCGGTAAAGATTTTCCACAACCGTTCGCCGCTAACAGAATCTCGTACTACCGCAATTTCACCATGTGGACAACCACTGACGCGTGGAGTGAAAGAACCGATGTCGGTTTCCACCACATTTGCACCGTTCCACGCAACCGGGCAGAACTGTCAGTAAGTTAGAACTTCAGCCCACGACATTGGGGCAGACAGAAAGGGAAAGTTTTGAGGAATGCGTACTGTTTTGTTGTGGCAATAGAAAGGCAGCACCGTGTTTCATATTAAGAGATTTTAGTTTATCCTTTCGTCATTCTGATAAGTATTCCACGTGGGACTGCAAGCCGTCACAGTCGGCGTCGCTTAAGGGGAAAGATGTCATAGAATAGCGACATTCTTATCTGGTGACGCAAAATTGTCCGGACGACGATACATTCTGCGGGCACGGATCCTATCGTCGTCCAACACCCCGACATTGAACAACTGCTACTCTTGCCTCTTCTCCCTTTTCCTCTCCTTCCTTCCTAACGCAGAACTTGGGGTAGTAGATTGTTTTCATGCGGGAGAGATGGTATCAGGTGACTAGCCTACAATGTTACAACAAGCTCTTCTCACTAGTTCCTCGATGGCCAACATCCCTCCACCACTGCTCGGCACTGCTGGGACCTTCCACTGTCGCAAGTTCTTCCCATCTGAACAATCGCCTCTTCATGAAGTAGTCGCACAGAGGTATGTCGACCTTGGTTGCATTGCAACGGCTTCAACTGATGGAACAGAAGCGTAGGTAAGTCGAACTACTGCTCACGACATGGAAGAAGAAACAAGAAGGAACGCAAAGCCTAAGGAAAGAGAAGCCCTTTTTTTGGGAAAGAGAGTCATTACCTTCTTCCATTGTAGGTGGATTCCAGGCCTTTCTTCGTCATGCTGTCAAGTGTGAGCGCTGACGGCTCTTTGTGAAATGTGGCTTACATACAGTTTCTACGGGGGCCTGTCGTATCGTCCATTACCCTGGATGCCACGCGTAGGCGGCGTTCATTGCGGTCGAATCGGAGGAAATTGATGACATTTAGCTGCCTTGCTCATCTGCTACAATCACTGCTTACCTTCAAGTCGGCCGAGCGGTGTCGCGAGATCCCTCTCTAACTTTCCCTTTCACCTCATCAAACACAACTGGCTCATCGCACCACACATTAAAGTAAATCAAAGTAGTCAGTTCGTCGAGATGCATGGTTCAACGCCATTTGTGCAATGCGTAATTACACCTACTGCTCCACGTGGGACTGCAGCAATCGAAGTTGGCGTCGTTTAAGGGAGGATGTCGTTGAATAGCGACATTCTTCACAGGCGACGCAAAATTGTCCGGACGACGATACACTTTGCAGGTACGGACCCTATCGTCGTCCAACACCCCGACATCTATCAACTGCTACACCTACTTCTCGCACTTATTCTTTTTCCTCTTTCAACTGCATCATCCTCATGGTCCAGAAGAAACTCAACTGGTAAAGCAGAACTCTCGGGGTGGTTGAGTAGCCTCATTACGTACGAGACACGAGAGGCACGCGGAATTCGAAGTCTCTACGTGAAGCGTATCTTCGTTAGTGCGAATAGGTACTACAAACAGAGCAGCTGAGATCGAGAGACCTCGAGACTGTGGTCCATCAACCGATCACAGTACATGTGGCAAATCCACAGCCTAAGCCTCAGTCGCAGTCTTTGCAGATGCTCCTGTATGCCGTCTTGCTTGCGAGAAGCTAGTCTAGTGTAATTCCACGGGCTCTCGCACTTCTGCAGACTTCACTCAAAAGCACATTATCCCGTGACAAGACAAGGTGCAAAGCCCTTGATTTGGTGTTTATAAGGGGCTGTTTTCCGATCTCACAAGGTGACCGCTGAGTAAGGGCCAATGAGGATAAATTGCTTCTTCTTCTCACTATGGGCTCACCTTTGTGTTTCCCTTATCGAGCGCAATTTGTCTCCTTCGCCTCGTCGCGACGTTGTCGTCGACTCCTCTGGGTGTCGTGTGTACGCGGCATCCGAATAAATCGACGAAAACCGAAATGGGATCTGCATTAATGTGCATATCTGAACATAATTTAGGTGATACGTGCTCGCGACTGCGTAGTCTTCTTCCGCCTCTCGTGGTCGTACTTTCGTCGTCCTGAGCAACGCATGGCGTGTGGCGCGAAGTGCAAATAGTTTTCAATCTGTCTTTGTATCATACTAGCTTTCTCTGCCTTTCCCTTTAACGTCTCGTTTGTCGGAAACTTGGCGAATGCAAATAGCTGCAATACTTCTCCGATGTTGGGTTGGGCATGCATGTGACTGCGCAAACACTCCAGTCAACTGCACAATCCTGGATGCTTGCATAAAGCACACCAACATGTGACGCTACAGGGTGAAAATAACTTCTGAGTTATTGCTAACGGACCCGGGGTCTGCCTGGCATTCCTACTCATCAAGCCCAATTCGCCTCTTTCGCCTCGTCTCAACTTGCTCATCGACGTTTGTTTTCATTGCGTGGCCAGTTCGCCCTGATTGTCCAATTCTTTGGAGTTGTCGAGGCGGCAGCCCTCCAGACAGGCGTACTTCACCTCATCTCAACATGCTCGTTGGCTCCTCTGCGGTGTCTCGTGTTCTTGACACCCGAATTAGTCGACTTAAGCCCAAGTCCGATGTGCATAGAAAAACACCTCGGTTGTGTCGGGCTCGCGGCCGTGAGGGTACATGAACGACTGCAAATCACCGCAACTCACGGCGACCACATGTGATGCCATGGAAAGTTGACTAAAAACTCTGTTATGCGAGGAATAATGTTGTGTGGGGCTGGTAGATTGCGGTCGGTGGAGGAGTGAGTGGAGGACGTTCACAACTGCGCTTCAGCCAAAGAACGTGCTAACAACAATCGAGGCTGTAATTGTTCAGCGTTATCGTCATGCACTAGCACTGCTTCGTGCAGACTGAGCAATTTTGTTGTTCGGTGGTGTTGTGAGCTTTTAACGGAATCCACTTAATCCACTTCTCATAACGAGGGGGGATTTGGTGCAAATCGGCGAAATCGGGTATTGCGAAGAAAGCAACAGAGGTGCGCCATACCATTTCGTACGCCAGGCCCACAGAGGTCAAATTTTTCCCTTCATAATTCAATGTATGCAAATGCATCAACTCAGCCGTAGTCATATGGTTATTTCCATACGTAGTTGTGTGTGTAGTGGTTTCCAACGGTCGTCGTCATCCCATCAAGCTTTCGACAAAAAACATAATAAGAAGGAAGACTTTCCGGAAGTCAAATAAGAATTTCGGCTTTCATATTAGCAGATGCGAACAAGCTACCGCGCGCTGCAATGTGCCCTTCTCAGTAGCAGCCTAGCGCATTTTAGGCAAACGTACGCTTTATGGTTTCAACCTCAAGTTTAGCGGCTACAACTGACATTTACCACCACCTGCTCCCTACAACTACTTATCGGTTGACCCAGCAATGCATCCTCCTTCCTCCCTGTGGTAACTCCTTCATCTCGCTGAAGGCTCTTTTCACCTTTTTCGTGATAGTTGCTCGCACGCAAATATCGTCGGAGGATGAAGAGTGCTCGGTCCACTTCGTTCGCTGTGCGATCCATCTAATATTGACTCATCTGCTGGCGACATTTATATGGCAATTTAAGATGACACTAGTGAGGCGGTGTAACCTCGCGCACCCGTAATCATGAGGGCGAGAAAGGCTGGGAGAGTTATTGCGGAGGCGGAATTCAGGCGAGAAGACGAGGGGGGGGGGAGAAACACGTCTACAAATAGGTTTGCAAGAATGTACAGGAGGACTAGAAGGATGCTCGTCTAAGGTCCGCAGCACTGTCCACTCCAAAGTGGGATCAGGGTGGACATTCTATAGCACTAGCATTAAAAGAGGACGCAATTAAAATTTACACAAACCTCGGCTAATATTTCCGTGGCTCTTCAACTGCAAATGCGAAAGGTGTGTGAACGAAGTGGTAATTAGTGTAAACAGCTGTTTTTGAAGTGCACAAAGCAGCGGCGAAATTTTCAACTCTGCCTTCCATTTATACATCGTTCCCACAGATAAAAGCGTTGCGAGGAGGCACTATTGCGCACTCCTTCACAATCCTCATTGACGGCGAAAGATCCGATTCAAGTTACATGCGGTCGACTCGCGAAACCGAAGTCGTTGCAAAGCCTCCTAGCAGCATCTGGCAATGTTTCTCAAATTTCAGCCTCACACTCACCGTAGAAGTCTCTTCACGGAGCGCGACAGTTGCATTTATACTGCGAGAGGGTGCATGTGATGTGGTCTCACGTGAACATCGCCTCTTCGAAAGCACTTTAATGTCAGCGGATTCACCGTGAGTCGAGTGCATTGGACGTCGTCTGCGCAAAGCAGCTCATCCTATTCACGGATGCGGTAACTCTCCACCAACAGAAGGTGGAAATATCAATGTGATTTTTAGACCGAGAGTAAGTCGAATCTGGCTGAATAGTGGCTCAAGTAAGTGTAGAACCAACAGTAACTTGCCACCCATAACACCTCTAATGGGGCGTGTGGGGCCAGAGTTAAAAGGCATAAGCTCGCCTTTGCGCTGACCGAGAGGTACATCGTTATAAGTCCACTTTAAGGGATTTCGAAATATCTCATGCTACCAAGACACCCAGACATCATTTACCCACCTAGCAAGTGAGAGGTAATCGTTTGTGGGTCTTGTCTATCCACATCACGTGCTAAATGTTTTGGCATCAAAAGGGATCTGCCACTTCTGGAGACAAGATATTGCCCGGTTCGTCAAATCCCGAGACGATCTGATATCGCAGACACAATATCAATATCTCCTTTAGGAACCTCTTAACCACCACTTTCAAAAATTACGTTTCTAGTGGCTTGGTTGACAGCAGAGCAAGGACTGCGCATTAATGAGAGAGAAGGTGGTAAGAAAGATTCCTCCCTAGACACAGTGTTCCAAGTTCACTGGGATGACAACTTTCGCTCAGAGGCATTGTGGAGGAACAATGCTTAAGTACACTGATCCAGCAACTCCCCGAGCGTGTCAGCAGAGTGTGAAGCGGACGCAGGGAAGTGCTTTGCTGACCCACCAGCGAATGGGTGGTCACCGTGTGAATACGGTCAACCATCCGAAGAGAAGTCAGGAGGTGGATGAATTGCAGTCAGGAAAAGCCAAAGTGATCAAGTCATTCGGTCCAAGTGTTGCGGTGAAGAAGACTCAGAATGGAGATAAAAAGTCAGTCTGCGAATGAATTCGCGAAACATGCAAGCGCAGATACCTGCAGCTCATGAGTCTGTATAATCGTCGATTACGTTGGGCAGCATGTAAATGTGGCTATGGTGTCGTCCGTCTTTCCTGTGGAGTCATTCTTCATCAGATGCTTTGCTCTACAATAGGGAGTAAGATAAGTCCCACGACAACGAGTTATTTTAAATCCACTTCCACCTGTGCCAGACAGCTCATTCGGCAGGCTCACTTCGTCTCATCTTAGCATGCTCGTCGACTCCTCTGGGTGTCGCCGTTGACGACATCAGAATAAGTTGAGGTGGATCATCCGAACAGTGAGATAAAGTATTAGAATTAATAATACAGCTTAAGCGGTTTTGCTTTGGATTTGCTATAAATATACGGTGTTGTGTGGTTCTTTTTCCGGCACCAAATCTTCGTCATGCGCCATAGTGAATGACATCGTGATGATCCCCGTTATTTCCCTCCATGTTGGCTGAGGTAAGAGATAAAACTGTTTCAACAAGAGGCATTAGCTGCCAGCACGCATCTCCAAAGTCACGTTAAACTTTGCACTTCGGATTTTGTTCTTAGTTAGACGGAGATGAGTTTGGCGAATTGCGATCAGTGAAAGAGAAATGTTAATTGGACCTTGTGAAACTTCAAGGGAGGTTTGAGAGATAGAAGTGACAGCAGTAGAGGAGACCCAAGCAAATCGTATGCTCATGACGAAGACTTGTTGATCTGGGAGAAAAGGTGCCGGTGTTTAACGGCAAAAAAAATTGCCATTTAAACCCACTTACTGTGATAGACATGGGTGAATCTCACATAACATGGAGAGGAAATACATCTGGAGACCCTCACTCTTCCACCTAACAAAGTATGATAGATATATGTTATCAGCTTTTCTCTCCCGACGAGCGCAAAGAATACCACCTGCATGCGATATCCATTCCAGAAGACCTTTTAATAAGCGAGTGTGGAAAATATATTTGTGTATTGTTTCTGTCAATCCCTTTCATCCCTATGACTTTTCGGGATTAACGACGGGCTTACTGGAATTCTCCCGCTAGGAAATGGTAGTATAACAGCACGGTGGTTGAATTCCGACTTTGGTAGGTGAGAGCCAGATCTATCAAGGGAAGTATAGGGCGTTCAGCCAATATAACATACATCGAAATGGCTTTATATTGCCCCTGGGAGAAGGCCTGGTTTTCTTAGGCTGATCGTTGCCGTCTGGCTCTCAAGTTGTGAATATGTTCGACCAGTTGGTATCAATGAATTGGGATAAAGGTTGACAGCCCTTTCGAGCCGACTTGATAGCCTCGTTTTGAGTCACTTTCGCTGCAACCCCGTCGAATGAATGAACTTGACTTACAATGGGTCCATCTTCTGCTGAATAAACTCAACTCATCTCGTCGGTCTTGACAAAATGTACGATTGTATAAAGGGTGGTCGGCTCAAAATGATGGTAATGCAAGGGGATTCAGTAAGACGGCATAAGCACTAGGACATAAAGGAGATTTTTCTTATCATTCGGGCATCATCTTCATCACTATCTGATCTTTAACGGACTCCTCGTAACGAATCCCCACAAGTCGACCCTAGGTATTCATAACTGACGTAGATGCAGTTTATGTTGGCTCTCTACTCATTCCCTTCCCTCTCTTCGTTGCCCGCCACAGGCGTTCCAACCGGCTTGTCGGAATGTCTGCATTTTGGACCCATCCAAGAGATGAGAGAGAAAGTTTACGTTTTCACGTTCCAAATCGTGAGTTATAGGGGCATTCGAGAAGAAGGGAGGAGGGAAATAACTAATGTGTCTTGCCCTCTTCTCTACTGTGCGCACATCTTTTAGTGGTCGGAGAGAAGGTGTCGGCAAGCTGCCACGTTTGGATGAGGGGGAAGGCATTCAAGGCAAGGAAAATTTTGTTCAATGAGGCAGCTGGGTGCGTCAGCGCGCCATTTCTTTTTATTAAGGTTGCCTGCAAACTGTCGTCAACGCGTGTGTTGGGGTGGTTTGATTGAGGGAGAGAGTGACGGAGGCAGGCAGAGAGGGGAAGAAAGGGTTATTCCCAGTGGGTTGCTAAGTGGCTGACTCAGCATGTGAATGTCTGTGGCGGTGGAAACTGGCTGGACAATGGCAACCCACGTGCACCCGTTCACGTGACAAACACTTCCAGTCATTGTCTTGGCCACCGCCCTTCCAAACCCGCGAGATGCAAACGTCCACCTGCAGCGAAGATGAGTGGCCAGTTAAGAGAGAAAAGCCAAGCGTGGAAAAACAACAATTCGACAGCCCCTCCGGCATCACCGAGTGGCCCTATGTAGACTTCTGCCGTTGCGAGGCCCATTTCGTGGTGAAACAGGCCGTGGGGATCGCAGAGACCATGCTGCAGGCCGGCTGTCTACCGAGAGCAGCGCCTCACAGGCCTGTTCCGTCAGTAAATACAAGGCCCTGGCCAATCTGTGAACCGAAATCTTACGCTCTCGATCCTCCACCTCACATTAAACGCATTCCCGGATCGCAGGCCTTCGCCTACGTCCCGTCCGCTCTCTTCAGGAGCCGCGTTCTCACTCCTGCCTCAGTTGAAGTCGCCAAAAGTTCACCGAGTCGATCTGCCACCTTCAATTCGCCTCTTGCCGGACCTCTCAATCCAGAACAAACCCGCAATTCCTCCCTCGCTCGGCCATCCACGTGCCCACCGGACGACAATTCGCCCATCTATCGGACCCCCTAATTTTCAAACTCTTGTTCATTTGACATTTTTAAATACATGGAAGCTTGCGCATGCCTTCTACGGGTTCTCAGACACCAAGCAGTCGGTCGCAACGGTGGCCATATTGGGAAAAAGCAAATTTCATTACGAGAAATACTCTTCCAGGTTGGGCCAAAAGAATACCCTTTTCGGGTGTGGGAAGGAACCTAGTAAAGGCAATTATGACAGCCCTCATGGGCGCTCCTAAGCCTTCAAAATTAGTGTCTCATCACATGAGAGTCTTAAGAGGTGGCCTTTGTGACTAAAAAGGAAAAAAGCTGGAAGGAATCAGGAAAAATGGCCTTCAATGCTTTTAACACAGGAGCCTGCCTGACCATGTTTGTTCCGGTGGATGTCAGACGTAATATAACTTTACGCTATCAATGTAAGGTTTATTTGGTAGCACTAAACTGGGTCCACTCTGCGTGAGGTTGTCTCGAATGCCTGGAGGCTATATCCACGGGGTTAATATCAGGTCGAAACTATGAGACAGGCTTTGAACATAAGTATACAAAGGGCAAAATTTTTCGCAATATTTAGTATGTCCACCCAAAATACTTTCCACTAGCATAGCGAGCCCCTAGTTTTAGACCAGAGAACACAAATAGTTTGATTTTTTGATCGGATTCCAAAAGTCGTCGTCATCAATTCTACCTCCTCGTTACAAACACGAACCTGTGACCTTTCTCGAAGCTCCTTTACAATACTCAAATTGCCAGAACGAAGATTTTGGACCCAACATCGAGCTTATTTTTGATTAGTGGATCCACCTCCGAATATACCATTAATTTTTCTAGTAGCCTGTTGTGATATGCTATGATTGAATTCGGAAGCGTATAAGAAAGGTGAATGTAAAACGCATTTCGTTCCCATCTGGTTTCGGCAAAAAATAAAGCTTTAATACAAAAACAAAACAATTCCATAAAATTTGTAGGAAAACTACTTTTAATATTCACAAATAAAGATATCGAGTACCTCTTTCAATGTAGCAATTTCAGTCCAAACCGAACACAGATAAAACAGAACCCTCGTTTCATAGTATCTTTCCTAATAATTACTAGATAGGCAAGAGTCGTAACGTTTGCACTTCGTCAGGCAATGAACTATTTGCCATGCCTTCAAGTGGTTTGTGCCTGGAGGCCGTAAGGCACTTGGTGTTTTAAATGCCTTGTGGGGTAGTAAATAATAAAGCCAAGTAAAGGAATCCACCGAAAAGCCATTTCTCTCTGGCCTTAAGTCCACACTTTCCGCGAAGTGATTTAACCAATTGTCATCCCGCAGAGCAAACCTGAGAACTTAGAAGACTGTGGAAAAATCGACGTTGAAATCGGGAATTTTCAAAGTAGCATTGGTTGGAACTAGATTTCTACAAATGTCAAAAAGAAATAATAGGCGAAAGGAAATCCAGACGGGGGATAATGTTAGTCAAAGGGAGCTTAAAGAGCAAATGGACATGCAATTGTTGAAATTACACACAGAGAACGTGGTACAATGAAAGAACGTGGTACAATGAAAGGCAATGGAAGCTACGGAGAATAAATAGGCGAAGATAGCAGTAGACTTCGAAACTTTCACCATGTTACACAAAAGATATTGATGCAGCAGTCAAGAGAGTCGGTCGTCGAAAGATACACCGAAAAACTCCCATACAGTCATATCATCAATTGAAAGAGCGTTTATTCCGATTAGTCATCTGGAAGACATTGTCTTGGCAATGACATGAGTATACAGTGTGCCTGGCAGAACCACCGTCCATCTCTTACACACCCACTACTCCAGTTGCCATATGAGCGTTTTAATTGCCATGAAGAGGGCGAACAGAGAAAGAGAAAATGAAGCCAAAGGAATTCACTCTCAATGAACTTGGAGGAGATTCATTCTTGTCGAAGATGCTGTTACCAAACTGGTCCCACGGTTCCACAACTCACTGGATCGGCGGGCACCCCTATCTTCGCATCCGACGTGGAGATTAAAAAGCAGTACTCTTCCTGGCGAAAGCTGGTTATTCTCCAGGTGCAGACTCGGGACCTCTGGGCTAGTTCATTTCCCATCGCACCTGCTATGTCCTAAGAGGTCTATCAGTTGAGGATATTGAAAAATGTAAATAATGCAGGAAGAGATTTACCAAATCTGACCGTTAGCGACCAACTTCACATTCTATTATAAGTCATTTTCACTTCTTCACGTCCATTGGAGAAAATTGTAGCATTTTAGCAGCCTCGCGGATCTTATCATTCTTCGAGTCAGGCAGAAAGAGGGAAAGCTGACTTGGTCCTTAGCCCGAGGACGTTAGGAAACGCAGCGTCGCAACAGCCATGGTTTTTAATCAGACGGAAGTGACTTCAAGGGAAATTCTTCGTCCTAACCGTCTCAAAGAGGTTTGAATATCTCGAATTAAATCACTGTTACATGGCTTACAAGGGTCTACCGTAGAGTCCGATCGCCTTCAGGATCAAGTACGACCCTAATGCGAAAATTGCAAATGCATGAGGTAAGATGCACTTCATTAACACTTGAACTGTTTCGTCCTCACATTCTTTTTGTATTTGCTATAAATAGACTGCACTTTGTAGCTCTTTTTCAGGCACCTAACCCCTTCAAATTGAATCAGATAAGAGGTCAAACTGTATCGAAGTCAGTGGGGAGCGATAGGTCAAGGCGGCACAAACAGCCAGCACTTGTCCAAGCGGAAGCTGATTTCTCACAGACGAAGAATTTGTATACTTTAGGAATGTTCATCCTCCACTGCACCTGCGATGTCCCAAGGAGTCGATGAGTTGAGAATATTAAAATTTGAAGATAACTTACTAGGAATTTTGTCACACCTGAATTGTAACATTTTAGCAGCCTAGGGAATTGTGTCATTTTTCGCGTTGGGCAAAAAGTGGGCACGTAGACCTGCTAAACGTTAACTAATATCTTCACCTCGATGACGCTAGGAAACGCCATGTAGCGTTCGATTTTCCACAGTGGACTACGTCCGTCATGTCATTGAAGTAAGACGACGAGGACAGAGACACGACAAGGCAAGGCAAGTTTCGTAGAGTAAAAGAGAGTTGACCGAGTTCACGCCCACTGCCAATTCCATAAGGCAAAACAGAAGTTCTCCCGTACCTCTCACTGCCTAAGCGACCCTTTCCGTATTACCGTGATCCTTGTACTTCATATGCAAGCATCCGGAAAGATGCAATAGGCTGGAGTGTGTGTAGAGTCTCTTTTACATTCGTGCATATTATACTCTGGTTTATGTCGCCTTATTCGAGAGTCAACTGCAGGCTGCGCGCAGAGGAGTAGACGAGCTCTTTGAGGTAAGGTAAAGTGGGCCTGCAGTGAGAGCTGCCTACCTCAACCAGGGCGGACCCTATATGCCAAGAAGGCTAAAGTTGTGTGTTGTGTGCCAGTGTGATATCATTTCCATTTTCTTCGGTTGGATCATATGTCAAATGAAGGTGACATTCAGTAAGCCTATGAAGGAGCGCCTACTCGGTGAAATGGTAGAAGGAACTTACCGGAACACCTTCATTTATCAGTGGTACCGAAAGCAGCAAAGTGATAAGTGGAGCTGGCTTTAAGCGACTTGTTGTTGTGTGGGTAATTTACCTTCACCTATCCACCGGGTTGATGAACGATGACCTCGAAGATTGCTACCCACACGTGTCATCTACCGTGGAGGACTATTGAACAGACTGATGCGTTAAAGATTTCTGAGCTTCTTTAAGCTCTATAACGCTGCATCCACAAAAACAGCCGAGGTGGTGTGATCGGTCGACCGCACTTTTTCAACAATCATGAGTTTCGGCAAGACGTTCCGCGGTCCATCATCGAAAGTGGAAGGAGATCATCTTGTTTATGAAGGCGCCGAGGTGTCCAAATTGGGAATCGTCCTAATTGACCCTTAGACAAAGTGAACCTCGTAGGATTTGCAACACACTCCTTTAACAATAAATTACGAAGGCTTCTCACTGTGGCTGACCACTCGCCGGTATGCTTGTCGGTGAAATCTGCCGTGATGAAACAATAGAGGAAAGTGCACACACGACCTTTGGGGAAGCCACGAGACCTACAGCGAGGAACTCCATTAGCACTACCGTTGTAAATTCTTTCTCCTGGTGGGTTCATTTCAAAGCTGACCACATGTATTGTAGTCATTTTTCGTATCTTGGGAGCCCTGTTTTGAGGACCTTTCCTGAACCCTGGAAGATCAGTCGCACGGTTCAACAGAGAAAGCGGCGTAATGGGTTACCGTTAGCCCACAGGAGAGGGCCCCACTTTCTGCAGGATTTTTCATGTAATTCGAGATAAGGCGACTTCCGTCACATGACGATTGCAAGTGAGCTAAAATGGCGATTTCATCTTTGTCGGACACCTGCACCTTTTCTCCCACTGCAACATGTCTTCTTCATGGCCATACGAATAACTTAGACGTACGGAGGACAAAGTTGAAGTAAGTACCACAATCCGAGGCCGCTGTCACCTATTTTCTGCAAATCTCTTTCGTGCCTCCTGGCGGCCACATCTGCACTTCTCCTTCATCAATCTAAATTCGTCCACTTAACCTCATATCAACGTTAAACAAAATCATAAATACATAGCTCAGCATTTTTTGGTAAAAATGTTTGCAATTACTGCTTTCTGTTGAAGCTGACATTGAGGAGAGACCAAAAGCCATTGGAGTTCGTGTCGTTCATACAAAGATATCATTTAGAGGCAGCATCCTCACCATTCGACGCGAAGTTACATGGACGACGATGGACGACGACGAGAACGGAGTCTCCGTTTAACACATTGTCACTTATAAACTGCTACTCACACTTCTTCCTGTGCTTCTTCTCATTCCCTCTCCCCATATCCGACTCCTAGTGGTTTTGAACAGAATTAAGTGGAAACTAGAACTCTGCATATTCGAATGTCCTCGGAATTCTGTCCTGTATCATGTGAGAGACTTTTTGTGTACGGAACGGTACTAGTAACAAAGATGCTAAGAGCGATACACTTCAGGACTCCCATCCATCCACCGATCGCAGTACTTTTCGCATATCCTTACGTTAAACTTAACTCTTAGCTATGACATGAACCAACGAAAGAGCTTTTGGAAATGCTCGCTGTGGGCTGGGTGAGTGACACAGTGATGATCTGGTACAATTTTCTCGGCTGACGCAGTTTAGCATACTTTTCTCACAGGCGCATCAGAGAGTGGTCAGGCACGTGAAAAGCTTTTGTAATTTACTTTAAGGAACTTTCTGCACTTTAGAACCCTCTAATGGTAAACCTCGTCACTTCTTGCCAAAACTTAATGTTGCTGTCATGCACACCTGCTTATTGAACCGCGTAGAAAGCCTTAAGAGGCGAATCGTGTTCCTGAAGAGTTAGATAGCTTTCGAGGAATTGCTCAGAGAGGTTCATAAGTCCTCAGTACACGAGTCTCTTGAATTGTCGGTTCAGCTGGACGTGCATTTCGAATTTTCGCCGTTAACTACGTTGTGGGGATTAGGGTTGG
Organism: Dipylidium caninum; assembly: GCA_017562135.1. Lineage (NCBI taxonomy): Eukaryota > Metazoa > Platyhelminthes > Cestoda > Cyclophyllidea > Dipylidiidae > Dipylidium > Dipylidium caninum. The sequence continues at coordinate 1,065,784 of QEYB01001685.1, read as the reverse complement.
ACTTGGCCTCGAAAGGTATCGGACTCTACGGTAAACATTTGTAAGTCAATACGATCTTAAAGTACGTCCATGGAACACCGGCGCACTTAAGACTTAGAGGTTCACAAAATTTTTGCGTGCAGCCACCCCCGTCTGAATAAAAAACCATAAATATCGCAACGTGAGGTGAGGTGACGTTTCCTATCACTTTCGAGGTTATGGCATTGCTTAACGATGGCCAAGGCAACTTCAACGTTATAACAGAAAAGCTAAATCCTTATAGATGCGAAGCAGGAAAAATAACTTATTCTAGTTTATGCAGTCGTTAGCCCTTAGCCGGAAAACGAACTATAAAATAACGCTTAAACATAGCAAATACCGAAAGGACATCACATAAGCATTTTTATTAAGTCTAACATCTCCCAACACTCCTATTGTGTCCATCGAGGCACCACCATGTACAAGAAGCGGTGGATGTAGCATCCTGTATCCTCATGCTGCTGCCAATCCAATGGCTGCGTCGACTGAGGACGTCGTCTTTTTTGGTGACTAATAGACATAAGGCGTTCGCCTAAGTGACGATATGACTGTATGGGCATATTTCGTTGTATCTTTCACTACGACTTCTTCCCTTTATTCCCCTATTCATTCCTGACTGAGGTTTGACCGGCTCGACGTAACTGCAACTGCCGACTAAGAAAGTACAAACTGGAACTACAACCGTTAAGCTAGTTTGTCTTAATGGCGACTGAATATATCGAAATCCAGTGTTATTCCGTCGGTCTGACCAGTATGAAGAACCCCGTAGTCTGGAGCTGGTTTCCAGGTGAACGATGACTGCGTCCCCTCCTTTTCTGCAACATCGTGTTTTATCCTATCCTCTTCACGACAACATTGATGATACATAACAAATAATCTTCCGCTCAACTGGATGGGCGAACAATGTACGTACAATCTGTGACCCGAGAATGATAGTCGGCTTCCCACCTGTTCCTTTCTTCTTGACGTTCCTGGACGCACACTTCCAACCAAAGCCTGTTTGCAAATTCCCGAATTTACCACTGAATCTTACCCATGTGCCTTCGCCCACAGTCTTCTTTTTCCGGATTCTCGTTATTGCATTAAGTCACCTTGCGAAACTGTAGACTCAAGGTCAGACAGAAAACCATCAGTCACGCTCTTCTTGATTGTCTGCTCCGCGAGGATTCTCTCGGCCTTTAAGCAACTACTTTTGAGGTAAATCTGCCGACCTGCCTTTACTATTTACTAGCCCAAAAAAGTCTGTATGAAACCAAGTAGCTTACGGTCTCCACGCATAAGCCATTGGAAGGTTATCAAACAGTCCATTGCTTCACGAGGTGAAAGTGCAAGGAGTCTTGCCCATCCGATGTCAACTTGCGTGGAAACTGTGAAACGAGCGTTTTGTACAGTCTGTGTTCGGCTAAGTCTGGTAGAGGTATTGTAACGTGCTTACCATATTTTTATTTATAATGTTAAATGTATTCTTCTTACACATTTCGGGAAATTTCCCCTTGATTATATATCATCCTCATTTTTTTGGTCAAGCCAGGTGAAAACAAAACGCGATGTTCAACCGCTTTTCCTATACGAGTTTAAATTAAGTCACAGGGCAACTCAACAGGCTACGAAAAACACTGACGAGGCATTCAGAACTGAGTCTGGCAATTTGAGTATTGTCAACCAGCCTCGGGGAAGATCGTCGGTGCATGTTGATGAGGAATTTTCGAGGTTTTCCTCGCTGTACACGATTGCTGCCATTCTTACACTAAATCATTTCTTTTGGTAAACAGTGGAATTTTTATGATAATCGAGAACGAGGAAACGAATTGACAGACTAGCATACACTCATAAAACCTTCTTTAAGAGTTTCAATGTAAAAACGACAGGAAAAATGAAAAGAAATCTCATAAAATCATGAAACAGTGTTGGTGATAAACACACTTCCTGGAAAGGACAACATAGCCAAATGAGGTGGGTGAATAGTGAGGATTGTGCGCGAGGTATTGCAGTCGAAAGTATGATGGCAGAATGAAAGTTTGTCAAGGCTCGGAGGTCCGTTGGAGGCTATTTTGGACCTGTTTAAACTCCTCAACGTCGTTGACTGAGTCGCTTTCGGTGAAGGGGAGGGAGGAGTGGCGAACAATCTTGTTGGGGTCCCGAATAGAGTCTTTTATCACCTCGAGGATGTTTGTTAAGCCCATATATGATTTGGCTGAACACTCGAAGTAGTTAATTGCACCGATGCTCTCAGCCAGGGCAATGCACTGGACAAGGAAAAAGTCTTCATTAGGACCAATGAAGGCCGCACACATGAGTATGTGAGAAGCAAGTGTCTCATGCGTAAAATGTGACCGAACAAGAGTTTATTTGTAAAAACATGGGCGGTGACTGCCTAAAATATGGCTACTTGCGGGCCTTAACAATGTGATTTACCCAACGCGAGCTTCTAACTCTGCTGTGAAGTGAAACCAGCCGAGTGCCTTCCGCGGACTCGTGATGATGGCGAGGACGTCATCTTCGGACACAGCACAAGCGTGTCAAGTACCACTTCGAACCACTCACTAGTGTTAACTCTCTGTCGCCAACCAACGCGATTCACGCAGATTCTTTCGCCGCAGACGCAATTTTTAAGTACACACACTGCGACAAAGTACGTTTAGCGACGTCACAATCTGCTTATCACGACATCTAGTTTTACAAATACGATTAGAGGCTAAAGTATACGTCTACTTGCAGCAAATGTGTCCGAGTCGAGTGGATTTAGGACAGTCTGTAAAATGAGCGAATACCACCACTACCTGAGGATAGGCTACCCGTTGTAGGGGAATACCACAAGCCTTCTCATGAGCAGATTAAATGGTGGGCGAATGCGACTTGGGCGAATGCGACTTGGGGAGACTTGGAGGAGGAGAGTAGTAGGACGTAGAAATCCTGCATCAGGGCAAGAGCCTCTGGAAAGATAGATCCACATCCGTAACCCACCAGCCATCGGGTGTTGTTGGACCCTATGGTGCACACTTCGCCATAAAGAGGCGACAGAGGAGCCTTACTGCAGCTCACAAGGTGTAGACGCCCCAGTGAATATGGAAAATTTGTGAAACAGTTTTATCGGTCCTCAATGGAAACTCCGCCATACTAGCTGTGTCAGATTGTCTGAGACAATAATTTGAGAGAAGTGTAACATTTAGTCGGCAGTCGCATTCAAGGGCATGAATAGGGACAGCGGAAGTCACCTGATCAAGAGTCGGGTTTTCCACTCCCCTTGCGCGTAACTCCTTGTTTGTATTTTCGTCACCCCTGAGGTCACTTTGCAGGCCGATAAGGATCAACTCAGCGCTCGGTGGCCCGTGTTGCCGCACCTCCTTCACCCACCTTTTGCTCACATTCTCGAAGGACTCGGGATAGCGAGAGAGAAGCAAATAGCGAAAATGTGAGTGCCCTGATATGCCAAGAACCGGATCTTATCAAGGTGGTGAGCACCTAAAAGAGGCATTGAGATAATGTCTACGAGGTGGCTGGCACGATTCTATTTCTGACTCATCGAAGCCCTCATATCTCCGGTTAAGCGCGGTGATAAGTCGAGACTTGCGGGTGAGTGGAAATTTCTACCAACTCCGAATTCCTCCCCACCTTCTCAAATTGTCCCAGTGAAGCCGAATAAGCCCATTTCATGCTCTTAAATTTTTTTGATTCCGCAAATCAGGTCTGTGTGTCCTTCATTTATTTGCTCTGACTTTCGCAATTACTGGGGACAAAGGAAAGGGTGACTCCCGAAATGAAAATATTCATGCCACTTTGCCCAGTTTTTGCCGTAGTTTGACAGAAAGACGGGGGAAGTGAAGATGATATGAGGCACAATCCACCCAACACAGTAACTCCAACAGTTTCTTTTACTATTTCCACGCTTACGGGTCCCTTTCACCTGGGTAACCTCTTTCAACCAAATGAAGATTTTTGGACCTGACAAGTGACGTATTCGGCAGGCATGCGATTAATGCCGATGGCGTAAAGTCAATTATCTGTGCACAAGTATAAATTATCAAGCGAGTGTAGGTTCATGTGAGGTGATGAGACTACTTTTCGTAAACACCATCATCTTACCGTAAAGGGGCGTGAGACCTTTTATTGGGAACTGCAACTTACCTGTTCGCGCGCTAAAGCGGAGAGAAGAGGAAAAGGTAACGTTTTTAGTCCTCCTTTTGAGGCTATACACTTCGTTTTCCTACACCAAACTTTTATTTTCCAGCTAAATCTGTGTCTTGGGGTGTGAAAAACAGTTCATATGGTGGTTAGACAAGCCCGATACAAGAAAATCCAGGCTTCTCTGGTACATTTGTACACAGTCGTATGGAGATAGACGTATTCATGACCCAATTCGTAGAAGGAGTCTATTTTAATGTCCTTTTCAGCGGGTTTAAGAAGTCATTTGCCTTCTCTGGTTATCAGAGCGTGTTCTAACAATTTCAGTAATCTACGGTTACGGTGAGTGCAAATTCAGGATCACAGGATTATGCAAGCCAAAGTAAGCGTTGAAATAGTAGCATTTTAGTAGTCTGTGGCCCCTTTTTCATACTTTGGAGGTCGAGAAGGAAATTTTAGTGAAATACCGAAGTTGAAGAGAGAAAAATGGTTGTCAGTGGGGCTCCAAGATGTCATGTGATTTAATTACTTATCCACATTTTAAAGGGTGGTTTTTGTGGTAAACAACCTGGTGAAAGTTGAAACAGAGAGAGTCGGCCTCCAGCTTGCGATATAAAAAGGAATTTTATGCATTTGCGCCACTTCTCTAAGAACTTGTGGAACAAATGAGAAGAGTAGCTGGAGCTCGGCTCGCCTGTTGATTAACACCAAGTCATGTAACAGAGGAGAGGCTTTCTAAGGCCATAAACATATGAACTGTATGATGACCAGAAGAAACGCTCAGGGACTTCTACTTATGTCCGAGACACATTTTAAGTGAGGAGATTATGAAGTTTAATAAGACAAACACCCCTACCCGGAGTGTCCCAGCAGTCGACCAGCATCAAAATTCCATTTCGCTTCGTTTTTACAGGGACCAAATTGACCATAGTCTGGTGATACTCGCTGCGAAAGGGGTGTCCCGAGAGCCGTGAGATAAAACACGACTTGCCGACGCGCTCGTCGCCCACCACAACGCATTTGATAGTTAGAATGTGCTTGTTCTCCGACTCAGGTGTTTCCATTGTGCTGCAAACCAATACCTCCACTGTAGTTGTGCGAATGAGCACGTGGCATGAAGAGTTGCCTACACAAGCTTTAACGCCATTGGTGTAAACTTAATATGAATTCATCAGCCTTGACGACGCGGTTGCTAACGCTGATAGCAAGGTTGGCGCTTAAGTATTTTCTTCATCCTTAACGGTCGCATTTTGAAGAATCACAATTTGCCTATTTAATAAGGTTAATGTCTTTCTCTTATCTTGCTAATGTAAGGCTGGCAGCCATTCTATTCTTCTATCTCTCCAGTTTGTAGCTAATTCTCTAAAATACAATGAAATAGACAAATGGTTGTATGTTACTTTTATAATATAAGTAGGAAATTTGCGACGCGGGACGCAATATACGAAAACATGAAATAGCAGTAAAAGTTGGAACTTGCAGAACTTGGTAGAAGTACCCCTTTGGACCATGTTAATGAATAAGCCAATATTTCGGCTCACTCGGACTTGAACGCCTAGACCGCCTATCAGCCCGGGCTTGATGACCCCGCCTACCTCACAGGTCCACCCCCACAGAGCATACCAGCAGCTCTAAGGGGACGGATAAACTCTGCCTTGCCACTTACCTAAATTCTATCAGATAGCCAAACAGATATAGTGGGTGCTGAAATCAGCCACGTGTTATGCACTTGTGAGGCAGGTATGCGTGGCCTTCGAAGCCCACATGCCAATGAAAGATTGCCTCGCATCTCATGGAGTCCGAACCACCTCGAGAGAGGCTAATGAGCATCTGAGCTCCTACTCGCCCCACATACTCCCATTGAATTTTACAGCAAATAGAAGAGTAAATCGCTCAATTTTAAGGCATTATGGACGCACAAATGGACAGAGGAATGTAGTTGCGCTTGAGAACTTGTCATGTTTTTCTCGAAGGAGTTGAAGTCATCGTCAACGTATCAACTCACTCATTCTCCAAGGGCCTTTGAGTGGTCATCTATTGTTTATAGATAAATATTTCTAACAAGTCCTAATTTCCGATGAGGTTAAGCGGTTCTTGCAAATATTACACCATATTCTCTACGTGCCATATCGCTGAGGCGTGTTGTTTTATCACCGGTCACGTAATTAGATCACGCAACATTGCCATAAATTCCCCAGTATTAAAGTGTCACCTTTAATTTCGCTCAACCCCGAAATACACAGACGAATGTAATTGCTCAGGCCTTTTTTGCCAAGTGACATACTCTCGCCGATGGAGGAGATGTCTGCCCAATTTGGGGTTGTCTGGCTAGATTAACACCGTGAGATAATTTAGGCATTCACGCAGACGATAGTATCGCCCACACATCAGAGGAATTCACATCGTTTGTCATAGCCGCGAGGGATTTGTAATTTGGTATTTCAGTAGACCACAACAACAATCCCAAGTAATAACGCCCTCGGGCCTACCTCTTATCCCCTGCTTCCCACCCAGCCGGCCGCAGGACCATGGATAATGGGAGAGCGGCGTGTTTGAACTCGCGTTGAACTCTTTACTGCATCAAAAATATGCTGGCTCTGCCCGTATGCTTCCATTGTGGGTAGGGGGTGGGGCGAGGTAGAAGACGCCATCTCCGTAATGGGATGGAAGAATATATTTGGGGTCTACTGCAAACTATTACCTTTTAATCACAAATTTAGACCAAGTTATCACGAAGTGAGTGAGATTGCAGTAGCATAAGGTTCAGTAAGGTTGTCAAATTCTTTGCCTGGGCATTAGAACGAGCCAAGAATCACTCCACACTTTACTGCCATCAGTTACACTGAAAGTCACTTTAATACCACGTTTCAAAGATGCCAGTCATAGCACCATTCACTCTATCAATTAACTTATTTCACCTTCCTTAGCATGGAGTACATAAATGCCTAATTCTGCGCAAATTTAAAAAGAGCACACATAAATACACATGCGAGTATGCGGGAGAAATTGTGTCGTTCGCATGCTCCTCCCTCATAAAACACATTTATTGCCCACATTTTTGCCTTCTTTGCCACGTCTTAGTGTCAATTAAAGCAGTAGTAATGGTCTTCAAGGACACCTTCTTCCCTGCAATCACCCGGGCGTCCAGTTTTTCTTCCACTCACTTCCATCACACTCATGAAAGTGTGAGGTTTTGACAAACCCTCTTCACTTTATAATATCGTCATTCTAAGTAAAAAGGGCAAATCTGAATGGGAAGGTCACATTGTTTTGTCAACATTAAGCTCTCGCAATTGACTCGACCAACATTTTCGTAGTGTTGGAGAAAATATCCTTTTTTACACATGGGGCGAATGTAATAAGACTCGACTAACAAATATTATGCAGTGTTCGTGCTAAAATGGGATAGCACAGGATGAAGCACAACAGTTACGACAAGGTTGACAGCACTGTAACGACAGAAAAAATGCATGAAATACGGAAGTGAGTTCAGCAGAATATTACTTCAGGAATAAATAGAACATTGAGGGTGACAGCTTCACTTGTTGATGCTGCTACCGCCATTGTAATCGTGGACTGTCCACTCCAGTGGATGCTTATAGTCGACTGAATGTGTGGTACTGGACACAGCAGTTGTTGCATCCTCCGCATCAGAGATTAGCAAATCTTGGTCAAATGCAATTCCACTCAAAGGCGAGCCTCTCGAACGCAGCAGCATGAAACCTGCGGTCTGCCAAGGGAAGGACATAACCTCCGATCAACACAAGAACGGGATAAAGTTTAAGCGGCAGGACACTAGGCGCCACGCCTATTTACATTCCCACTTGAGTACTCCTTTCTTGGCTTGGGAGAAGTAAAACATCTGGTCCTGCTAAATCGACTGTCGGGTTGAGAATATCACATATGCTCTGACGAGACCACCGAGATACACCAATTCAATGGCCCAAATGAGACTCCTCTATCTTATTTATTATTAGCACTGTTATGACATTCGTAGAAGATCACAAAGTAACTTGTATTTCCTCGTTGAACGGAGGGCAGATGACTAAGTAGGACTCTTATTCTCTATTTGAAACTAATTTTGACGCTTGTGACGCGAGTGCGGTTAGCGAGAGAGGTCTGCAGACTATGTCTGCCTACCAAGTTATCACGCCCTCATCAACGATAAAACCTTCCTTGGTCGTTCGCCTTCTCACCCAGTTAGGACGTGACTCAAGGCGAAGTAGAAAAGGTGTTCTCCCATCTCGCCCATTTAAACGCAGAAGGCAGGCTTTAAGAAGAAAAGTCGACTTTTAATACGCTAGAAATTTGGTGTTAATGAGACATTCGGATGTGATCCACTGATGATAAAGTGCGCGATATTGGCCAACAATTGATACGACCCAACCGTGAAAAACTGGGACTGATACGTGCCAACCGTACCAACTAACGCAACTGTGGATGATCGACAAATCAAAAGAGCAAGTGCGCATGATAACGTACGACAACCGTATAAAGCTTCATTCACTATTGAAAAATTAATTTTTATATAGTATGAAATTTTACCACACCGTCCATATTCACCCGGCATCCCATTTTACCATTTACCATTTTTGCCTTTTGGACAATTATCATATATGTTTAAGAGGAAAAAATACACTAGCCAGATGATATCATAAAACACTTTGAATCGTTTATTAATTTCGAAAGTAAAATTTGACTTCAAAAAGGAACATATGACTTACCAAATAGTTGGCAGAAAGCTGTAAGTGCTGATAGAAGTTATTAAGAATGAAAATAAAGTATATATTGGCAAAAATTGCACTTTATGTTCAACAATTTCCAACTTAACATTTGTTGTTTGTTCACTGATCCAAAAGAGGATATTCAGAAACTTAGCAATCTCTTCCCAATCGGGGCACGTGGCCTGTATTTAAGAACGTGACTTTCATCTCGGCAATTGACTCATGTGTCGAATCTCCTCCCATTTGAACCCTCTTCCTGACACTCAGTAGTACCTTCAATACTTCGTTATTGTATAGGCGTAATCCTCTTATAAGGCGCTTACATTGTAAGTTATTTCTGCCAATGTAGATTAATCGTATTGAGATTTACATCCACCTTGGAGCTAATACACTGCGGCAACAAACATTTATCCGAGCCCAAGTGGTCAGTTGCCAAGCGTCAACATCGCCTTGATCAAGTAGGATCCATCGCCACAATAAAATTTTAGCATAATCTCTGCTCCCTTTAGTTGGCCTCCTTCCGAATGACAATCAACTTCTACCTCGTGTGCTGAAGCCACGATTTGGCACGCATTTTCGAATAACACCGGTTAAAATGCATGTTTGTTCTGCTTATTCTGTGGAAATTGCTAACAAGTTGCCAATGAAATGGTGGTGATGAGGTTAGAATCGTCAACACAGGAGAAGAGGAGGTCATGGGAGACTTACACTCTCATTCTCTGACTCGCTAGACGATGTGCTATCAACGGGCGGTGATGGTGGGGGAGAAATTCGGTTGAGTTTGAAGTGCACCCGCGGTTTCGGCTTGATTTCAGCACGATTCGACCTGTTTGAGGCAAACTTCGGCCTAATTACAGGAACCCATATATCTTCCTCTGTCTCGTCAAGACACCTTCTGTCCTCCACTTCATCATCGTCTTCATCTTGTTCCCGACAGTGGCCATTGGCAGCTACGTAGCCGACAGTGGTTGTGATGAAATTCTGTGTGAAACTCGGTGCCGAGCGGTACCGACGTCGACGAATCGACTTGTTCCTAACCCACACGAGACCGGCCAGGACGACAATCAAGCCAACTGCAAGGATTATCACCCCGACCCAGTAACTCCAGCTGTGCGTCTACAATCGCATTACAAGAAATGCAATCTCAAGAAGCGAATCCCCAACGCCTCTTGCTTAAATCACTCATTTCTATTTGAAGTGACACACACCGATGTAGATTTAACCACTGACTATGGAGTCAATTGTTCCTCTATTCCTCACTTTACATCACAGAGAAAATTATGCCAACGTGGTTAACAGCATCACGTCAGTAATTTCCGAGTCACCAGTAATACTTCACTGACAACTTGATCTTCATCAGGTGGTTGGTTCGGTGTGCATCGCAGATACTAATAAACAGCAAAAGACCTTTTCATGTCCGCAATAAAGCCTTCAGCTTATAATGGTTACCAGTTTCCCCCAGTACCCTTTGTACTAATGACTGGTGTTCATATGTCAAGGCTGTCAAGTCCTGAAGCACTAGTTTCTTCCAGTGGAGAAAACGCGCATTTCACGGTACTTTGAGAAAAGACGGTCACGTAGTTGGATGCTTAAGGTCCTCCTCATTAAGAGGGGCTGCAGCCCATTTTCATTGTTAAGTAAGCTCATGCAAGGCCGTGACTCTACCTTCAACAAGAGACCATGTTTCGTTTTATACTAACCTTTGTCCTGCGGTCTCCATGGAGGGGATACGCGACCGGGTGGAAGTCATCGAAGAAGACCCTTTTATTGTCTAGGTCAATTAGTTCTACCCCTGACGTGTCAACCGCCTTTCCGTCAACAATGCGAAACTGGAAGAGAGAAGAAAACCCCTTTCTTCCTTAAGCCGCCTCCTCAGTACAACAATCAAAATATTAGTTGGTTAAAGGGGAAATAAATGATATTTCGCGAAAATAATTCCGGTTAACCAGTAACAACTTTCTAGGTCCTATTGGCATGTTTCAGTGATAATCTCTATGCATCGACATACTTTTCAGAAAAGTCCTGACAATTGCGTAAGTTGATTGTTTATTCCATAATACTGCTTGAGTCTGGAGGAGGACGCATTCCAAGACTTTTATGCAACCGTCTACGTAGTAGAAAGTCAAAGACAACCGAAAACATTGAAAAAGGATGAATGAACGTTCACACCGTCGGGATGCTAAATCGCATTGGCAAAAATTGAGTTCCAGTGTGTCCGGACCTTCAAATTCCTCTCGTGTACTGAAATATGCTGGACGAAATTTTGAGGCCATGTAAATTTCCTAAGTTGCCTGATCGGTCATACTGTACTCTTTCCCATCTAGATGCGGTATGAGGATGTAAGTGACGGATGTGAATGCCACAACTATCAGGCATTCTCTGGTTGAAAGTGGACGTCGCCTCGAAAAGTTAGATTGTTTCAAACCTTCGCGGCAAAGATATACTTTAATTCCAATCTCTCTTTCGCACTCGAAATTATGCGTAGTTTCATTTTTCCCTTCTTCCCTCCCTCCCTTTCTCTCAACACCATTCGTTTCTGCCAGGGTTCATTAAACACTCCGCGCCCCCTCCACCCCCACCCCCCCCCAAAAAAGTTTTCATCGCTACGCAGATAGAGTTTCAAAGTAAGTGGCCAGGTAATGGGCTGTTTTATTCCCCATTTCACCGGGCAGTCCAGAATCAACGCATTGTGCCATATACTCTAAACCGATTGTGCCTAGAGGCTATTCAAAGCACCAAGCACAATGTAATGGAAGACAATTTCTCAAAACCCACGCTCCACCGTATCCAGGCAGGGAATTAGGCTATCACCGAACAAACGTCTGTGTGTTACCTGCGTCTCCACTTGATTGGTGCGGTGAAACAAGAGTATCTTCGCCGAGTCATCTTGAATCGTAGCAGTGCACTGAATGCTGACACAGCGTGTCAAGTTGCGTTTGGCTGCCTTGTGTTTCCAGGCCAGGTGTCGAAGGAGATCGTTGTAAACGTCGGTAGATGCCTTGCCAACAATGCCATAACTACTTCTTGTTCGCTCAAATCTTATTTCAATACCGCTGAGCGATTCAGCCGAGAATCCGTCGACAAAAATTGCCTCCTGTCCCAGTTGAAGGCGATTTGCCAGAAGACCACACATATTTGCGTTGCAGCTGAGAACTGGTGAAAGGGAGAAAGGAAATCGAGACACAGAACTTTTCCGGCCAAGGAATTAACCATCTCTTCCCCTTAGAAAGGACCAAACCTCGACTTGCGAATAGAATGAATGATTTTATAACCCGCTACTCTAGGAGAAATTTCAAACCACAATAAATAATCAAAGTAGCGTTTTTACGATCAACAAAGAGGCTGAAAGATTATTATTCACTTTTATTCCCTGAGCGAAAAGTACTCTGTGGCAGTGTTGAACGCAAGTGCCCTTGCCATCGCAGCGTAGGTTCTTGTAAGGAAATTTGACAACTTTTGCTGATTTAACGTCTGCCGAGTGATTCGGGTCCTCTGCATCCTCCCGTCCTACCTGTCGTCAGATCGGTTTGTTCTCTTCACAAAGTCGCAGCATTTTCCATTAATTTCGGTGTTTCTTCTACTCACCACACGTCAAACCATGTAAATTATGTTTAAGATAAGGGCCACATTTCTGTCACGTAGAAGTATCCTGCCTCCCTCTCCTTACGATTTACCAACCGCCGAAATGTCTTAATTCGTCAGTCATAGAGGACTTGAAGATGTGCTAGTCTGAAACAACAAGAGGATGGGGTGATCGGGGCTGCTGACGCGAAGTAATTAGCCCAATCTGTCAGGAGGACTCTCAAAAAGCCTACCAAAATCCCCCTAATTTTGGAATTAGTGTTTTTGGCACTGTGTGACGATTATTTATCCTCCAAGAAAATTAGTTTAGCCTGACAGTTGAAGCATCTTTGAAGGCTTTGGCGTTTGCTCTTCATGGGTATACTGACGCAGCGCAACACATAGTTTCAGATTAAACTAAGATCGCCTATATTTATTGTATTTATCAAAAGAAGTGGTCAAGTGCACTGTGCCTCATTTTCTATGACAATTTAAACCTAAAAGGAATTGCCCTGGAACGCGGACCTCGTTGAAGAGGCGATTGCAGCGACGATAAGCTCCCTTCAACCAGGCGCCAAATGCTGCTTCGGCCACTACGCAAGTGAGTTGAGTACGGGGTCATTTGGGTGAATGGTGAGCGATAATGGCTAGAAGATGTAGAACTGGAATGATTGTCAAAGAAGTAGCCGAAAAGTCTCAATCTCCCGTAAATTGTCCCAACTGTCTTTGGCCTAGGACCCATCTTAAAATTAAGTCAACCGCAGAAATTTTCTTCCTCCGTTCCCAGAGGTTGCTTAACCAACTTGCTTTTCAGAAAGAAATGACTTTTTAAAAACAGTGTGATAGTACTGCCAAATAATGTTCGAATGAGAGCGGGGCTGTGGAAAAGTAGTAATTCTGCCGCCTCCTCTCCTCCGCCTCGTCCTCCTCAAAAACTATTACGTATTTGGGGGTGTGCACAGACTATGACATGCTCGGCGCAACCGGAAGGTGTCTATGTAGGCTGATTTGATAGGAACTTTTGACTACCGGAGGAGAGCCTGTTTCATATCGCCATCAATGCGCAAAACGGCTGCAGACTTACATTTTAAAGATGGCCGCACATTTAGCTAATTCCTACTGCAATGAAGATTGAGATCTCAAGCAGCAACTGAAAGTTCGTTAGTCGGTGGTTTATGAGGAAATAAGAAGACGCCGCTTACGGAAAGGTGCTAGGCACCCACGATGTCTTGCGAGGCTTATTTACTCCAACATTGCTTTACAATACCAACACAACGCCTCGAAGTTCAAATGAGCTCTATTAGATTTATCGGGTTACTCCAAACACCGTCCCTCCATTTCTCTGTCTGGCTTGGACCGAGTTCCAAGCTGTGACCCATGTGTCATCTATTATTCGTCTACTACCATCCAAGCGTTATGCTTTTTACAATCGTAGTGTAGGAGAGGATGCTCATTTTTACCGTGTCTAATAGATTAGGCCCCTTTTGGTCCACCGATATCCTCGAATGACATCGCTTCACTAAACCTCACCATTCACGTCCAAATGTTCTAATTCCTCCAGACATTTGAGATCGGAGGCCTCCCAGTTGAGAAATGCGTCGGGAATGAGATATTGTCCTCTCCCGGCCTCAGCCACACTTATCGGCCTCAAGACGCCTCCCAGAGCCTGTAGAGAAGTACTCCGCAGTCTCAGTCGATAGTCGCATGGGTCGCCCAGCCCCTGCTTGGAAAATTCTTCAGAATAGTCTGGAGGCCTACTCAAGTCCTCCCTCGCTGTAGTGTCAATCAGCGTTATGTTCACTTCGGGCAGAGGCGAGGTAGTATTGGATCCCTTACACCTGAAGTATAATCATTTCAGTTAATGTCTGGAGTATTCGCGGCTATGGTGAATGCCTCCTCCGCTGCATTACCGCGCTCGAGCGGGCCACCTTAACTACCCCCACCCGACTCTTTACATAGGCAACAACACATTTTGTATCGCAGTGTTCTAGGCCTGCTAAATATAACCAGAAATGACCAGATTCCATCTCATTTCTCCGTGACACAACCCGCTCAGGAGATCTAAGACTAAGATGCTACGGCGGACGGATTTAGCTCCTAGACGTCGGAAGCTTTTGACTTAAAAGATTTATGAGATGTGACAGTAGGTTAGAAAAAGTGTTGACACGCATCACCACGGGCGTTGGAGGGAAAAGTGGGATTTTTTCTCAATCCTTTTGGCACCGTGATACAATATATTTAGTGTGATGAATACCTCCCAATTGCGAATGACTGCAACGTTGCGGTCTTCCATATGGTCCTTTAATATTTCCTCTACAGCATACTGTTTCGAGGTGGCACACATTTTCCCCTCCATTCAGCTGTTTGAGCTCAAGACGATAAGATCTACCACCGTGACGCGATAGAGCGCGATAAATCCTGGACTTTTGTAACAGTAGAGGTGTGAAAAAATGCCACATATTTCCAAAATTGGCGCTATTACAGCATAAATTTTAAACTTAACCATCAATAATACATTAAAAGTCGTTCGGACAGGAATACGCAACATCCAGCCCGCTACAACTCACCTACATGGTTCCAGTGTCGAGGGAAATTTAAAGAAGAGATTAAATTTTAGAGGTGAGTTGACTGAAATCTTCCGCCCCTTTCCCGTGGTGTAAATAAACCAAGTTAACCGTTTCTTACCGTTTCTCAGGCCTCCTTGCCCGCCTAACTGGGTGGTGGTAGAGGAAAGCTGGGTGAGGGTGTCTCGAACGAATGAAAGACTCGCAAAAAATCGTCTAGATACTAGGAGTAATGCTTGCCTATGCCCCATAGTAGGCGATTTGCACATTCTTCCATATGTCCACAGGTCTTTTACTAGATTGGAAACTATGAAACAGGTGTTGAAATTAAGTAGAAAACAACAAACACTATTTTTTAGTGTTAACTAAATTCAATCGAGATAACTTTCATTATTATCGAGTATTTTCTGCCAGGAGTCGGGTAAGTCATGTATTTCAATGAGAGAAGTATTTGTTCTTGGAATTAGTAAATGATTCAAAGTATTTTTGAATATCATTTTGAAATTTAGAAATAATGCATCATTACAGAAAGGCAATAATCGGTAGGTTAAATATCGGCTGAATATGGGGAAAGTAGATGTAGATAGGTTAACTTTAAGCTTTACGTGATCGCCGTCGTCATGCGCACTTGATCATTTGCAATTGCGCCAGCTCGTGTGGTACACATTAGTCCAATTTTTTTACTTTACTTATTATTCGTAGATATTTTAACACAGTCGTATATTTTGCGAGTTTCTAATGTAAACGCAAGTCTAACAATAACCGTGTACGTTGACCGGATTCCTACTCGTTATCAACATGGGCCGGCAGACTTCCTTGAGGCGTTTTGACAATACTCAAAAGGTGAATAGGAAATTTTTAGAATCAATAACGAGCATTTTTGTCATTAGTGTACCTATCTCCGAAAGCCTCATTAATGGTTCTCGAAGCTTGCTAAGCTGCGCTACGATTCAATCTGAACTCGTAAAAAAGGGTAGATGTATATACGGTTTGGTTTAGATCGGATTTCGAGGAAAATAAGATTAAAATGTAAAACAAAACGGAAGAAGTTTAAGAAAGGAGCAAGAAGAATACCTGTAACATTTACAAATACAAATAGTGAGTGTACGTTACAATTTAATCCTCTCAGTGGCAGCTGAACGCAGAATAAACACAAACGGCCATTTCATATTTGGCACCATTCACATCATTCTCCAGTGTCCGGTGCAATGCGAAGGAGAGACTAATTTTTCGAAGTGAGTTGATTGGCATCTATCATCTCTTCCTCGCGATCTCATTGAAAGTGTCTTTAGTACAGTATCGAGGAAACAGGAAGAGTATGAATTAACGAAGCGGAACGCCTGTTACCGCTCCTCACGCCCCTCTTCCTAACTGAGTGGTGGAGGAGCACAGCTCAATGAGGAAGGTAACTCAACCGAAAAAAAAATACTCGCCAAAGAGTCTAGATACTACGAATAATTTGCGTCTATGCTTCGGCAGTGGAGATTTGCGCATTCTCAAGGCTAGAATTAGCCATTCTACCACTGAGATAAACACTTTTATGGCCATTTTGGCTAGACATATTTACTACTCCCATTTTAAAGCCGAGCAGTGTGGAAAGCGCAGATTAAAACAAAAGCTGGGCCGTATTATAATATGCAGTTCATTTCGACCTCTCATTGTCCAATTTCACCGTTTGTCCATTCACAATGCGCCAGATATAGTTAAATAAATTACATATTGTGCATCATTCTACAGTTTAATGCAATATACCTTGCATTTTATCGAGTCTCATTTCCTCATTAACAGTGCGGCACGGCACCACCATCATTGAAATATGGAGAATTGGCTTTACGAAGTAAAGAACCTGAAGCCGCCTCAGTCATCCACACGATATTATTAGTCTTTCTAGCCTGGGGGAGTAATTTGTCTGACAATAGCACCACCTTTCGTGAGATATCGTGTCAAACCAATCGAGAGATTGTTTTCACGGGGCATTTCTAATCGTTTGAAGTAAATTCAAAAAGATGATTTCGGGAAGGTGGGGGGAGAGGGGGAGGGTCGAGACCCGATGAAAGACCGAACCTCATTCAGTCGAGGGAGACGATATTCTAATCTTAGTTGATAATACCTAACTCTCGACCACTAGGAGTATTCACTTTGGAACTTCGTGTGCCACAATCTTAAAACAAAATTGAGAAATATTTTTGTCTTTACCTCCTAGCAGTAAGACACATCGACTCACTGAATGTAACTTGTAAGTCGAAGTGTGGTGGACGGGATCACGTCCAGATTTTCCACCTTTAACTGCTGCAGCACGTTGCTCAACTGGGCCGCCTGTGAACTGGCCACTCGGAGCCTATGAAGAGGCCGCTCCCAGATGACTTCTGTGGAAGGTGCAAAGTCTCGGAGGAGTTCCTTCTTCAAAATCAGATGAGGTTTGCAGTCCAACAAGCATTCAATTGCGCTCGGCTGTATAATTGCTCCATAGAATAGGCTCATGTCGGCTATTTGGCCCTAATAAGTAACAATAGAGTGTCAATCTTGCAGCGTCATTCCAAAATAGTACCTTCGTAAAATTAGATCAGATCGGAATGAGTGGCAGCCTTCTTCTCAGTCCACCACTTGGTGGTTGAATTTGTATTGCTGGAATAGGAGTTCGACAGTGCTTCAGTTACGCAAGTCTACTCGCGCAAGCTTTTTCTCAATTTTTGTTTAAATATAAACTGGTTAGAAACAAAGATGAGGCCAGGTTTATAAATGTCTAAGATCTCCACCCTTGGCAGAGGGAGATGTGGAAGTACTTGTACTTTTAGACAAGGCCTAAAACAATGAAATAGGAGGTACCGGAAAAATGTGAGAAAATTGCTGCAGATCAGAAGGGGACCATACAGCTCCGACAATGCCGACGATTCCGCTGCTTGGCGATTCGTCTAAGAGTGGTTGTGGTGCATTGAAAATGGGACCTGCTGAAATCTCCAATTCATTTCGACCCAGAAATAGTTTCACCTGTAAACAAAAAAAAAACGCCAGATATGATCAAATGAAAAATCCGGGGAATCAGGCATTTCGGAAGCAAGAGTCGCTTTGTGCACTGCCCTCAGTATTAAACTCCGATTGCCCGGCTTCGACTACTACTTCCGGCGTCGACTAGTTTATGCGACTCTAATTTTTTCGGACAATGTACTCTGAAGCCTTCTTGGGTCCGGGGAGGTTGGTGGCGGGTGGAGGAAAGAGAATGATTGAGGAAGTTCGAACCGTGGCCAAGTGAGGGTAACGTTTTAACTTAATACGGCTTCAGTAGACTTACATCATGCTCCTTCCCGTCCGACTGATAGATTACAGTCATTAGCACCCATTCCCCTTCAACAAGGTGGTAACTTGACGAGAATATCCACGAAGTAGGGGAGAGAGGGGCCGATGATTTCGTGTATAGGCCAATCTCCGGACCCCTTTTGAAGAACATTAGTGTGGAGAGCTTACCACCTACAAGTCATGGAGAATTCAATTGTCGTCTCAGCCTCCAGTAGGTAGAGTTCAGGCCTAACGCAACCCCTATCTTCGAGTTGTGTTTCCTCAATCCTACTTAAATATATGGCACTTTTATCCACATCTAAGCTAGAAATTCAAGAACGGTAGGGGAAATTCGGAACAATGGGGTTCAGATGACATTAAAGGATCAAGATTTATTAACCCGCATCGGCACGATCACTACAAGATTGAAACAAATCACCCCCTGTCACTTCTCTGCCTCCTCCACAGCGTATAAATTCTATATTTTCAAATATACCGCCAACATACGGCCATATAAAGTGAATGTTTCGGAGCTGGTTACCACCCGTAATTTACACGTGCCCCTCGGCAAGTAGCAGAATTCACTCACCAAAAAGGTTTTTGCCGTAGAAGAGGACCTCAAATGGAACCATGCCGGGCACTTCTGGAGGAAAGGTTAGGGGTTGACGAATCCACAAAAGGAAGGAAACTTGAAAAGCGTCGTTTCCACCCTCCACCCCCTGTAGATGGGACGTTTTAATGAGAGACTCGGTGACGTTGAGTGGGACTTTTCCCGAGTATAGGTGCCTCTCTTCGGGCATAATTTTAATCAAAGTTGTCTGCGTAGTCCGTAAACCTACCAGGGGCGAAGAAAAGCATGAAGGTATGAAAAAATGTCCATCTTGACGGATATTTTTACCTGTGTACTTAAATTTTCTGTCAACATTATCAGAAAAACTCCAGAGTTTTATCCTGAACGCTCATTTAGGCAATATGTTATATGCTGAAGATGATTTAAAGCAGAGCGGGAGTGGCAGAAAAAATTTTCTCACTGATGCGATTTAGAGATTCTCCTGTTCCAACAATAACAAGAAGCTATTATCCTGTTATCATTTACTTTAATCTGCTTGGAAATAGGAGGGATAAAACAAGTCCTCCATTATATACTATTTGTCTGTATCCATTAGAGAAAAGGGCCGAAGGTTAGATTTCTTTGAAACATTTGCTAGCCCATTAATTTTGCCCTCAACTAATGGTTCATTTTACTACTAGTTCGCGTTTAAGGCCTCATCGTTTACGGGAGTATGTTGCCACCTAACTCTGTGGCTTCGAATAACCATGTCCCACTGGAGAGTTAGCAGGTGCCCCCATTGATTCGCCTTGACACCGGATAATCCGATCTACAATGTACCGAAGCAAATATTTCAAATAGGATCTTCATTTGCATGCTTATCGCTAAATATGCCACAGGAGTTCTTTCCTCAAACGAATTCAATAAATGTCATTTCCAAAACACTAATTTTCTCGGCTTACTCATCCTCCACTCGGGAGTTTAAATATCGAAACTCGCATGTGCTTACAGACTAGTGCTCGAGTTCAAAGCGGCTTGCTGCGCAGTTCCCTTATAGCGTACATCGGTGGCGACAGAGTTAATAATGGCAAGATTCAAAACGCGACTGTTACACAACGAATCACGCAATTCCCAGCCTAGTGAATCAAGCATTTGACCACCCCTTTTGCAGAGAAGTCCTCCCCCTCTCCCCTGTTGGCAACAAGTTGTGGTTTGTATCAAGAGTGTGCTATCTACTTTCTCCTACTTTTCTCCCCACATAAGGGTCATCTGAAATTTCAAGGCGATGTTAAAAACGTTTACCACTTTTTGGGGTAAATATGCTACCATTCATAAGGCAATTTTATTCCAAAAAATTGCGTCAGTCATGAGAGATGGGGCGACTTGTTATGGCATTTAGATTTCCTACTCTCATGCTTCAAATTTTAGAGTATGGTTATTTGAATTGCCTAGTCAGTGTCACTAGTGACATAAAGAAGACGCAGTGATTGTAAGAGAAGTCTTAAACACGGCGCCTATTAAATTTACCAAGGATCGAATGGCCACCAGGTTATGGTCGAGTAAAATCGCCATGAGTAACTGGGCCGATATGGGCCTAGGGCTTTCGGTTCAGCAACTTCCAGTGCCATTCTCTCTGACACTCCTTTCCACTTATATTAAATGTTCTACCACCAGATTTAGAGTGGCTAAATGTGCAATTAAAGTGCTGCCTACGTTGCAGAGATTCGTTGCGACAATTATTATGTCTTTTGGCATGTGAAACTTCTACATGAAAGTCGGTATTTACCGCATTTGTGGAGACGGTACTGGTTTAGCGGGCACGGTGTAGGGTGCTCGAAAGGGCCTTCACGCTCGCCATAGAACACGTCGACCACACTTTCAGCACGAGTTGCTGAACAGCCCAGACTGGGGAGAAGTTGAAGGACGTCAGGATTGTGTTGAATTGGCTCTTCCGGACAATCTTGGAGCCTTGCGTTAGCCATTGGTCGCAGATCCCCGCTACGGTGCTCGAGGATTGGAGAAATGCCTAAGAGTTGTGGAAAGAATGAACCATCGCCTCCGTATGACAAACCATTGAAAGAAATATTCTTCTAAGTTCTGTGATTTCTTGTCCAAATCTAGTGTTTCCAATACAAGTTCCGAAGCGGAGCCAAGAAGTCTTTTATTAACTCGTCATCATAGTCACCATCCAAAGATACCAGAATGATACCACAGGTATCAGAATAAAGCTAAATTTAGAGCCAGAGTCAAATATCGTTAAAACCCAACAATAAACGTAAAACTTTCCCTATCAGATGGGTTGTACCCTTTATAAGGGTTATAAAACGGCTCGTTTACAGATCTTCGATTAAGGCACCTTAATTGACTTTTATACGTCTCTCTAGCGTAGGATCTGGCCGGGCTAAAAGCTTGATAGTGTCAGTTCTCGATCTCCGAGCTAGCCATTTATTCATGTATGGCGGTCTCTTCGAAAGACGTATGGCAAACTTATGCCACATTGAATTCCATAACTCACGACAAAAAATTTGCGGATGGTTAATTTTAACGGAAAGAGTTGATACTTTGACGAGAACGCCCGTATTGCCAAATTAAGGAGTGTAGATGGCTTAGAGGGTCCAGATGGTTGACTTTTTCAATTTATTTACCAAGAAGTCATCTGCTATGCAAGTACTGACAGGTTCTTCTTATTTCTTTTTGAATAACAATGAAAATTTGGTCATAGTTCGAAAAATTGCCGCCTTAGTGATGTTTAATTTGGGTCTTGACAGGACATCAAAAAGGATCTCTGAGGTGAATTTGAGAACGTTAGGTTTATTATCTCCCTGTATTTCAATACACTGCCTGAGCATTACGTTAAGTTGAATACGAATGGAAGGAATGAGAATTAAGTTTTGAAGTAGGAAGGGACATGGGTAGTGACGAAAAGTACTCAAATGTGCGTAAAAAAAAAATTTACACTTACCAGACCACCTTGGTGAACAGTAGGAAATGATGACAAGAGCGGGAATTGAGGACAGAGGGGGGTCATGACAGGAAAGAGATTTCACTCTAATTGTATTTACCGTACCCGGTTCAACGTCAATGTCTGTCTCTCGAACTCGTAAAAGTCCTATAAAGTAAAGAAATCATTGATTACCCACCTATACGTATGGAGGACTTGTCTTCTAACTGAATACCAGAAGGAGGCAAGCATGAGGAGAACAGACCGTTAATTACCCCATTATATTAGCGAACAAGTGATATTAACCCATATTCAGTTCTTCAGGACGTTGTACAATATAGTACAGAAAATATTATCACTCGCAAACTAAGGAAAGCAGAAATTCAGTTTGTTAGAATGGAATACAAAAATGCACAACGCAGCTATCAATCTGAGCATTTCACCAACTTCTGTAAAGTGAAACCATGATAAGCAAAATACAGCCTTCTGTGGAAAATTTTAACTGAACAACAATGTAAGACGGAGACTGCGAAGATGCTTTGCTTTTGCTATTAATATCTTGAAGTGAAGTTAGACCTCACTTTATTTATGAATAAGGTTTCTACAACGACGGACTAATACCCAAAACACACACCGGCAACATAAATGATGAAAAAAGTATGACATTTAGGAATGCTTATTTACCAGTTGCGTTGATGGAGAAAAGAGGGATTTTGCTGTCCTCAATAATGAAATTACAAATGGACGAATTCGAGGAGGGGATTGCGAATTCAGAAAAATTTGCAATTGTGGTAAATGAGTTTACATGAATTGGTGCGTTTATGTGAAACACTGGCCTTGTCCATTTTGGATGACTTGGCTTTACCATCTAATATAATAAATTGAAGTATGAAATCAATGGGAAAAAAATTAATCAATGCCAGAATAATTCCAGAATATCTAAATCTATCCATTTACAATCTGCAAAAAAACAAAAAAAGGCGAGATAACAAACATTTCATGAACTATAAATAGTAACAAATAGGAAATGGATATCACAGTCTTATTCATTCAGGTACTAACATATATGCGAAGAGGTCTTTTGGGCGAAAGATACACTGGTTGTTGGCAGGTCTCGGCCTGAATTTGGTATACAATTTCATCAAGATCATCAGTCCCATTTGCACTCACAGTGATTTCATATACATTCGTGACGTTATTAAAAGGACCGAGTCTCAGAGCCAAGGACGGCGGATCGACTAGGAACCCACAGACTGTGATGTCTGAAAATGAAAACCAATATTTCAATACGATACCTATGTTTAGAAAACCCTTTACTGTGCAAAAATACACAACCTTTTTGAATTGTGAGGCGGAGTAAGGGATATACTGCGATGGAAGAATCATTCGTGTCTATAAAGGCAGAAATTTCGTAGGTTTCGTCTCCTAAAATGTTCCAGTTGATTAATTTTTGGGCTGCCAGGCAAAATTTTGTAATCCACACAGTCAGAAAGTACACGTAAATGGGAACGCGCATTCCGAGACGAAGCCGTTGAAATCGAGTCCTGTTAAGGACAAAAAACAGGCAAAATCTATACATTTAAACAAAGATGTCTGTTTTACAAATCATAAAAATCAAAGTGTTGATGATGTTATGACATGTATTAAAATGTTGCTGTCAATTTGTCTGTAATAATTATTTTTGTGCAGTGGTGGCAATAAAATTTAGCGCTTAGCATCACCATGGTACCTATTATTTTTAATAAACGGCTTAACA
The DNA here is from genome assembly GCA_017562135.1 of Dipylidium caninum. Lineage (NCBI taxonomy): Eukaryota > Metazoa > Platyhelminthes > Cestoda > Cyclophyllidea > Dipylidiidae > Dipylidium > Dipylidium caninum. The sequence continues at coordinate 1,042,275 of QEYB01001685.1, read as the reverse complement.
TTCTGCAAAGGCGAATACAATGTACCCTTGCGGCTAAGAGTGTCACCTAACCTGAAGCGAATTATCCGAGTAGCATTCTGCTTGCTTATATCCGGTTTTTCTTTTAATCCCCAGCCCTTTCAACCGTCTCTTGTTCAACGAGGCAAGCTACTAAATTTTGAGAAAGTAAAATCAGCCATAATTAAACGCGGTCCGCAGGTGCAACTTGATGCCATGATTCACACCTCACGATACAAAAGAAATATACTTTCTTTTCTTCTGATTCATGCCCTTGATGGCTTATTTTCACCCCTTCTACCTTTGTCCCTTTATATAATGTCTTGGCTTTCATAGCTAATTGCGGTAAAGAGGTTGACCTGTGGAGTATATAAGTTACTAAAAGGGAGGTTGGATGAAATGAAGGTCTTATTTTAGGTAACTTCGCATTTATCAACCTAATTTGAGAACCTGCTGAAGGCCACAATTTATGGTAATTCGATTCATCACGATAGAGAGTTGTTTTGATGTCGTAGTGGGACTAGGTGGCAGACAAGTGCTAGAAATCTAATAAGGTGCGGACCGAGCCAAAACGAAACTAAAGACAAAATATTAAGCCTGCAACCATTTTACAACTTGAGAGGAAATTCTCAGCCTAACGGCGTAGGATAGCGGCACGCGAAGACCGTCAGAATGTTGTAAGTTGATGTAAGCTGTTGAATACAAGGCAAATTTATCATGTCATAGATCGACGGCCTTCACCTCCCCCATACTTTTACGTTGCATAAGCTAATGGGACAGGCATGCCTCGATTGATATCGTAATTTCTTCAAGGCCTTGTTTTACCCTCAGAAAATACGAGTCCTGAAGCAATAGAGACTGGAGGCGCCAGCCATTTTAGCGTGGCATTATTCAAAAGGGTGTTATGGTAGGGAAATTGCGCAAGATTTACTAGAAAACCGCCTCTTTTGACTAAGGCGATCTTAGTAATAACAAGGAGAAATCGCCATACATTATGACTCAAATTGAGTCACCTAGGCTTTTTTGTCGAGTAAGTGCATACCAGACATTCGTGTGATGAGGAATGAAAGAAGGACGGCCCCAAAATTGCATGTTTGGTCGTGACAAGGGAGAGCTAACATTAACCGCTTCAACCTCGACACTCAAAAGTTGCTATCTATAACAACTCCGCACTCAATTTATTCACGCATGTGATTGGCTGACATTTTCAGTTACAAAGCAAGACAGACAGTTAGGTTAAACCAACTTTCCAAGTAAACACTTTTACTTTCTAGTCTCACACACACACAAACACACACTTGTCCTCGAACCAGGAAAGTAGAAATAAATAAATAAGTCTACCGCACTCCCTTCTTGTCTTCTGTTCTCTGATCCTCAGATAAATCTACACTGGATCATAATGGTTATGTACAAACGCTATTAGCGATAGGAAAGGGTCACAGTCAGAAGGGGAAGGGAGAAGAGGAGGAGATTTCGAAGTACCCACGCACACTAAATTACGCACGAAGGCAGAAGATTTGACAACAGGAAGTATAAGTAGGAATGACCCACACGTGCTCAAGCCTGCGCGGTGTTCTGAGAAATTTGAAAGAAAACTACAAGTCTTCAGGGATAGGTTCAGAAGCAGGGGATGTGGGTCGCCTAAGTTGTCTTTGGTGCTGACTTTCGGAGAGCAAATGGACAGCTTCCTCGTAAAGTGGAGGCAGACCAGCACTGGAACCAGTGGTGGAGGAAGAAACGACACTATCGCCCTCGGTTTCTACCCTCTCCGGCCCTGTTCGAGTGCCGAGATGGGCAACAGACGCGGCCATCTCTTGAAGTGTCGCCTCCGCCTCGGCAGAAGAAAGACGCCCATTCGCAGGTGTGGAAGCAGCAGTAGCAGCAGAAGTATTTACCGTTGTAGCGGAAGATGCTGTGGTTGCAATCGTCGCAGTGCCTGAGGACCCACTCGTAGTGTTACACGGCGAATTTGACACATTTCGAGTTCCATTATGGCCCTAAAATTAATACTCCTGCGTAATTTATCCAGACTACATTCAATCTTCAAAGACATCAAAATCTAATCAAATATAATTCTCACCCAAAAAATAAATCATAACCCCAAAGCCTTCAGGTCAGCTTGTTAAGAGACTAACACGTATAAGTGTGGCCACGTAACAAACGTTTCTTCACACAGCCCTCACAAAAATAAGAGATTTTCGGGTGAGAAAAGATTTTTAACTAAACCATCACAAGCAAATTTGGAGAAGGACAAACGTGACATAAGTAAAGTTAGTGGGAATCCGCGAGAGTCAACGTTTCAGCCCTACTGATAATTCCGTTCCCACACCAATGTCGCCAAGTAGATGATGGGAGGTGAAACTCGGGAGATCTGGGAGCAGACTCAGAAGGAATTAGGGCACGAGTTACGGTAATGTTGAGCAATGTCCCAGGTAATATCTTTGGTTAATTCGGAGTCTCAGAGGAAAAAATCCAAGGAGATCAAAATGACCGTTACGCATAGACTCGATAACATTTTCCAGGTTTCTCCAGAAGAGAACGCATATCCCAAAGTATCGGGTATAGAAATTGCATGACGGCCGAGTAGGAAATTAGAAATTGAAGAAAAACAATAAAAATAGCATTCATGCCGTCCTCTCGCATATAATTTGGTCATCACATTCAACAGGATGCAATAAAAAATGTAATTAAAGCGTTTATGCACTAATGATTATGAGCCGAGAAAAGTATTTAACAGTGACAGGAGGTCGTCCTAAAAATGACGGTCACCGCTTATTAAGTTTCACCATATCCACACAAATAAACCACCGTTGTCGAGGTGGAGTCACCGTCACGCGTAGATTGCTTGGCTTTGAGAAGGCGATCCGCATCAACTCGTTCACTTTTTACACACATCGTCATCATTACCTTTCTGCACCATCCCTCTCCCTTCTCCCCTCAACGTCCGATTCCTCCTCCAGATCCTCTTCTTCCCTCCTCCTTGTTTTTCTTCTCCTTCTCCTTGCCATTGTCATAACGTTAGCAAACCTTGTGTGTCCCGACTACGGGGTAGACATGACACTCACTGGAGGCACAACAGAGATCGACAAACAGGCAAAAGCGGAGCTCGGTCGCCTCGCAGAACTAATCCTATTGGGACCACTTAAATACACGCACCGACCTCTTCTCCATCACCCTCACTGCCGGCCATGAACACAACGACGGAATGCGACAGTCTGTGTTGTTTTGAGGACACAAGTGCGCCTGCTGCTCCACGCATTTGACTCGATCACCTCACGCATTCACCAGTCGGTGGGAGATAAGTCTTCGTCTCTCACTCACTATTTCCCCTGCACCACAAAGTGCCATCGTCTTGGCGTCACCACATCATGCATGTGTCTCAGTGGACGCAAGTGTTCACCACTTCTCTCGCCCCGTTCGTAAAAACTCTCCCGGTTCCACTTGCACTGCACCGAGGCCTGCGATGTTTGTACCTCACATGTAAGCCTTCTTAACTACTCCACTCCCTCGCGCTCCGACGCTTCAGTCTATCTCCACTATGTGCACCTGCCCACACTCGCAGGCTTCACTTCGCACACCCACGCAGTGTGTATGTCGGTGGATGGAGGTGGAGAGGGAGGGACCGGTGCGGTTGGAGCCCACTGCAGGCAGCCACCCTCAGAAGGCTGATTGCAGCCAGGCGTGCAGAACAGTCGTGCATATACGTGGAGATGGGGTGGAGGTGAGAACGGGTGGATGGGGCAGGAGTGAATAAGAGTGAATGGGACTGCTATGTGGAAGCGACACACTTTCTGTCCACGCAAAATGTGAATGCGAGGCGTCCCTTCGTCTTTCGCCCTTCACCCTCCCCTTCCTCTCTTCCAACTGCGCACCTCCTCTCCTCCCCTCCTCACTCAGTCTTACCCTTTGGTGCGGATCATGACGCCAATTGAGACACTGTCCGACTCACTAATTTCAGCACGCAGCCTTCAGGCTGGTCTGCCTTCGGGACAGATAGACAGACAGACATACAGACCGACCGACCGACCGATCGCTCTCTCGCTCTTTCTTCCTCATCATCGACACGACAATGTGAGACCTCCAGTTGACTACATCTCTGCACACCCACAAACTCACTTGCTCGCCTCTTTCAAACCGGGTCATCGCTGCACTGAACCTTTGGAACAGCGTAGGCCAATTGCCGTACACCAGCTTTCACTGCTCCCAATGGATGGAACTGTCATTTGCCTCCCACCAAGGCAAAAAGAGGAAAGACTGCCAGTTCGATCACCAGAATGAGGAATCTTAAGAAGCCTTGATTGACTAGTCACACGAATTACCCACATCATACAGACTTTTGAAGTCTCGACATGCCCGCATTCCATTCAGCCGCCTTCCGGTCAGAGCTGATCGCTTAAGCGCCCTCTTAAATGTTGACTGACGCCATTAACACCAATACATTACACGCACCCTCAAACTTTCTTCCCAATTACCCGCTCAAGGTTATACGGTGAAGTTGCATTCATGGCAGAATTCCGAACCATTTGGCTAGGCCTGTTAATATTCTGATGGACGGAGGAATCCTAACCTCTGAACCCTCCACGCCTGACATAACTTGAACAGAAGGGGCTCAGATACATCAATTTTGAGGTCATGTTGAACTCAGTGCATTAGCCACACGCGTAGGCCTGAAAACACTTCCGCAGTCTCGATACGTCCACCTTCTTGGCCTGCCAAAATTAGACATTTTTATCGCACTGCACAGTTTGTAAAAAAACCAGATAGCAGGACATTTGAAGCTTTAAGGGAATAGATACCTTAGTGTGGACGGGAACTTACAGTAGATGCATTCGTAGATCCTGGCGTAACGAGTACAAGCTCATTATCCTCATTGATAGCAAGGAGGAGCGATAGCCTCTGGCCTGCATTTTGTGAAGTTACATTTGCCGGCGGGTCGGCGTCCATCGACCTCCAACCTCGACCACGTCGATGCTGTGGCTGCCTCTTTCCATGTCTGACACCGTGCTGCTTCTGCGCCTCATAGGGCTGGATTTGGTGACCAACCTGGAGGCGGCTGTCCACACTCTGGGTTCGTCGGGGTGGTCGTCGGAGTGGTCGTTTCAACCTCAGGCGCCGGGTGTCTAGGGAGCCTTGACCTGAAGTATGATGATGATGCCCTTCCCTTACGTCTCCTTCATCTACCTTTTCTATAGCATCCTGAAATGTCAAAAAGGCGATCATTCCAATGGAAGGCAAACTGGAGGCGCACAACGTCACGTTTCTAATGCCCGGTACGAAATAAACAGCTGAGTAAACAAACAAGGAAGTGAGTGAGGTTAAGCTACTGATCCTCCCCCTTCAGCGTTGACAACTATTCTTTCCTCATTCAGCATCACCTCTCAAAACACACGTTCTGTAATTCTTTGCTCCGGCAGCGAACAGTTTTAAGACCTACAGAACAGCTTTCCCCTGACGACTCGGACAACAATTAATTTTGTACTATTTGCCCAGCAACATTCGCTAAGGCTGATTATACTATCGCCCAGTTCGGTGAATGATGTGACAAGCAAATAAACCTAAAATGACCGAGCAAAAGTTGGAAGGAAGAAGTTATCAACCCTTTGGCCAGTGTTAAAATGAGATACGCTGTAATGGCATGCTCGTATGAATGCTACGATGTTATGAGGTTTTACAGCAGTGTAAGTGAAGTGCGGGAAGAGGTTGGAGGAGGAATGGTCGTATAGTATCGTTTTTCTCTCCTATGACGTTGATGATGCACTTTAGGGGATTTGAGACTTCAGTAAGAGCCATAACTACAAATGTAGCCAATTCCTGTTTAATCATATATCGGTGCACTCGGAAGCAAATGAGAAGTTGGATGGATTTGCAACTTGAGGCAGTAGTGAACGAGGGAAGAGTGTGTCTAGTCCAAGTCAGCGAACTATTCCTCCCTCTTATCACCGACTCAACCAATTTGAGCCCGAACTTCATGAAGTTAAAATTCGTGGCATCTCGTGTACACCAACGTTGATTTTTTTCTTTCTACGTAACAAGTCAGCGACTACGACGCTGGCACAAACATCCCCACAGGAGACACTTTAAGTTGCCAGTCTATCCCTGAATTAATGGCAACAATAAAAATGTGCGGAGGGAAGTACTGGGCTTCTCGGTCTCCAGACAAGCCAGTTTATGTGGAGAAAAGGGGTCGCTTGCGGTGAATGTGCTAAGTGATTGACAGGAAGATGTGTGGAATAAACTGAAAAGACAGTAACAATAACAGTGACGCGTCCATTTGAATGGTGTGGACGACAAATCTGGAATCGTTGAGTCGTTCGGGCATGCACTGATAGGTTGTGAACAAAATGAGTCCCCAGAGGCCCACTTTCAGCCTTTAAATCTGGTGAATCGGAGAAGAAAACCTTTCTGTGCGCCTCCATGGAGATTTAAAACGGATCCACTTCCGCTTCCTCCCACAGATGATAGGAAATTCGTTGCCGGGGCTCACACGAAGGCCAATTTGATGAGTTTGAGGTATTTTAAGCGACTGAATTTGTAAAAGATCACGATATTTGAACAAACTGTAATGGTTTCCAAGTAATGGAATTAATGTTCTAAGTAACGGGGAGTTAATTTGTACAATGAACGGAAGCACATGTGCATTTCTTAGTTCCCAAAACTAAAAAGATGGCGAAATTTGACGACGCCGCGCCCACTCCCATGTTCTACGGAAAGACGACTGCCTGGAAGGCAGTAAGAAAACGGTCGGCAGGAAAGTGAAATGTACTATTGAAGTCATCGCCACTGAATTACCAAATCGCGTCCACTTTTGCACTGTCACGGAAACATCATTAATCACACTTAAGTGACGATCCGAGAACATGCAGTAGCTTCCTTCTGGTCGCTCTCATTTCTACTTCACTGTGAGTAATGCGAAAAACCTCACCTGTTCACCATAGTGCAAAATTTCCTCAATTGGTCGTTGATGTACTGCCGCACCCGGAAGAGACGAGATCGAGGGGGAACGGAGAAGATCTGCACCGGTCAAGGTCGCTGGGCCTCCAACGCCATTCCCCTTTTCTAAGCCTCCGCCGCCAATTGTTCCTTTTCTTCGTCGAATCCTTCGTTTTCGCCCACACACAATGGATGCAACGAAGATGACAATCAACAAGGCGACCAAAATGACCAAAAGAGAGGCGAAAAAAAATGCCCCTGTAAGTAAGGGGTGATAAGTTGCGGAAGAGGGAGCCGATTCGGTGTGAGGTGGAGCAAGTAACAAGACGGGTGGAGCAGACTCTTCCAGTACCAAGGTGTTGTTTGGAGGCCAGTAAAGATTGGGAATGGTTGATGTGAGGCATCGATTAACATGCAAATTGTCCACACAGACGCCAGCGTGGCCATAGAGAGCGAAGTGAAGCGGCGACTCAGGAAGGAGTTGAGTGTCTAGTGGAAGAATTAGGTGTAGCCACCGATCCAGCGGTGGAGTAATACGCTTAGACTGATACTGGCGCTGTTGGACAGGAGTACTAGAAGATCCCCAAAGGATCCAGTCCGCGAGACTGCTAAGGAAAGCGAGTTTTCCAGTCACAGACGGCATGGAGGTAGGAACCGGATGAAGAGAGGGCGTAGGAGGAGGGAGAAGAGTTAGACCTGGGGAGGCTTCGATTGTCTGACTCATTGAACGAAATTTGACAGTGAGTTTGGAAACGCTGTCGGCTTGTTCAGAGGAAAGACGAACGTCAATTTCAAGACAGACACCCAAACCTGTATTCGGTTCCTCCACGCCTTCCTCCCATTCTTCCATTACCACCTTCTCATTACTTGCGGTTGGATCGAGTGGACCTGTTCCCACATAGAAGACCTTACCACTCGTTTGGCGCAGAGGTCGAGGGGATGGAGGAAGAATAAAAACCTCCAAAGATGCAACAGACTCTGCGGGACCGCCAGGATGTAACAATGGTGGTGAAGACGATGCTCTCGTGTTCGCTACACCCCAGTCTGCACAGACAAAGTGATTTCGAACCGAAGACAGCACTGAAACGTTGACTTTTGCCTGAAATAAAATAATGCTGGTTTAGAAACAGACTATATCAGTGGTTATTTTCGAGAGAATTTCACTTTCTCCCTCTCCTCCCTCGAATGTCCTATTTTTGTGTAAATTCTGGTGTATTTTAACAAAAATAACGTGGCATTTTCAGCATTGGCTGCCTACACCCTTACCATTTGGGTGTGGAACGAATTAAAAAAAGGAATATCTCAATGAATTCGGTCCCCTTGGCCGAAATAATGTCCACGATTGAGGGCTAAAAACGACGATCAGTACGAGACAAACACGAGAACATATTTTAGACAAAGTGAGGCGAGACATAGTAAGCTAGAAAGAGCACTTCGTCGGAGAAAACACCGGCCAAGTCCTGTGAAGTATAGGGCAAGTAGGTTATAAAGCATGAAAGGCGACGTTCGTATTTTCGTAAAGTGCGCACTTCGGGTGGGTCTGCGTAACTGAAGATGAGTGTTAGTCTATTTTAAGATACACGATGGGAGCAGAAAGAAACGGCGTAGGGCACGCCTCCTCGTAGGAGCAAACAGCTTTCGCAATTGCCTTTGGGTTGCTTTTGTTTGTGTCTGGCCACAGGCAAAGGGAGGCGTTGTCTAATTTAAGGGCTTTACAGTGAGGGCGGCTAACGAGAGTAGGGGTCTCAGAGGAGGCATGATGGCAATCACTCCCCTTTCCAAATGGCGAGAGGTATAATTAGAAGAAGTAATGACGTGCTACGGCCTTTTAAGTCATTTCTAACCAATTACAATAATCGCCTTCCAGTGAATCACTCTGACTAGACCTCAAAGTTTCTCATTTATTTAAGCCATGTCAAAAAATAAATTGTCATACATAAATATCTTATCAGGAAAAGGAAAACCACGAAATTTGTGGTTCATTACGAGAGAAAATACCGTCTCAACGACTGCCCAACTGATGATTACCTCAGTGAGACTATTTTTTACAAAAAATTCAACTTATACACATATGTCGACGTTTATTTAAAGAGATCTTTTTCTGCCCATTTCTTCTCACCGACTCAATTGCTACTTCTCGCCCAAAAGGAGGATATAAAGTGCCCGACCGGCCAATCAGCTTTGGAGCTTAGGGCGCATGCAGCCGCAATTTACGTCAATGAAGCTGATTGGCTAGGCCAAGCAATCGCCTCACGACCACTGCCATTGGTCGATGACATTCCGCCTACAATCAAATGCCCAAAGGTTGATGACGTTACCAACTCCCACAAGCGTTACGTTAGATTAAATTCTCAAGCGTTTAGCAGATAGTAGAAGTTGCGCGAAATGGGGGAGTAGGTTGGGAGACACCCACGAGAATATGGATAAGGCATAGTGAACGTTTTTAGAATATGGATAAGGCATAGTGAACGTTTTTAGAGGTGAAATCAATTCCGAATTATAATTACTATTGTCGATGCAATTTCGGATGTCTTCGTTGTCAAAAAAGCGTCCCATCTATGTAACAGGGACCGTTTAGGCAGTGTATAGAAGAATCCTCTTCTGTCAACCCAATAAACTATTTCAAGCCATGGTCAGACAAATAAATAAACAATGTAAGCAGTATGGAGGCGAGGCGGGACCTAAATCCCAGAAGGAAAAATTAACTTCTCCGAAAACGTGGATACACAACCAACATCGTTGCTCACGGCAACACTACTAATTTTCAGTGACAATAATGAGGTTAAGATAACTTAAACCCCGAATTATGTGATTAATGCACATTGAACCACAAGAGAACGATGAGAAAAACAACCCAATATATTTTTCAGTTCCTCATTCCCGACAAAGAGGATTTAAAAAAAATAGATCGGAAGGTTACAGAAGTGAAAGATCTTTCGCAGATACCCGTTACGGAAGGCGAGTAGTATGGAGAAAAGAGAAATGAAACTGAAAAGACCAAAATTAATGTCAAATCCAAACCTAGAAAGAGGTGATTGATTGCCACGTGAAAAAGTAAAAGGATTAAAGAAAGCGTATGGGGTGGCATTCTACGAAGACTGGTAAAAAGACCAGAATATAAAGAGAGAGCTCGATAAAAACATCACGATATCTATAGGTAAAGAGAGTGGAAGATGAGTGCAATATGTACTCCGAGGTGGTGGAAATGGTCGAACCAGGAAAAAGGATCTTCAACGGTGATGAGGGTGACAGTGGTGTGAGGTTACCAACGATTGCCACTTAGCACTTGGCGACACACGAATAAGGCTTAGAAGAAAGCCACAACAGAAAGCGTGATATCAGTCATGTCCTTTTACAACGGCTCAAATGTCAAGCACTAAGGAAATACCACAATTTTTGACAAGTTAAGCACAGGTCAGTCACAAGGATCTCGTGATAAACCAAATAAATGACATAGATAATGTGCATCACGAAAGGAGCCAGAACAAGTGTGATGGATGAAGAGAAGGCGAGAAGAACGAACGAGACCCAATCGAGGCTCTAAACCTCACTAAAGCGGCCTTCTGCAAAGCCAACGTCCTTAAGGAAAACACAGAAAACAAGAAATACGCTCGGTGGGGAACAGATTTCGGCTTTTCCCAATATGAGTCACCTGTATAACAAATAATCCCATCGAATTCCACACGATGCAGCGCTAAAATAAGCCCAGTAAGCGGTTACAATGCACCAGACTAACGTCATCGCAGTCGGGACGACGATCAGATGTCAAGAGCTATCTAAAGTACTGGCATTTCCTACATCTATATTTTATTAGTTTTTATGTTCAAGACAGTACCTGATATTATCAGGGTATTAGAAATCTGTTCAAATTCCCTATCCGTAGGGTCAGGGTCAGGAGGGGGCCCACGACCCAGGTGTTGCAGTCTCGTTAATCATCGGTTTTTGTGCTCATCATGGGAGTGTCCTCTGCCCGTTTCTCACAAAAAATGCTTAAATTGAATTAATCAGAGGGTTGAAAAGGATATGACGACGAAACAAACGGCAATCTGAAATGCGACCTTCATGATTATTTTTTTGTGCGAAAACGACGTTACATGACATACGATGATGTCAACAAGCATAAAAGGCATATAGTACCAATAAAAATGCAGATTTGCTCAAAGACTGAAGCAAAAAATAAACAAAAAACTCGTAGTGCTTTCATTGTCCTATCAATCATCGAAATACCAGAATTGCATTCTCCTCGGTCCTCAAAAGTCAGTTGGGAGTTCTCTTCCCTTGCGCGATGAAGCAGTTAGTTTACGGTACTATTCCCAATTGAGAGACAAACATGACCCCAGAAACTGTTCAAGTTCAGAGGTTAGGATTCCTCCGTCCATCAGAATATTAACAGGCCTAGCCAAATGGTTCGGAATTCTGCCATGAATGCAACTTCACCGTATAACCTTGAGCGGGTAATTGGGAAGAAAGTTTGAGGGTGCGTGTAATGTATTGGTGTTAATGGCGTCAGTCAACATTTAAGAGGGCGCTTAAGCGATCAGCTCTGACCGGAAGGCGGCTGAATGGAATGCGGGCATGTCGAGACTTCAAAAGTCTGTATGATGTGGGTAATTCGTGTGACTAGTCAATCAAGGCTTCTTAAGATTCCTCATTCTGGTGATCGAGCTAGCAGCCTTTCCTCGTTCTGCGTTAGTGGGAGGCAAGTGACAGGTCCATCCACTGGAGCAGTGAAAGTTGGGGCACGGCAACTGGCCTACGCTGTTCAAAGGTTCAGTGCAGCGATGACCCGGTTTGAAAGAGGCCAGCAAGTGAGTTTGTGGTTGTGCAGAGATGTAGTCAACTGGAGGTCTCACATTGTCGTGTCGATGATGAGGAAGAAAGAACGAGCGAGCGGTCGGTCGGTCGGTCGGTCTGTCTGTCTGTCCCGAAGGCAGACCAGCCTGAAGGCTGCGTGTTGAACTTGTGAGTCGGACAGTGTCTCAATTGGCGTCATGAGCCGCACCAAAGGGTAGGATCGAGTGAGGAGGGGAGGAGAGGAGGTGCGCAGTTGGAAGAGAAGACGGGGAGGGCGAAGGGCGAAGGGCGAAAGACGAAGGGACGCCTCTCACTCACATTTTCGTGGGCAGAAAGTGTGTCGCTGCCACACAGCAGTCCAATTCACTCTTATTCACTCCCACCCCGTCCACCTGTTCTCACCTCCATCCCATCTCCACGTATATGCACGACTGTCCCGCACGCCTGGCTGCAATCAGCCTACTGAGAGTGGCTGCCTGCAGTGGGCTCCAATCGCACCGGTCCCTCCCTCTCCACCTCCATCCACCGACATACACACTGCGTGGGTGTGCGAAGTGAAGCCTGCCGAGTGTGGGCAGGTGCACATAGTGGAGATAGACTGAAGCCGTCGCAGTGAGAGGGAGTGGAGTAGTTCAGAAGGCTTACACGTGAGGTACAAACATCGCAGGCCTCGGTGCAGTGCAAGTGGAACCGGGAGAGTTTTTACGAACGGGGCGAGAGAAGTGGTGAACACTTGCGTCCACTGAGACACATGCATGATGTGGTGACGCCAAGACGATGGCACTTTGTGGTGCAGGGGAAATAGTGAGTGAGAGACGAAGACTTATCTCCCACCGACTGGTGAATGCGTGAGGTGATCGAGTCAAATGCGTGGAGCAGCAGGCGCACTTGTGTCCTCAAAACAACACAGACTGTCGCATTCCGTCGTTGTGTTCATGGCCGGCAGTGAGGGTGATGGAGAAGAGGTCGGTGCGTGTGTTTTAAGTGGCCCCAATGGGATTGGTTCTGCGAGGCGACCGAGCTCCGCTTTTGCCTGTTTGTCGATCTCTGTTGTGCCTCCAGTGAGTGTCATGTCTACCCCGTAGTCGGGACACACAAGGTTTGCTAACGTTATGACAATGGCAAGGAGAAGGAGAAGAAAAACAAGGAGGAGGGAAGAAGAGGATCTGGAGGAGGAATCGGACGTTGAGGGGAGAAGGGAGAGGGATGGTGCAGAAAGGTAATGATGACGATGTGTGTAAAAAGTGAACGAGTTGATGCGGATCGCCTTCTCAAAGCCAAGCAATCTACGCGTGACGGTGACTCCACCTCGACAACGGTGGTTTATTTGTGTGGATATGGTGAAACTTAATAAGCAAGGAATCGACATACCTTTTCAGAGTTGTTATTAACGTTGAAAAAAACCCATGTCACTCGAAATCATCTCCTTACTTTCACCGCAATCGCTTCTATTTTCATCTCTGTCACTGTCTTAATAGCCTACTTTAGAATCTTATCTTCTGGTATGCAGACTAGCATAAGCTGTTGAGTTTAATTTTCCTTTAAAGGCCCATTAACAATGTTGGGTGAGCGGCCGTAGTGATCGAAGGGGAGGACGCAATTAAGAAGGTCTGACTCAGTGCAACTAAACTGCCGTTCATGCTGAGGTTAGAACGAGATGACACCCGAGGCTGCGTGGGGTGATGGGTCTGCGGACGAACTTACGGTGGAGGAAGTGGTTGGGGCCGTAGCTCGTAATGACCACATTAAATTTGGACGTAGATTCAGCAAATTCATGCGTAGACACCGGGGCCTTGACCGCGTTGTTTATAAAATGTTCCGTTGCTTGTACCAACGCCCCGAAAACTGCGACACTAACGGTTGTACACGAACACACACACGCACATACACACACGGAAACACACATTGTGAAATTCAAGATTTTTATCTCATTTCACTTTGAAGTGCAAGGGTTATGAAGGCGTATTCTTCGATCGGGTCAGCATCTCGCGCCCGTTACGCCACTAGACACCTCTTATGTTTATATCCTCCACTAATGTTGTCAAAGTTGACTCAGATGCCACATTTACAGTGATCTTTAACAATACGCCATTTTGCGTGAATCAAAAGGGGGGAATTGTTGAAAAAAATTCCAAATTAGGGTTCAAAAGAGGAGGACATTACACCAAAATCATAGAAATACACATGGGAGACACGAAGTTAAATAGACGAGAGGCTTTGAAAAAATCAACTTTTGAAACTATGACACTCCGTCTCACGGAGTTACTTTTGGTCAAATCTTGGCGGAAGGCCTTGAGCACCATCCACTGGATCAACCCTTTTCAGATAAACGACGCTTTACCAGCACCGTGGCACCTTTCATAGTGTTAACATCAGTGTACGCGAGGACCGAAAGTCGCTGCCAACTACGTAGAAATAGAAGCCAAGTGTCAGAGGGAATGGGAAGAATGATACTTCTTGACGAAGTACGCAGGATATTTGCTCAGTGGAATTTGCCAGGATCTATCTCCGGTATCTGACCCTCCTTTATCCTTTTCGTAGGCTCGCCTTGGGAGATCGGCGTGAAACAGCTCAGAGCCCAATCACTTTATAAATAAATCAAGCTGCCAAAAGAGTCATACTTGCAAGCGCAGCTTCATTCACTGGCATCTATGCAAATGAGGGATGAGAATAAGCATTATTAGCATGGGTGGATAATAAAGATGGGAGAGTGGACAGTACATGTGGACAAAATGTCAACAGCGAGATGCGACTATCCAGCACATAGAAACACACACAAACACCCCCCAAGAGGATGGAAAGGTAACTAACGCCGAGTGAATGAGGGCGTGAGAAGTGCATAGAATTGTTAAATTAGCTAACACTACCAGCCGACTTGGTGCGCAGCGGACAGTGAGACAAACCAGTGCGGCCAGTAGTCTGGTTAACCAGCCCACATAATGACAACTGATAGCATGCGATCCAGAGGGGCCAGGTCAGTGATCAAAATGGCGGACAGGATGTGTAGATCACAAAAAGGTGTGCGTGTTGGAGAGATACTGAAAAATAGCACGCGATAAATACTGAAATAGAACGAAATTGTGTGGAACTAGATCGGTTAAATACTACTAAAGGGTTTTGTTGTGGGCAGTAAGGCCAGAAGATACATACCAGAAATACAAGGTAATGCATAAAGACGTGGTGTCTGAAGGTGGTGCAGAGTTGGGTAAAGGATTAGAGCAAAAGAAATGCGCTGTCTCGTCGCCTCAAAGTCGCCTTAAAGTCGCCTTAAACCGCTGAAATCCTCAGAATCAATTAACCCATTCGGGTGTAAATTTTAACAGATGACGTTTGGTCAGAACAAAACGATCTAGAAAAGTTCTGAGAAAAGTGGAATGTCAACCTTGTTAAAAAACCTAAGAATTGAGTTTCTTGAACTCCACCTGCTAGAAATGTTTGCCCTAGAAGGAAGCAATCCTTATCAACTGCTATGGAGCCTTAGTGTATACAATTTGAGAGTGCTTCGTCAGTTTGAGATGACGACGGGCAAATCTCATCGGGAAATCGTGAAATACACTACTTTCTACTATCTTCATATTCAAAAGCCTTCGCGGCGTAGTCTAAATGCTACCAGTCAGGACAGATAAACGTTCATTTTCGCACTTACCCGCTTCCACACCAGTGGTATGCCGTCCTGCTCACGGCATCTATACTACCAGCCTCTTAAGGTCCTGCAAAGTGGTAAGAGGCCTTCTGAAGCGAAGATGTGTTTGCTTTTCGTGATTCTGTTTGGATAGCGCCTGATGCAGAGACTGTCAACATATCCGATTATCCTCGTCACCCATGGGTCGCCGCCCCAGGCCAAAAGGACATTCTTTTAACTTCTTTACGTGTAAACTCATTCTCATGTGCCTTCAAGGCTTATTTCCTCTGCACTCAGTCAAAATGTGAAAATACCACTCCCTCGCATGACAGCCTACTCCGACAGAATTTGGACAATGGTCTGTGCGGCTTAACCTGTCGTCGTCGAAATTCATGTGCAGCTTTCAGGATCCCTGACACGAGGCGCTTTTGTTTCTAATAAAACCATGGGAGTTAAGAAAAACGAAAATAGCCATAGGCGAGATGTGTTCATAGTGGAAATGAATGCATTTGTTAGCCTTCGGTTTTGCAGTACAGCCGAATTTCGTGAAGAAGAGTTCGGTACCAGCTTTGTCTACGCCACTTTAATGGCAACAATAAATTTGAACAACGTATGAGATTAGGACTGAAGCAGATGAAGAAGTTAATCTTTCCCCCTTCACCCTTGTGGAGGCAAAATGAGGATTTTAGGCGACTTTATCCTCGATTTAGGCGTTCTCAAGCATCAATAAAACAACCTCCACCACCGAACGCACAAGATTGAAGCGATTTCGCAAGCCCAAGTAGCCTAACTAAAATTGGCGTTAATTAAGTTAGAAAAGGCATAACATGAAAAAGTAGAGGGCAAACAAAAAAGGGAAAATCCGACCGCAATGCAAATCAAGTGTGAATGTGTGTATGGATGTGTAAATCATCGCAGGAGCTGCACTTCTTCGGGCCATCATTATTATTTCGTGCAAATGAGGCAAAAGGTGGCTGACGGAGTTCGTCTGCATCCCCTATTCGTCCCTCACCTGCCCCACTGCTCCCCTTTCTAAGTACCAATTAGGGCGAGACAATTCAAAACACAGGGTCAAACTTGTGAAAACTTCACATGTTCGTGGTGGAAGAAATTTGAGTGTGCACCCACTTATGTATGTATGTATGCTTGTGTGTGTGCATTGGTATGTCTTAGAGCGGACCTGGCAATCGTGCAACAGATTAATGTAAAGCTTCTCACTAAAATTAGGCAGGTTACAACGAGCTAACGTCTACTCAACCTAATCTCACTAAATGGAGCTTAAAGAGGCGAAAGACAGACGATAACATGGAAGACGGTGATAAGTGTCAACTTACATTGACAGTGTCTTACAAGGTCTGGCGGAAACAACCTACACGATTAGCAAGGAATTCGGTTATAAGTAAGAAGGGAAAGGGCATATCCGAGAACTAAATCCACAGAAGACAAAATACACATAGAAGTAGTACGAAGAGGAGAAGAGGAAGAATTTGGTGCAGAAGAGGTTTTGCATTCTCCCTGCGCGCTTGTTTTAAACAAATCCAAAATGAGGCCTTGAGACTAGTGAACTCAGGGTCGAAAGCCCTGGCACTCTAAGTGGCCCGGTAAAGCATTGAAATCCGTATCACTTACTCCTCATTTTCTGCTGTAGTATACTCATGATGTAGTGCGGCTTACCGACTCTTCTACGTGCTGACAATAGCCATTTTTTAGATCCATGTTCGCCTCGAGAAAGGCCCACTTTAAGTTGACTTTGAACAAGCAATTCCTTGGAGGGAGATAACCTCTACGTCATAATGAAGCCAGAGAAGGGGATTTCAAACTTAGTGCCACAAATTGTTACTCCAAAAACACGATTTTGAAAACAGGGAGGCTCGTAGGAGAGGTATTTTCACCCGCCAACGTGCGGTAAAAACACCACAAAATTGACTTCGCACAGGATGGAATATCATAAGGACCGCGAGGGGTAAGGAAGAGGCCAGTTCGCAAGTAAAGGGGCTGTAGAGTGGAGGACTTCTGATTTTTTGAGTAAATTTTTACGTGGCAACAGTCAAACAAAAATTTGAGTCGACGTCCACAATTGTAACATATGAGCTATCGAGACATGTTAAAATAAATGGAAAATCGTGGAATGGCGAAGCAATCGCGAACCTGGAGAGAGCAAGGAAGATACACTCACCTGAGTAAGCTGTTGTACAAGTTCCAACAAACTTTGTTTAAAACTCCAACCACCGTTATTTTGGAGACCGCAATATGTGATATTATCAAAGTCACAAGCTAGTTCATCGGAGAGAAATCGAGCATAGAGATCCAGATCCACGGGAGTCGTTGTCAGTGGTGCCATTGGAGGTCTTGACAGGGGTGACGCGAGGAGAAGGAAAGGCGTGAGTGCCAGGGAGAGAAGAGACAAGACTGTCCACTGCATCCTAATCATCTAAGGCACAAACGGCCTCTTTGGCTTTGGAGGTTGTGTTCAAACCTAGGAGAATAGAATATTAAGTTACTTTAGGACTCAGTATGCGTAGAATTCTATTCGATACTGCATCAAACACCATCAATTCATTTATTCTGCCGTTTCACTTCCTAAATGGAATTTATTAATCCAGCGTACGGTGCGCCAGGTGAATTATTCACACAGGACAGAGCTATGAAAAAGTTTTTCGTCTGGGAATTAATGAGGCCAATATATATGTTTTTTTCAATTTAATTACATAATTTCAAAAATTTTGTCTACATAGATCTGACATCAATAGGCAGTTTTGGTTTTTGTCAGGCTGTTTCTAGAAAAAAATCTTAAGCGCCACTGGAGGGCCTTGTGTCTTTTAAAAGTGCTGACAACGAGCGGAAGTACAGTGCTGAAGAATTGAGTGATTTTGCTATTCATCATAAACTGCTTGTAAGATAATCACGACAAAGGCAATACGCAAGCAACAAAAACAGCAGAGATCTTTAAAAAAACCTCTACAACAACCCTAACACTAACAGGGGCTTCAGTGAGTGTCCTAACAGGTAAAAACTTTGATGTTTGAGAGTGAGTTTTAATTAACCCAATTAGAACATCCCCGAGTACCTATTACGAGCTATAATCACTATAATAAGAACTTAATACATGTGCGAAATGCTTCAAATGCGCCGACATGCACGTAAGGCAGCATCCTGTGTAGCAGTCGTAGCTTTCATAAAAAATTGAAATAAATGGGGTTCCCTTCATAGACAAGGGCGTGCTGTTGGCGAACGTAAATAATGTTGGCACACGTTGAACATGGCAGGTCTAGTTAAGATGAGAAATGAAGAGTGCCATCCAAGTATACATCAATGCGTACTGAGATAAAAATTAATTTTTGATACTATCGCATGACACAAGCACAAAGGATGCTTAATAGGCTACCCTTCCTTCAAGAGCAGACATAACAAGGCTTTGAGGTAGACGATAAAGTATTAATTAAAATAAAACGATACAACAACAGAACAACATTTCAATATCCTATTACAGAAGGTGAAGTTTGAATGGTATAGCATCACAAAATCACAACTGTTTTAGGGAAATATTTTGACTTACATTTTACATGTCATTACAGATTAGTTATGGATACAATCGATATTTGTAATACATAGCTAATAATGAGGGATTAAGTGACACGAAAAATGAGTACAAAAAATAAACTAACTATAACAAAATGCATATCTTTAAGACAATAACCAATAAGGATTATAAAAGTTTCCAGCTTGAATATGATCAATCATATGGCTTGAATATGATCAATCATATTTTACAGGCTATCTCTATTGGACTGCAACAACTTTTCCTCACAGCAATAAGGGAGTGAGTTTATCCGGAAACCAACAAAAATGAGAAGAAAGGGAGACTAGATTACACTATAGGCAAAGATCATATGTGCGAAGAGGTATAAGAAATCAATTACGAAAAATAAAACACAAGTGTCGACAAATTAGGCGACATATAATTATAAGGTTACTAAATATACAATACCTACATCGTACTTTTCCATTACACGAGAAACTCTATATACTTTAATTTTTATTATAAGACTAACATTGGAATTTGTCGTCAAACAAAAGCTATCTCCGTAACGCATTGAACAAGAACATACAACTATGAATCAAATATTCCATGACAGAAAAATCTTTAGTTAGAACCAGGAGATGTCTGACCAATTAAGCGTGAAAGCTGACAATTAGTGATTAAAATGAAACATGAATCATATAAAGAATTCAGGATGTTTACAGTTCCAAGCAAATGCGTCCAAACTCGTGCAACTCCAATAACGTTTTTATTTTGATGGGAACTCGAAAGATTGGGACAGGTGTTTACGAAGTGTCTGCTTTAGCAACTTAAACACACTGCTCAAGAAAAGTGAGAAACAATAAAGCGAGGTGAAAATAAATCTCATTCGCAACGAAATTAGAATATAAATAGAGTCGTGAGGCATTGGAAAGGGATAACACCCTATCTTTGGTTACTGTAAATATGACACCATTTGCAACACAAACACCGGTATAACTCACGTAATTAGAGCATATGCAATCCCAGACGGAATAAGCCGAAAATCAACGCGTACATCAGCTGAGTCGGTCCGCGAACAAAACGCTCAAATACACAGTAATTTATTTCACCTCAAGGCCATAGCTGAAATGTGGTAAAAGCGTTAAACGGACTATGAGAAAATCTAGTCTTACCAGGACATTTAACAATTCGAGGTTTCAACTTTTCATACCTCAGAGGTAATGAACTCCAAATGGAGTTGTTTCATGAAATAGCAATTTACCAGTCCTTTAAGTTAAACAGTAGCTTAACTTCAGTGTTTTCTAATTAGTCAGGTGAAACCGTCAACCATTTTCAAATAAAAATATGGCGGCATTTTGTATGTATTTTATATATGGTTAACACTCATTACAGCTTTATTAGGCGTTAGCTGTTATAAAACTATATTTATTCTGAATAGGTTTGTATTAGTTATACCACTTTTTCCTCTGTTAGTTGTAACTGGTATGAGCTTTGGTGTGCTTCGATTAGCCATATATTCACGTAAAGATTTTTTATCTATAAGGCACCGAAAGAGGATAAGACATGCCCTATTAGGTCAAGAACACGGACAATCGCTGCCACCTCCCATAGTACATTATACTAAACCTTAACCTACAACCAATTTCCCAATTAACTCCGGGCTGCCTTAGTATGTTCCAAGATAGTTTCAAATATGGGGAGTTTTGACGAACGAGCACTAATTCGGTCTTACCCCGTTTTGTACTCCTTGTGATGCAAGAGGGCAAATTGAGAAAGAAATGCGGTTATTCACGGCCACTATTCCGTGCGGTTTTTCATCTCTACGGAGCTGCCTCACCCAAGATTCTCGGATTTGACCTTTACTCAAGACGAATAAGCCTTCTCCCGTCGCACAGACTTATATGCCTCCTAAGCGTATATGCCATATATTTCTCCTTGCGAACGCACTAAGCATTAGCAATTTGCCTACGCTACTCAGGAAAACAGGAAACCAAAGTTACTTAAGAGACATACACCAACCAAATAAGGCCATGGCTAAATAATCAGGAATTGTTACCGATAAGACTCATTACACAAGTTGAAACCGACAGGCAGGCCACCGCACCTATCTTTCGTCCGATTCCTGTAAGACGACTGTTTTAGCAATTCCTTATGTGCTCAAGATTGCATTTGGCTTCTACACTGAACACCTCGGCCTGGTCGACGTAGGACTTAGGAAACGGTCAAAAGAAAACATAGACAACCAACAAAACCTACGTAACGGCAGTTGACGTCCATCGGCGACATTTAACGCGATAATTTGAAAAACAGAAGGGCTCAGCAACAGACCGGATTTAGCCAAAATACTTCCATTAATGCGACTCTACGCTGCCCTTGAATAAAGTAGCGATAGCCAAGACCATTATCAAAGATGATAAAGGAAATAGTGACATATTAAAGTAGGGTTTGAGGAAACAATAAATGGTTCAACTTAGATATAAATTGTAAAAAAAATGAATTCAAGGATCCGGTGCGGTGGTGAACTCGCTCTCCCCCACCGTATTATCAAATGCACCGACACTCCAGTCACCGTGACCGCCGGGCACGATCGTGGGATGGGCTGAAGTAGGCGTTGGTGTGAGTGAAATGGGGATAGCTGTGGGGGTGACAGTAGAGGTAAAGGATTCAACGGTTGTAGGAGCTGTTGTCTGTTCATCGGCAAAAACAAGATCTTCGGGTTGAGGTGGTTGAGGGGGAAAAATACCGTCCCAGTGTTGTTGCAATGACATTGCAGAGACACTAGAAGTAGCTGCGGTTTCCCCTTGCTGTGAAACGCTCTCACCCTGCGGTGCTCTGCGCCGAATCAAAGAAAAGACGTCGTGGAATATGGTTGCCGCCTAGTAGGATTGAGAATGTACTGGATATAATGGGATTTATAAAGTGGGACAGAATAACATGGTCCTATCTAGCTTACAAAAAATAAAAGGATTACAGCATTTCTTGAAAAATTCTATGATGTACTTGCAATAACAAAAGGGATTAGCGTCTTAATGCCACTATAAATAGTGCTTGCGACAGATTTAAGAAACTTTCTCAGAGTGCCATGAAAATTTGATGAGAAACGCTATGCTGCCTGACGGTTCCAAATCAGAGAACTGTTGTTTCAAAGGAGCAATGTAAATTCCGAGATTGGAGACAGTTTTCAAATCCTGGATCAACAAAATTGCTATTTTGAGGCTTCATTGTGTACAAAAATATAGCTACAAGCTGTCTTACAGAAAATTTTTATGGTACTTACAACATACCAGCTTCTATTGGATCATTGTTAATATAGATCGGCAAAATAAAAATTACAGAACTAAAGGGCTGCCGGTTTTTCTCCCAGATTTAGCCAGATAAAAAAAGCATAGTTACCATTACGACTGCCAGCAATTACGAAAAAAGTATCCAAAACAAATGGGTAAACAAATACACCCTTAAAATCGAGGACGACAATAATGCACAGGCCCTGCCCCTCACCTTCCGGAATGAGGGATGTTACCATTAATGGCATTGACATTGATAGTATCAACACTATTTTATGAGATTTCTCAAGCTTTATAAAAGGACTGCAGTAGAGTGCAAGTTGAATTTGAGAAAAAGTTAACCCTAAAATAGCAACAAGGAAATCCCAAAAGCAATTAGGGCAAAGTGAAGAAGAAACCTCGGTCAAAGAAAAAAGAAGTATTAATTTAAGTTTTAATTCTCACCAGAGGTTTCTGGCAGTATATTACATGTTTCCCTTATCCTAATACTTGATCTCTGTTAGAGACAGTGCTGCTGTGGAGAACAACAAAGCATTCAACGATTCCACGTCAAGAGACTAAGTTCAAAGCCGTGCCAAGAAAAAAATAAACAATAGACGAGCTATTCAAAAGGGAGAATTTAATTCACGAAGATGATGTTACTGAAAGCAACACAAAATAACTTTGACAGGTCGCACCCCAAAGACGGCGTTAACCTCGCAGAATACTTTCCTTGAAGTCTGTGAAATGACTTTACTGTCGACTGTTTGTAGAAAAAAGAGCAGCAAGCTTTTTGCTGGATTTAGCAGACCTGAAGTCTCTCTCAACAGACAATAACAACTTCCTACAGTATTATTTTATTGCTCGATCATTTTATACCAACCTTTCGTAATCTAGTTGCTCAATTTCGTATTTTGGCTTGAACGTTTTGTTGGCAATAGCAAGAATTTGGTTATCAGGGCGGGAGCGCATAATTATGTGTGGTTTTTAATCAGCGAGTAAATAAAAAAGTTGTTCTTTTAAAAAATATATAGACTCGTTCAAGAATAAAGATTGACAGTTTTCCCTAGCTCCCAAAAAACCGTACACTCTCCACGAGATCCAGTAATTGTCAAATCTTTCTTTAACTGGTAAAGCATGGTTTTCGTTCTAAAAAAATAAGAAACTTTTGTATAGTCGAGTCGACTACGTTAAATGTTTGACCTTCCGGACTGAGGATTACTGTTCTTGTTGCAGTGCATTACATTTGGATTATTTCTACTAACAGGCTACCAATCGGATTGTAAAGTAAAAATAATCAATTCAAACCTTCGTCTAAGGAAGTACAAATTCATATTTAAGGAAAAGTGGAAAGTAAGATCAACAAATCAACCAACCTCAGAAACAACCGTATCCATGAACATGGAGGCATCAGGGCTAGGTACCACAAAAATCCCCTCTTCATTGAGCCCGAACTCACGTCCCAGGGTCCGACGATTCAGATGAGAAAGATCCGGCAGGGTGAAAAACCGTTCCACAGGACGCGAGGTTTCCCAGATGTTGTTGCGTCTGAGGCCATAGGTAGGGGACGTTAGTAAGTTGCCGTAAAACCTGATTAACTTAAAAATTCAACTCACCTTTGGAGTATAGGCGGTTGATAGTGGGAGCGAATAGCTCGGCCGCATCAACACAGCTATCACAGGTTGCGCTAATATGAACTACACCTAAAGGTTGGAGATACAGAAGTTACCGCCATAAAATGATGGCCGTGTTAAGCATATATTGACACTGTGTTAACATCATTTGTGCTATTTAAGTATCACTTTTGGTTTCCCTAATATTTTATCAAGTGTTCAATAACACAGGAAGGTGCTACATTGGCTTCATCCAGGGACAAATGAATATAAAAATCCAATAGGAGACTGGCTTCATACAGTGGACCAACGGCATCTAAGGGCCTTATGAAAGAACAGTCACTAGGAATACGGCAACTTTTACAAGAGCTGATAATTTTATTCCGGTAACAATAAAAAAATAATCATAGAGACGCAAAAAATGAATTGTAAAAAAGAAATAGGTGATATATAGTGCGGATAATTTTCTGTTCCCAAAGCAGGCTAAATGGGTTCCTGGGTGGCTCTGAAATGGCGGAGAAGATGCAAATCTTCGAAACTCACGACCACCACAGGCGACAACTATCGATAAGTTTACTTGTCTTATGAATATATTTTACGAAAAGATAATGTGAGAAATGGGCTTAGCAAAGAGCAGAGTTTACTCTCTTAAGTACACACTGTAATTATAAAATTAAGTGGAACAGCGAGATTGATTCACTGTAAAAAACACATCACTTGATCAGCATTTTCTGTTCTAAATCACTAAGCGTGCCAGCTTCAGCCAAAGTACCGACAACAAAAATTGAAATAAAGCTAATAACGTGACATAACGATGTATGAAATTTATACTGACTCTCTGCAAATCACTCTCCAAAGTGATACGAAGATTTAATCTTCGTATACCCCGAGGCTAATCCAAAATTTCCTGTAAACGCCTAATAAAAAAGCTAATTCTCGACTCGCGAATTGATGAGTTGAGAAATAGACTAGCACCTGCCTAATCATTATGTTGTATAAACAAACTTACAGAGCTCAACTTTGCCACGTTTTTCCACCGGTGTTTCAAGAATAAATCCCAATTCAGGACAGTTAGTGTTCGATGGTTGTATTGGTATTGGAACCAACGTAATCTAGGCAATGTAAAGACTGAAACATAAATGACTCACGTCATGAGGCTCATGACCAGATGGAAAGACAGAGCCTTCTGTCACCAAAATTGCGCGGGCAACCCAACGATGAATTTGTGAGATCACCCAATTACTCGGTGCTTGTTCCGCACCAATCAATAGGCAAGAAGTGGATACCTCCTCGCCAGTAGAAAGTCGGAGACGGTATCTTCGCCTCTGGGCATCCGGATTACACCAAACCGCGGTGACACTTCTGCCCAAACAGTAGGTGCCGGAAAACACCGCACACATTCTAAGTCGAAACGGTGAAAAACACCAAATATCGAAGGTTTACCTGCAGAAGGCCTGGGGTAGCTCGGCACAACCGAAAAGAGGCCAGAGGAGGGGAAAGGGACCAACGCGATTCATAGAAGAAATAAGACGCCGCAGTCGAGGAAGGGCCTACGTTAAAGAAAAGCATTGTGGTCAATAGCCTTAGAGATTCGATAACGGACTAAAATGAAGGGGAATTACGTCGCGTAAGGTGATAGTATTACTGGCGAAGGCGAGACAGTTGACCACAATGCCGGAAATGAATGTATCGAGGGACCGCTTTTCTTGAAGGTACTCCATCATTGGCCGATCAAGATAAGCTAAAGGGATCAACGTGGATCAACAGTAAGAAAAATCTTATAGAGCATGTATGCTGCAAGTCAAGCAATGGATTTAAGGTTGCCGATGTAAATATCGTCTCACAAAGTAGGTCGAGCGAAATTGTTTACGATATGTAATGAAAGTTTATTCTATCATTGTTTAGGCACAAACCTATAACTGAGAATGAGTACTCGAATCATGAATACAAGTTATTCTGCCGCGTCCTACTAAAAAATATGCTTGGGAGGTAGAGAGAAGAACAAAACTAAGGTAAGCAGAATAAGTTGAAGATATTAAATAAAAAACGAAATTATATTAAGGAAGCAATTTAATACCCGCATCATCAGGATCGAAGGAAGAGAAATCCAGATCATTAATTCTAGAATCGGATGTACCATCGGTGGAACCCGTTGAGGCAGAATTGGGAATGGAAGAACACCATTCCAGAAAGCCTACTAACATCCTTTTTTGTGTGAGAGACAAAATTCGGGTCTGAAAAACTTCCCCACGAGAGACAGGAACCTTAATTCTTTAGAAGTAAAAAGGATATACCTTGATTAAAAGAGATGAAGTTGCCTGAGATAGAGTAGAGGTTTGAGAATTAATGGACGTGGAGGTGCCACTAACAGAAGGAATAACAGTAACTGTCTCGCGGTCGTCAACTCCTTCGGGATTATAAAGTAACAGTCGATTAACTGGACGGAATTCCAGGTACCGGGTAACGTCAGAGCGTATCAAGGCATTCACAAGTGGACTCTCAGCAAAAATGAGCTATAAAATACGCACTACTACCATTATTCAAACATAAGGTAACCCCAAAAATAAAGTAAGCGACATCGTACCCGCGGCAAAATATCGAAATCAGCCCTTCCAAGAGCCTCAATCAGTGTTTTCTTAGTACATGAAGTAGAAGAATGGGCGGGATTCTTTGTTTCTTCTAAGACCGTCAATTTTCGACGATTTTGTTCTAAGTTAGTGACATTTAAACTTAACTCGGATGAAATTTCAGTAACATCTTCGGTCATTGAAACGAACTCAGTTTGGATTTGCGTTTCATCCGGCACTGATGGCGATGTTTCTTCGACGTCTCTGTATTGCATTATATACGGCTTAAAAATTATCGGACTTTTAACAAAGCTAAAGGGGAAACACTCACGGGACGAAGAATTTAGAAGAGCAATGTCGAATGAGAGGCGTGTTAAGGCGAATAAGATCGAAGTTGGAGGAGTCTTCGTTAGCTGCACCTGTTTCACCAATGGAAGTAGACTAATGGGAGTTAATTTAGATCATATTAAGGCTATCTTACCCACATGTCAAAGGCGTTGAGCAAGTCGGTGAACCGGAATGAAGTCATGTATCCCCCATAATAATTATGTCTACAAGAGAGTGTACAAAATAAACAAACTACCTATCCACGTGTAGTACTGAGTTACCAGTTACCGTCAAAGCGGCAGCAATCATGGATTCTCCAAGTCCTTAAAATAAATGATGGGTTAATCTAAGAATCACGGGCCAACACATACGCTGGTATATTATGAAAGCCGGTCGCGTGAAAACACCCGTAAGGCAGCGTCAAGTATTTTAGAAGGAGCTGTCAAGTACCTGTCCCCACAATCACGCAGTCGACATCATTAGGAAAGTCCATCGCAGTACACAGCACCGGACAAGTTCACTGTCGGCGAGAGGAAAATCCGGTCAGTCCGCGCTGTCAGCGGCTTTGTTAAATAAGTTAGGTTAGCATGAAAAAAAAGAAATAACAAGAGCACGTGTATATTTAAAAATTCGCCTTGTATCCTTAATTCTTCTTTTATTTTTATTTCATTTTTCCTGCACTGCTTTTTATAAAATATTTCTCCACCTATTGGGACCAGTGATCGCATATTCCACAGGGGAATTTGTAGCCTTTATTGGTAGATGCGGATCCGTGGCAAATCTATTATACGGCGACGGCTTTATTTAATTTGAATTCGGCCCTATATTTTAACAGTTTACTGGTCAAGTGGGACATCGCGCAATTATGTTATATATCTTACAACGGTATAGCAGAAGGGCATGGACTACATCAAACCCAAACAATTCACTATGCACCGGCTCATGACTCAAATTAATCATTCGGCTGTAATGCAGAAGAATTGTTCAAATCCTATTCATTAAATCTGCTGTTTTCCTTTCATGTTACTTTTTACTATATTTATATGCGATTTTGTTCTCGGAGTTGATAATTCTGGGCGTGAGAAGTGTTTCGCGAGCTGATAAGTCAAGATCTAAACGCCATGAATTAAACACGTTATTCACTTTATCAAACACTTATGTACGTAGTTCCAATGAAATACTTGTCAACAAATCATTGGGTACGTTGTGTAAACCGTTGTGTCGTAGACCAAAATTGAATTACATGGATTTCACCCCAATCTTCATAATAATAGCCATGCCTCAATAATACTTCTCATCTATTCCTGGCGCATCTTTAATTACAGAGGTTCAAAACTGATGCGTAGATGCAATCTCCTTCCCCAGTCTTCTTTACACGCGACTCTGTGTTGGAAGACATAGGGAAGAAAATATATTATTTGGTTTGATATACACGGTCCGCACACTGGTACTTCTTTTTTAATATTAGAGCCCTCTTCACTTCTCACATTCGTTTTTAGTCAACCGCTTTTTCACTAAATAATTATATAGGGCGAGAAAATTTGTAGCCAGACTTGTTAAGATGTCAATCACCTCTGTCAAAGTCCTCATATCTACCACTTTTTTAATTTACATCGTTTTCCCAGCGGTTCAGCAGCACTTAAGCATTTCAAGTCTTCCTCTTTTGTATTCATATACCTACGCGTAGTGGCTTGCGGATGCGCCTTGTGATGGCCTCGCAGAACTCCTGTCAGTCAAAAATAACCTCATTTGCCCATCCTTAGGGATTATGACGAAGTGGGAAAACTAGGAGGATACTCGATTTTGCTCGAGTACTGTGAATTCTACCAAAACGAGAAGTTTTCTTAACTTTATTTAACTTGTTATCAGGGGCAAGGGTAGAGGAGGCCAACAAATGTTGCCGATGCTGGACAACGTGAGGGATTATTATAAAACTTAAGGATTATTGTTTCCTCCATGGAGTTCATATTTTTTCTCAGAGCAATCGGTGTTTCAGTCTCACACCAGTGGCTCTAAAAGGTCAGAGTGGCAGAGTACTAACGAGGGGAGACGGAAAGTGATTTCAAAGAAATGGAGAACTTAAAGTCTCTCAGTGCATGCAGGTGTTTGTGAATGCGTCTCTGAGAATGCTAGGGGACCCTTGGTCATGGTGCTCGTCTGCCCATCCTTCACTTTATTTATTCATTAAGAGTCAAGAAAAGAAAGAGGATGTAGGATGCTATACTCATGAAAACAAGTATTTGATATATAGCAGAAGTTTGCATTAACTTAAAACATTGCATCAAGGTCTGTGTGTATGGGAAAGGCCATCATACACAAATATGCATTGTAGCCGACATCTAAGTGATGCGTGTTTCCAGATTTTTCTGGCAACACAAGCCAGAGGTTTGCTTCCCTGGTGCTGTCCAGGTATGACTTTTTCAATGGCTGTGGATTGGTCTCGCCTTTGAAGTGAGCCCAAATATTTCCAATTCCTCCAACTCCCACTTGACTGTTAGTAATCGCTATAAAGCAAAGCCGATCTCCACATTAAGCGTAAAAATGCCAAATTGAAGCTCAGCATATTCGAAGATATCGTTAGTCCATTTGTGTCACTAGCAGTAAATGAGGGCCACATTTATGCTGACATATCCTTGTCAAAACCGGATCATTTTCCCTTAAATACTTCCACATCACTGGTTCAGTGAATCGTAACTAGTCAAGGAAGTAGACGGAAAATCTTCTTCACTCGCTACTCGGAAATACCACCAAATTAAGGTAAGAGGTCAGTCCGCCTACTTCCTCGAATCGTTCAAGTTCCCTTTACTCCCAGCTCAAAGACTGGAATGTCACCAAATGTGACAACTTCCATACCGCTAATTCTGGTCATTCAACCAGCCTCTTCTTCCCCTCTAATTAAAACATGATCAAACTCACACATATGAACACACACAAGTCACATGTGTGGATGCAGCAGTAACAAGGGGCAGTCAACTTTGTGCATGCTAAAAACGTTTTGGGGTAACACCATGTTTCCTCCCTTTCGTCTGGCCCACGCGTATCCGAAGAATGATGGAACAAGAGGGTAATCATAAATTACTACAATATCGTTTGTGATGGCAATAGTAACGATGGTCAGTTAGATCCGCGAGATTTCTGAGGTGTAGGAGTCGATCTCGCCGTGTGACCGCCCTCATCCAGAGCACTAGAAGACGATGTGGCTGTGGTCAGGAGAGGCGGACGACCCAGTGACCTTCGGCTTGACTGAAGACCACCAGGATGAGGGGTGTTGGCAAGGGCCACTCGAAGTGCGTTGGAGTAATCGTCGGATCGTAAGAATCGCGTATACGAGTCGGATTTCATCAGTTTGTAAATGTGCTGCTTGGCCTCCAAAAACACGAACCATGACGCATTCTGTCAAAGGCCAAATTATTTGATTATGAACACAAAAAACCCTAAGGGTTAGGTAGGCTTTGGTCTTTCTCGCTGGCCAGTGGCGGCTACTCACATCACACTCGAGGCAGTTTTTCTGTTTCCGGATTTCACCCATGCTGTGACATCCTCTCACGACTATCCATTCCCACTTTTTCAGAAGGTGACCAACGTCTAGTGTTATGCGCGTAAATTTGATATGCGGATTTCATATAAACCCCACAAATAAGTAAAAGCTGGGGAGTGGAGTGGAGCAATTTTAAACACCCTTCTAAATGTCATGTGTCAGTAGACGAGAATAACTGTCAAAGCTTTCAAGATAAGTTGCATTTCCTAGCAAAAATGAAAAGCTGAAGCTAAAATTCATTTGGAATGGCCTCTGTCGTCGAGATTACCTGCTTCCAACTTTCCAGCTATTGCAGTGGCATCGCTGTTTCAGTTCTGTTGCCCTTCCCAAAAGAAGTCTGTCCGAATTCGAGCCATTTTTGGGGTACATGAAGGTAAAGCGTCGTGTTTGTTTTTCCCTTATCATATCATAATGGAATGAACTTCTTAGTCTCTCCAACACGCGTTTTCGTAAGAATAAAAAATGCAATGTGGCTCAGAAATCCCACTTATACCAAAAAATTCCATCCGGCCAAAATATTCAGCTTTTTTCACTATTTCCTCGCCCTAACTCCACTTTTATGCAATGAGAGTAAAAATGAAACACCGAAATTGCAGTCCTCATTAAGATCTGCTCCTCTAAACTGGCAGGTTCTGTCCATATGATCGTTCAGGGCAAAATCATCTCTCCTTTGCGTAAATTGGGTGAAACAGAACAAAGATACGCATACATTGTTGCACTCAAAATTGTATTTCTCCAAAAGCAAGTGGAAAAATTTCCAGAATTACTCATTTCATCCGTGCAGCTGCGTTAATGTCACCCGCCGGGCGTTTTATTTCGCATGGTCGTCAGACGGGAATAATTAAGCCCTCACCACACGCATGGCTGTCCTCACTCAGTAAATTCTCGTCCAAAGCATATTTTTCAGAACGGCGTAAAGAATGGGGACCGTGGCAAGTTTGTAAGTCTGATACCGGAAAAACAGACGATGAAAACAATCAGGAAGGATCAGAAGAGCAAATGTATGTTAGAATGTTCCGACTAAGCATCAATCTGTCATTCTTCGGTCTACTCCTCCCCCTAGACTGACCCCATGTATGATTGTGAAGGTAAACTGGATAGTAGAGAAAGACGGGAATTGATAAAAATTAAGGAGAGACTTTCTGATAGAAT
Source organism: Dipylidium caninum (assembly GCA_017562135.1). NCBI lineage: Eukaryota > Metazoa > Platyhelminthes > Cestoda > Cyclophyllidea > Dipylidiidae > Dipylidium > Dipylidium caninum. Next base: position 1,010,949 of record QEYB01001685.1, on the reverse strand, counting down.
TAGAGCTAGCATGAATGATTGAGATGAGTACCTGGATTGGGATTTGCGTATTTGATTTAACATCGAAATATCATTTACTGAAATGAGCCTATGGAAAGGAGACTTCATTAGTTAGCGGGCAAAGCATTGATGTTAATCATAAGCATATAATAGTTAAACGACAAAGTTTGCGGACATTTCTACATTCGACCTCCTCGTCAGACTCTAATCTACCATCTCCTCTGCGTTGTTCACTGTCCAACCTATTCACAAATGACAATCATTGGAGGGAGACAGACGACGATGAGGAGGAGGAGTGAGACAGAAGAGAGAAGGACCGAGCTAATCGCCATGCCAGAAAATAATTCACATAGAAGAATGGAAAAGAACAGTTGATAGGAGTGAGATATCAGCTTAGAAGCACTTACTCCCCATACACTTCTTCAGAGCTTTGATGATAGTGAAAAAAAACAGCATACAGCAATTATACTGAGGGCTGTTATTTGTCTTTCCCCTTTCTAATCGAATTGATTCGTTACCCTTCGGAATGGCAAATTAGCCTGCCGACAAATGGGTTACTATGGCATCATAAGTTTATTCCCTTTTGTTGTCCTACAGGGATTATGCGCTGGCACTTAATTACAAAATGCAGGGTCAATTACATCGTCGCTAGTGTGGGTTAATCACGGAATAAATGAGCATAGCGCTGACATATCTTGTCCCCATGGCCTGGAAAACCATATTGTCTAAGTCGTAATGGAACGGTAAAGGTAATGTGAAAGAACTGGTGGCGAAGGCATCTTCTCGTCTAGGAGGGGAATGGATTTTATACAGTGACAGGTATTCGCCTTTTATGCACTCGTAATTCGGCCATTCGTTGGACACAATGCGGGTCTAGAGTCTCGACAAGGCGGACAGCCATTATATCCGTGGGTCTGCCTAATGTCTCCACCGTCATAGGGGGAAGGTGAGGAGTCGAGAGCGGCCAACTGAGCTTCTAATGCGAGACAGCCAAAGTATAAATAACATTCACATGGAAGGAGTTGGATTGATAGCTCTTGGTGCCAGTTTAAATTTCACTACACGCGCGGAAACACGCAAATCCAGATGCTCATTAAAGAATGATGGTAAATTTGGAATTGACTTGACAACAAAAGAGATTCGTAGAATACGTTTAACTAGTAATCTTCAGTTTAAATGCAGTAATAGGGTAAAGTAGGTGTGGAAGGAAATAAAGTCGAGTTTTCGAGTGAACAAACGCCCGACTGAAGCTGATTCTTGTGGGCTAATTCGAAGCGCTGCCAGCATTTGCCAACGGATAAGATTCCTCAGGCACATAAAATGGGCACTAGATAAAAGAACATAGAGTGGGAAACTTGTTGGCCTCGTGTATGATTAGGGTTAGTTACAGGATACTCATTCTTCCCACCCTTAACAAAAGCGCACTACGTGTTACATGGGAGAAATATATACTTCAGAGTTTTGCCTGGCGTTCACAGGAAGTAGTTGTACCAAAGGGAAAACGTCTTAAGCGCTATTAACTCGAAAGAAGTGCAACCAGCGAAAGGGTAAAGCGAGAGAGTGTTATTTAGCAACAGGGACGGAGGATCTCGTATAGTGAAAAGTAGGCGAGGCGTAATTGCAGAATGTCAAGTTGGAACGAGGAGTGAACCTGCGCAGAACTGCTAGATAATTATCCTATCACCGTCAAAGCCAAGTCCCTTTTTGTGCTCGAGGTGAGAAGTGCAGTTGGCAGAGAACAAGCGACGGAGAAGTGAAATCCACGGTTTAGAAGGGCAAAATAAAATATGCTCAGGTTGTAAGGCGATAACTCACCTTAACAGCCTCGGCGGCGTTGGCTCTCGTAATGCAGTCGATGTTGATTTCGGAGGGGGCGTTGGGCGCCAAAAACTCCTCGTAAATGCGTCTACCGGCAGCCTTGAGTTTGGACACCGCTGTAAATTGGTAGGCATTCACACTAAGCCAGAAACGTAAATTTTCTGAGCTAAACTCCTTTTCCAAGAAGGCTTTAAAGGCCTGACATCCGTCCGGATCCCAGAGGAGATTGTCAAAACTGGTGGCCCACAATCTGACCTAATGGATCGGTGGATAAAAAGGCGAAAGTTAGCTTTAATGGGCCAATTGTAGTATCTTCTGGAAAGCAGAAGAAGAAGGCCCTCCAATTATTTCCTTTCGTTGTGTGGACTTAGAATGTGAATGAAATATTCTCTCCATCTCCTTCCCTCGCCCCCCCCCCCCCCTCATCTATGGGTCGAGTAAAGTGCTTTAACTCTTCTGCACCTAATCCCGCAGAGGATTAAGGTAAGAGGAAGAAGATACGGAAGGGTGGCAGTTTGTCGGCTCTACGTCACGTGACTACTCACATCCCACGACCCGGCTACCTTTTGTTCGGCCCTAACACCCTTGCATTTCTGGTTGAAATCCACCAAAAAGCCCACAAGGCGGATGAACCCAGCAATTTGTTAGCCAGATGATTAAATTTTCGAGGCTGCCACGCTTGTTCAGCACTGCAACACCAAATGGGGAGAGGACGAGGGGAGAGAAGTAGTTGATCTTGTCAGAACATCAATTAACGGCAACTGTCTGCCACTCCCGCTCTAAATCTTGGCTATTTGCCACTAAGAGAAGATGAGAATCAACCCAAACCGTCTCATTCGTAAGGAATGGGGGGGGGGGAAGAAGAGGGGAAGAGAATAGGACCAAGGGGAGAATGAAGCGGTGAATCGCATATTTCTCAGGTCTGCAATGTTCGTAAGTGTCACAAAAATAACTTTATATCTGTCCAAAAGGTGGGAATTAAGCCATCTTTCGTGAAGTCGTCATTTGTGAACGCAAATGGAAAGTTCACAAAAAACCTGTGACTCGCGTGACACTTGTGAGGTGGTCTGATAAAGTCAGCCTCCCCACCCCCACCGCCACTGCCACCCCTTCGACCGCAGGTTAGTAGAGCGAAAGCCTTCGAACGAGAAAGTAGGTGGGTAATTAGGATTAAGCGTAAAAGTGTACGTTTCCGAGGTCCAGATTTCCTCACACAACACTCTGCTACAAGCGAATTCTCATTTTAGCCCGATGCCCTACTCCACCAATGATGAAATAGCTCAAAACATTTGTTTTATTACTAGACAAAGTGTAATGAAGGGGAGGAGACTTCAGTTTTCTGGAAAAAGGGATACTGGATGCTGAGGGGACGTGAAAAGAGAGAAAGCTGCAAAGAGATGCCGACTGATTTTAGACGGAGATATGCGTGATGTTAAAATCCCCACCCCATCTACGTAGACGCGCTGCTGGCGCATGTCTATGAATCATCCTTGCTATAACAGCGATCAGGAACATAAGCAACGAATTCCAGTCAATTCCCCTCCGGATGACCACATATACCACTTCAAGGTTAAAAAAATGAGAAGGGAGATTTCTGGACATGCCTTCTTCCCTGCTAGACCCCTGCATCACTTTTGAAATGTTCCTGTGATGTCGGTACGCGGTCGTCCTACTGGCTGACGCTTTGTTTCATTCTCATTCCCACCTCCTCCTTAGTTGCATAAGGTAGATAATAAGGCAAATAATCGACAAAGGCAACCGCATTATCAATCATCCTTTCATCACATAATATCGTGAGGGGGAGGGGAGGAGGAGGAAAAGGTGGTCAGAGTGGAGAGTGAATGAAAATGGGGCAACAGGACAAAGTATCGGTTAGAGAGCCAGTAAAAATGAGAGGAGTGGAGGAGAGAGAGTCTGTACGAGAGTAAAAACAGATCGTCAATTAGAACGGTCCTATCGGAGGAATCGGCACCAGCAGTGGTAGCAGTAAGTAGCAGCAGAGATAGGAGATGCCAAAAACTCTCCTGGCCTATTGGTGGGGACATTAAGTACGCCCTCTCCCTTCCTGCAACACACCGTACGGGACTGAATTGATAGGCAAACGGGGCAGACATGGTTCCGTGTTAGATGAGCCAAAATGTGGCGTCCAATGACGTGGTGAGAGTTACTAGTTAACAATCTCTACATATCCCTCATTTTACCGTAACATGGGGGGTGGGAAGTAAGTGAAAATAATAATCGTAAAGTGGTTGCAAAGTTGTTTTAGGGAAGAATTTAAAAGGTCACGGGAAAACAGGATTGAAATATTCTATACGATGTACTAAAAAACACAAAGGCCTTTTGTGCAAAAGCAAATTCTCTTCTAATGGATACCTCATTCGGGTAGAAAAAGGCGTAGGCCTGAAACAAATGTAGAAGGGCAAAGAAGTTAAGCGCCATCGCGGAGTGACATTCTTGTCGTGGAGGATCAAAATATTGTGTAGCAAGCAGGACCAAAGAACATACTGATGTTTTGTCAGATTTATTTGTCGGCTAATAAGCCTACTGCCCATTTAAATTATCGTCTGCAAACATGCCAGACATCAACAAAGCAGCCTGCAGGATCGTTACATGCGACAATAATTGGGTTCGCTCTCAAAATAGCCCGTTGGGGAACTAGGAGAGAATTGGCAGCTACTGGAGCAATAATTATAAACTTTACAGGGAGGGGCGCCGATAATACAAAGGAGCAATTGTTTTAATAAAACTAACAGAAAGTAATAGTTAGAAGGAAGAGAAAATTACGAATGCGCAGAAGTCATAATTTAGTAGATAAATCGGTATATTTCTGTAGTGAGAAGCACCTAATTAGGCATGTTTATAAGTATGTAATTTCAAATAATCCGGTAAACGATTGAGTGAGAAGTAATAAGAGCAAGAATGAATAGATAAGGAGGCCTAGAGTAGATGGATGACGAATGAATGAATGGGTAGACGTAACGATAAGTGTTGGATAGTATCATAACTAATACAAAAATACAGACAAGCGAAGAAGAAGTGGATGAAGTGAAAAAAGCGTGAAAGTATTAGCAAATGAATAATTTGCTCAATATAAATGGACGTACAACGATCACTCACTTGGTTTATTGTAGGGAAAGAGGCCGACGAAAAGCAGAAAGGCTCGGTCCATACATCATCATGAGTATTAGTTCTCAAACACGAGCCTAGGGGCGTTGAAGTAAGAAGCGAATCACAGGTGGGAAGTCCAACCAACGGCACGCATGGAGACACCAAAAAGTTTCCGGGTTGACATAGCCACGGTGAGACAGTGAAAGAGGAGCAACATCCGCCGCCACTGCAGGTGGATTCACCAAGGAACCAGTCATAGGAGCTTCGATTAGAAGTGAAAAGAAGGAGGTTTTCGATTGACTTTCTGTTGCTCAAGCGCATGTGGATGTGGGGTGGTTTTAGTGATGCGGGTTGCCGGCAGGGCTGTGTTAGTTCCGAAGACCGTTGCTGAACAGCTGAAGGCAAGAGAATTTGTGACTGTGACTCTGACCCTATGAATAATTTTATTCTTCACGTAACTGACACTGGACGATCCTCAACATTCCACTCGCAGCTATTGAAGTAAATTCCATAAATTTTGTAATTTAGAGCCCCCTATTCTGAACAATACTCTAAAATGCATTTACCAATGAACGCTGTGCAAAATTATAAGCTTTACAGTGGAAAAATCATACTTGCTCTATTTTTGTTCAAAAGAATGCTGGCGTGAGCACGTCGCCATGATCCCCGTCGGTCATTCGTATGCAAGTTGCGGGGAAGCCGATCTTCAAAACAGCTTAATCTGCTAGGCGGTGGTCGATGAACGCGCCAAAATGCTCGCTCCTATTAGATCGACAAAGAATTTTAGTGCCTTCGAACCCAAGATAAGTGGGGAATTAAAACATGGTATAAAAAGGCTATTTGGTTAACTAACCTGTGCCTCAAGAACGATTTGATCACTTTTCCGCTTGTCTTTGTAAAGTCTCACTTGGTCTGCTGCCTGCATGCATATGAAATCCCACTTCTGGGCAAGAACGTTGCGTAGTCTTTCCAAAGCAGAGTGTTCATAGTCCTCTAGGCCGTATTTCTGACGCTTGTGTAGTGTACGCTTGACTAAGTATATTGCATAATCCATTGCATCTGGTCTTGAAATTTTAGAAACCCAATAATAAGGAGCCTACAACATAAGCCAATGTAGGCGTATATTACCTGAAATCTATAAAAAGCAGTTGGGTCATCTTTGACTATGCATGACTTGTAATCAGTTAGTGGGTAAACGTAACCATACAACAACAAAACGTTAGCAATGTGAGCGGCCTCTTGAGGATGATCTATATTGAGGTAGTGCTCAAGCCAAGTTATCAGATTGTCACCAGAAACAGCAGCGGGTATGGTTGTGAGAAACACTTTTTGGGTCCTAAAAACAGGTTAATTTAACGTATAATATACTTAAAAATGATGCCGGTATCAGTTTCTTGCATAGCTTCAACTAATTTCTCAATTTTCTTAATTTCGTCGTGTGCCTCCATTTCTACGAGTTACACCACGTTCCTTTTGGCGCACGCCCTCGCGAACGACCAAATCATCAGCGGCTAGTAGGCCATTAAAGGTAAGTAAATGGGATGTGGAAAAACAAAGACTTAAATACTAATGAGTGAAATGCAATATTAAAACCCTAGGTAATAATTTGCTCTTATCAATACATATGAGGCTGGCAACCACTTGTGCGCGAGGATCAACCACAGGTCTTGAATTGTTGCAGCTTTCGAATCCCTGTATCTTTCTTAAATTAATGGGCGAAAACATAGATGCGTAGATGATATTCACAAATTGTCTGAGGATACAACTCAACTTTTCACTTAGGGTGGAGGAGAGAGATGTAGTCAGGAGATTACATATTTCTGCGGCAGGCCATCCAAAATCGTAAACATTCTGGCAATGGCCAAGAGCAACCTATGGAATTTCAAGGGACGTTGTATGGCTAAGTTTATTCCTCCCTGATGCACGCATTGAAAACAGCAAGCATCGCAACGGTCGCTTTCCACACGCGTATAGGAGATGGTCATTTTATCTAAGCCCAAATAATTCCAGTCACTCAATATCAAAAAGAATTCTCCTTATTCTTAAATACCTGTCTCTGTTTTAAGTCTGGGAAACTTTCATTCCCATACTGAATTCCAGAGAAACAAAACCTTATTTTCTGGTGTATGCAAAGTTAACTGTTTTATCGAATCGTCATCAGGCTGGCGCCTACGGACTGCAATGAGGAATTCGTCGTGACTATGCAAATCGGCAATTTGGGACCGTGTCTTCCAGAGTTTACATTCTCTCCTCCTTCATCCTTTGCCTACTCATTTCTGTTTCGCCCAATTTGCAAGAATAAGCTCCAATAATACTAATAATGCTTTGGGGGTCGTTCCCCTCTTCTGGTCCAAATTGTGTGATCGCCATTTGTCCTGTTTTTTTTTGCTGAAGACTCACAGAGCGATAAGGATTTCCCTTGATTGTGTAATGTTCCTTCTTATATTTATTTACTTACTAAGGGACAACCTGGCCTATGCTAATGGCTATTTAACAAAAAAACATGGTAACATTGTTAAAGTATGATGGCATTGCTGTATTTTATGTACTTTATTGGCTATTTTATAAAAATTGTTTCATTGTGAGAGTTTAAAAACATAGGTTATCCGCCATCAATTTAATTATTAATTCACAGCTGTAAATTTTACTGCTTAATATAGCATTATTTTTACAATTACGATCCTGCATGTTTTACTTATTACAATAATTTTCCGTTATTTATCCATCCAATGAGGTGAGAATGACCTTAGTGAATCGAAGCCGCCAATGCCCTTCGCCTTTTTGGGAGGACGGTTTGGTTGCTGTTGCTTTGCGCTGTCGGTTTCTCGCTTATTCCAGTGTAATTTTCTTTCGGTCGCGGACTCGTACTCTTCTTGCTCTGAGTTTAAGTATGTTGTAGGCACATAATTGCCTTGCGTTTCATTCATTGTTGATGATTGCAATATTTTTCACCATGCCCTCCGTTTTATTGTCTGACTTCTTGTTTTCTAAAAAGACTTTGCTCATGGTACACACTTGACTCTTATGCAATTAATAATATGCGGTCTGGTTCTTAGTGTACAACGCATCAAGTAGTTGGTTACATCGTAAACTTCCTCGTAGATGACATCGTCCCCGTCTAGCAGCCTCAATGGCTCTCCTAAAGTGAATCGACACCAACAACCGCAATTTCATCACGCCATCCATTACCGCCAACGTCGATCCTATGGTCTTGATCAGCGTCTCATCGATATCTCCGATGAAGATGTGTCGGATGATGATATGCGCCCAAAATTGCCCGTCACAAGTGGCAATCTGAATAAGTGGACGAATATGCTTCATGGTTGGCAAGAACGCTACTTTGTTCTCAAAGATGGCGTCCTTAGTTATTTTCGCAATGTTGAAGATGTAGCTGAGGGGTGTCGTGGCGCTATTCGTCTGAAAAACGCCCAAGTTCAGCCGCATCCCTATGATGACTGCCGAATTGATGTACGTTTGTCACTTCTTGCTCCGACTGCTCACCGATCTTTACCTCACTCATTTTTTATCTATTGACAGCAGTTAGCTTGCTCTATTGCTCAGAAAGCATCTTACTGATAGACATCACAAGGGGCCTCGAGGTAGACGTTGATCTGTAACATTATAAAGGGTTTACCATTAAGGGTGACTTAACTTCAGTATATTCAGTTGATTTAAGTAGATATAGGGCTTGAGAACAGTTTTTATAAAAAGAAAATCTGTTAATGCTTAGGAATAAATCTCTTTTTGACTCAAATACATCTTGCTTTTATCCTCAAATCATCCCGTATTTTAGATTCACTTTCCCTTTTTTTAATGTTTCTGTTTGGACTTTCAAAATTCCACCTTGCATTATTGAGACGATACTATTTTTTGTGGTGATATTAAGATCAGCTAGCTATGTATATTTGTTTGATGTAAGTTATCGGGTCACTAATTGTTTCATCTCCTAAAAAGTAATTTTTTTGATTTTCTGAGGATTTGTCTTTATCTCCTTACGTTAATTATTATTTTCTTCGCTCTATCGGTTTCCTTTAGGTGAGTCTAGGCGACTCCACGTGGTATTTTCGTTGTCCTTCTGCTCAGTCCCGACGTCACTGGGTGGACTGTATCGAGAAACATCGTCTTGCGGAGTCGGGCTATAGCTCGGAGCAGGCGCTAACCACCCAAGGATCTCTTCTTTCTCTAAACTCCATCGCGTCAGCCTCTAACTTTGGCGGTTCCGGCGGTCTTCGTGGTCTAAACTTTCTTGATAAGGTGGCCGAGATTGAGAGTTTCAAGTGAGTGAAGTTTTTATATGGAACCACCTTAATACTTCGTTGCGTATTTCTCGTCTACACACGGGCTTAACCAAGCCAAACACTTGTTGATGTAGTATGTGAGATCGTGTTATTCAACAATTCAGCATGTTTACCTCTGTATCGTGATGTGTTAATTTAAACTTAGCTCCGAAAAAGTTTGGTCAAATTATGAATCATATGAATAAATGACTTATATATCGAGCCTCGCTTCACACTCACTAGTGCTGATAGTTTGACATATTTTTTTTTCTAGAAAGAGGTACCTGACTTTACGAGCAACTAACTGTTCCGTTTTATCGTGATATTCCGCATCATCGTTGAGGCAAGGTAGCGTAGTAGAGTAGGAATTTTTATTAGCGGATCAAATGAAATTGCACATGCTCTGCACGTATTGACGCAAGTAAATGCATACATACGCATGCACGAACGTCTTTCGTAACTTATTTTTCTATCGATGCTGGTAGGACTACGGCAGGTGATTTTGTGCCTTCTGTCTATTTGTTTTGAAGTCTTACCATTACTACCATTACTAGAATCCGGGTGATTTCAAGGTCACAGGCCCCCTTTAAGCATTTAAGGTCAGCTCTGCGATACCTTTACCTTTACACAGGAAGCGCGCATAAACAAGTCTTCGTAGTCACTAACTTATTTGAAATTTGATTTCGAAGATTTAAAAATTTACTGAATCCTCCCCTTCTTATGGCTTTGCCCTATTCTTTGAAAACACTTCATCCTGTTGCCTTTCTGGCTTGACGGGTAAATCAGTGTCTCATTTCTTTTGGTGTGCTTCTTTTGCACACACGTTTGTGAACTATTATAAATTGGCTCTGTGCCAATCTTTTTCGTCAAAATGAAAACACATAATCATCTTTTGTATGGCGCGTATCCTTGAGAAGCCGAAACAGGCCCATCCTCCGCATATGATGCCCCAAAAGGCTGGTGAAAAGGTGGGATTGACTCAACCACCATTCTGCCTCTCCACTTGCGCTCATCATATTTGTTCTTCTGTCTTAGTCTTCGTAGCATGGACGAAATTGTCAAAATACGTTCATTGTAGTGGTGAGTACCTAACTCCAAGGCCAGCGATTTCAATTGTAACCTCATTACTCTTAAACTCAACGACAGAGATCTATTGCCTTTATTCTTCTCAGAACTTAAATATGTTCCCTAATGAGTTTGCTGCACAATATAATTCGGGAAATTTAATTGGATGCAAACTAATGTAACCAAGGGTAAATTTGGATATGATATCACAAGGGATGGTATGTGCCATCCCATTATCCTCATCCTCCCCAATCCTTGTTATCCTTTCACTCGCCCTCTATTTTCATTATTTTCACTTGAGTTAAATTAACTACAAGAGATCTCTAGCACACGCCATTAATCCTCGTGATACGATCTTGTGAAGAAAATGTAGCCGATCTCATTAATGAGCGGTCAGGCTTATCTTCATTTGAATCAGCGTTGGAGAATGCAGGATTGGGGTTGCCGTTACAATCATTATTTATTCTTACCGCCAATTTACTCCTCTATTATTTAATTTCCACATTTTTTGTATACTGACAGTGAATTCGAGCATTTTCGCCTAATCGATGCACTGAGTGTCCGAATTTCCGCCCCTTAAAACCACTTAAGAGGGATGTTCGTGTGGTTGAAATACCGTCAGACTATTATGGCATTGGGATAATGTTATACAATTTGACTTTTAACATTCTCTAACGTTATCGACAAGTTTATCTTTTAATTTTAACATTTTCTTTAATAGGACGGTCCTGAGTCAACAAACAGAGAAGTTACAGGCCTACCTTGAGACTTGCCATCGAATCGCAGTCCAAGCTGAATTAGCCGGTGGATACGACCAAATTCTAGAACCTGCTATGTTTGAAGAGACCTTTTGTCAATTGCGGCAAGAATTGGCATTTTTACGCTCAAAATCTTGCCACCCTGTTCCAGCTTGGGAGAAGACTCCACAACCGAGTTTTGAGGAGCCGGATAAAGACATGGACGATAGAGATTCCCTAGTCTCGGACATGGTGGGTTAAGAAAGAAAGTCCGTACGCCTTATTCTAACCCATGAGTACTACGCATTGGCATAACAACGCTTCAGAGTTTGTGTTTAATGGCGCTCTTGCCGAGTTTTTTTTGTCAGACAAGAGGTGTCTATGAGAGGACTCCTGCAATGATAGAAAGTTGAATTCTGAGTACCAAGTCTCAGTGTGAGCCTCGTTAATACTAAGATCTTTCTTATTAGTAGTGGCTTTTTTTGAATAAAACACCTATACACCTTGTCCTCACATCCTCTTATCGTTCTTATCTATCCTTTATACCTGACTAACATTTTTCCTTCCCGTATACACCTTTCCTATTTGTTCATTAGCAGTCAAATTTTTTGATGCATTGATACAGACCAAACGGTGAAGCACTTGATAAACACACTGGCAGTTGTTAGTACCAACAACTCGCAGTCGAACCCTTGTACTTTTTTTTGCTGACGCCATTTTAACCTCTTGTAGTCGTATCAAACGGCTTCTAGGCTGTTCTCTCAAGAGGACAACGAGACTAGTTTTCGGTCCTCTCTTGCAAGTCTCCTGACTCTACGGGAAAGAGGGTGTCTTGTTAAAAAATGATGCTATTCCTTATTCATCCCTCTTGACCTGAAGTAGTTATACTTGGCTTCAATGCATGCGTATCACTAAAGGTTAAGAGAAGTCACAAGATCCAAAATTGGATGAGTATGTAGAATGGGCCATTTTATCCAAGATCACAAATCTACGCGGGTTAGGGTGAAGTAACAAGTACTACAGATGCAACTGCACCGGTAATTCGCCATATCCGTTGCACTTTCAGAGCTCCGACGAGTTGATGCTCTCCACCCCCTGCGCTGTGATCCCCACAATCCTTCAAAATGGTGACAGCTCAACTTCTGTCAATCACTCTGCACCTACTAATTTCTTCATTGAATCGTCTACCTCTCCTTGTGCTCTCCAGCCTTCTGGTCCCACCTCACTTGACTCGGGAGACGAGGGAGCCAAGACTCCGAAGGCCAGTGCCACTTCGCGCAGCGGTGGTGGAAGCTTCTTCTCCCGTTTCTTACCCTTTCGCGGCAACTCTAATAATAGTGCCTCTGCTGCTCCTGCAGGCGCTAACAGTGCTGCGAGTGCTGCAGCAAGTGGGGTCAAATCAACCGCTGCCTCGGTATGTCTGATATGTCCTAGTACTATCCTGTCCACTTACTTACTTCATCAATATATACGTCAATCACTCTACCCTATCATCCCCCAAAAGGGGCGGCGAATTGCTGTATATCTAGCACTTTTGTCAGTAACTGTTACGTGTAACCACAGCAAGAAAAGCAAATAGATGAAAACTATTTGCTTTGGCATTTTACTGCCTCCTGTGGGATACTACCGTGGACACGATTGGTAGGGATACTACCGTGGACACGATTGGTAGGTCTCAAAACTACAAATTAATGGTGAGATTTTATGGCCTATAAGCTTTCTTGTTTTGGTCCATTCTAGAGTGATGTATATATTCGTTTTTCACTCCTTCCTTGTGCTTAATGCACTTGTGTCAGCAGTTGACGGTTGTTTTGTTAACCGCACAATTGAAAGTAATAGCCCAGTGAAGACAGAAGACTCTGTCATGTCACTCTTTCCAGATTTGGAATTGGCAATGAGCGGCGTCGCATTGCCAAATTTGCCTCTAGGTACCCGATTATAGTCCCCACTGAGTAAATGCACGCATTCACGTTGTCTGAACTGAGAATTTGAATTAAATAGTGTTCTCACGACACCCTTGGCTACTCTGAGTGCATTAAATTTCCTGTAGCAATGGTGGTTTGGTGTGCGTCTGTTTTATGGTAATTCTGGTATAATCATTACCCACACCTAGAACAATTCGGAACCGCAGGTTGCTACGTAGATAGAGAATGATGTCGTCGAAGCCTTCTAAAATGCTTGTGGAACCACCATTTTTCGTTTGATCTAATAGATCACACCCCCAGGTGACCATTTGACTAGACTTGAAACTGGAGTCCATGTCGAAATTTTACGCCTGCCGAAGAGAATTGTAGCATAGGTTAAACGAAGAGCATTCTCGCATTTAGTGGAGGGTTATGTTTTCATTCTCTCGATTTAGATGGACCTTCGTTTGCGGTAATTCATTCAAATAAATAAAAAAGATCTCATCGGTGACTGAATGGAAAACTCAATTATTCCTCTCGTATAATTTTTGAAATTGCATTTGGGGCACTCTGGTCTTACGGGGGGTTTTTCGCCCTCGAACGTCGGAGTCTTTTTATTGACTCCATTTGCCTTCAGTTCAGTCCGCCTTGGAGTCCTGTTTTGTTCATGCTCACGTAAATGTATGTGCATTTCTTTACCCCCCATCATGTGTGCCTGCGGCCTCGATTACCCACACATTCGCTATTTCTCGCACTTTTTGGGGTGTTTGCCAAAATTTTTTTTGTAGTTAATATTGCCTTGTCAAGACGCTTTGTTTCCGCATGCACCTACGCTTTAAGTAATTCATTTACACTTGTGAAGGCATGCTGAATCACTGGTATACTCGGCCTTTTGGGGCCAAAGTCTACATTTGACTTTTATTTCTAAAAAACTCGTCACGTTTACTGTATTTGCGCATCCGCGCGGCATATGCACTCGTTATCTGTTGAACACGAGTAAAATAATGTTTAAATGTCCCTTTACCAAGTGTTGTTTTTGCCCATTTACTGAAGAAAGAATGACATTAGATATTAGGATTCTTATCTACTATGCTTCTACTCCTTTTTCTCTTTTTTTTCTAGAGCAAAGACAAAGTTGGCTCCGCTTCATCACTGCATGCTTCTCGGATGCACGACTTCGGCATTCTCCTCAAACACTTTGGCGCCCTGTCCATTGAATTTGGAACTGAGGTTGATCTCTTCAGGGTAAATTCATCCATTGCCTCGTTCTTGTTAGCAAGTTAGAACTCTCTTCTAGGATGTTAAACACTTTGAAAGAATAAAAATTCTGTGAATAGTTATACAATACAATACGGTTTAGTAAAACTATCATCTCCGTCCGTCTCATATTGACCAGATATATGCGTGTTTTTTTTTGTGCGGATTTCCTTATGTCGTCAGGTTTATGCTTGCTCCGTTGGATTTCTGAGAGGTCACCAATTGAACAACCAAAAGTCCATCAAATAAACCGTTTGCGTGTGATGGTTGGATATAATTGCAGTCTTCCTAGCCTACCTGGATTTCTGTAGAGTAGTTCATTTTGGCCTGGTCTCCTATTTTAACCCTATTGAAGTCGTTCTATGTACTCAGTGCTAAGGGATTTTTTGACTACGTCGACAAAGTTGACAAAACAATCATCACTTGGGTATGGTGACGGAGGAGTGTGAACAGGAATGGCATGTTTCATGGGAACTATTTACCTTTGCAACTTGTCCTTTTGGGCAAATTTCACTGATTTTCAGCCTTTTATGTGGATTTTCAGCAGTTCGTTGAGCTTTAAGTATGGCAGCCTTTTCTTGCATCCATCATCTGCAGATATTTTAGGCTTCGTAAGCCCAAACTCGACTTTGATGGTGAATGTAAGGAAATTGCAGTTTTCTATGTTGTGTCTGCCTCTGTCTGTATCATCAACATTTCTATGGAAACTTTTTGCTCGACGGTCGTGTTGATTTTAATGTTAAAAATTAGGACGACACGACAAAGCCTTGCGGTGCGATTAATTTCATGACCAGGTCACTGGTGCTTGTTCCTGAAGTTACAAGGGTTACCTTGGTTTCCGATGCTCTCGCTTACGACATTTTATTTATTTGGTTGGTTTGACTTGAATCGTCAAAACTCGTAACTATTAGGAAGAGGATTTTTTCTCCGCATGTGACCCAAAGTTACCTGGTTATCTCGGGTATGGGAAAATCAGTCTTAATCTGATGTATTGAATGAAAACATTTACTCCAAAATTGGGGTGACACCGAATTCTCGAAGAAAGTTTACGTTTGCGTGGGTAGGAGTCTCACGTGTAGTTTTGGAATTGCGCAAAAAGGGACTGAGTATGCAAAGCCTTTGTATGATGCCTTGTTTACTCGATTGCCTTACCATTGCATTCTCCCTGTTAAATACAATGAGCGAATGTGTTAAATTCCCTTTGAGGTCCAGAAATCCCGAAAAATGCTTACAGCATCAAACCATCACTTGTAGAATTGCACTCTTACCTGTCCATCATATCCGCTTTAGAGTACCTGCTCAGCACTACAAATAGCCCTAGATCAGACGATGGAGATTTTCAAACAACGCGAGGATACCTGGCGGCGTCGTTTAGAACGCGAAGCAGAACGCCGGCGGGCCATAGAGCGTCAATTAAAGACCGCACAAGAGAGTGTTTCGGCTACACGTCTCAATGCTACCATTCTGGCTCGTCGGGGTCTCCGGATGGTACCGGGAAAGGCTCATCAGCGCAGTCACAGCCACGGCGGGCAACAGAACCTCTATGGCAACCAACTTTTCCCTCAGCTCAGCACTGGTTCGCCCTCAGCTGTCGTCGCTAGTGGTAACTCTTCCAATGCCACAGACACTGCTGGTGTTGCAGCTGGAAAGATGTTCATTGTGGAGGAAGGAGGTCCGGATTTTGCTGAGGGCGGTTCCGAGTACGCTGTCAGTGAAGAACATTTCTACGACGCGATTGATGCGCAGATTGACAAGATGCATCGTGAGTGGAGGGAATTATCATGTGGGTGGTTGTATGAGTTATCGTCTTCACCTGCGTGTGATATTTTCTGCCTCATTTAACTCGGCGTTGTGTGCCGAAAATGGGTTTGTTGGTTTGGCTTTGTTTTTCACCCCTTTAAGTCACACAGTAGTAACTGAATATAACCACACCTCCTCCAATCGGATGTATGTCTTGAATTGACAGGAATCGTCACTTAAAAGTTCCTCATTTCCGCCATTTTTGATCGTTTGCATCGAAGGATGCATTTCGATAACCGTTTCACCTTTTCCACATGCAGTCATATTCGGTATCCCTCTTAGTACATTTAATGAAAAACATTGTTGTGAGTGCATTTCCAGACAATGAATTTGAATAATTTCACATGTAAACGACAGATTAGATGATTAGTAAACAGAAGTTGTAGAACCCTGGCAAGCTTGTTATCAACGTGCCTTGTTATG
Source organism: Dipylidium caninum (assembly GCA_017562135.1). Classification (NCBI taxonomy): domain Eukaryota; kingdom Metazoa; phylum Platyhelminthes; class Cestoda; order Cyclophyllidea; family Dipylidiidae; genus Dipylidium; species Dipylidium caninum. The sequence continues at coordinate 994,560 of QEYB01001685.1, read as the reverse complement.
TATCAGACAGTCAACTAGACGTAGGATAATGCCTGTTAACACCATATTTGACCTCGTAGTTGGCAAGCTCGTGCGTGGTGGGCTCTTTACTTGATGATTGAGTAAAGAAGGAGTAAATGAATGAACACTAAAATGAATGTTTTGTGTGGCGTATGGAGGACCGCCTAACCTCGAACGGCAGTAACCAGACCGTCACGGTCGCCGATTAGCAAACCATCCAGAGTGCTACCTCTTTGTGAAAATCGACTAAACTGATCGTTGAATAGATCGACGATGATGATGGTGATGGGAGCCCGATGAATTGGTGACTAAGTAACACAGTGTCTAATTCGGTGTGTCATGCCCTTGATCTCCGCAGAGGACGAGGCTTGCCTTATGGCGCTCAAGTCGGTAGGTGACAAACTGCGTTCCGCCGATGCCATGCCTCCCAATCACCCACTCTATCCGGAGGTTTCTAAGATCTCGGCGGATAGGATGAACATTCTCGTGGCGGCTTCCCTTCCTCCAATGGCGAAGTCGGCTGTGTCAATAATGGCTGGACTATTCTAGCCAAACAGGGCGATATGACTATCTACAACCGTGAGGTTGAATCCGCCGATGGCACCTATTTGGACCCTCTCCAGGTACTTAATCATTCTATTAATAGTTGTTACACCTTTCTCCTTACCTATTCGTGTAGGAGTCACGTCTCTCCCTCTGGCTCTTCTCGGATCTGTAGTGGCTTGCATTAACTCAATTTTACTTGAACTTCCACTCTCCTCAACTTGAGTACGTTATTACGGATGTTTGATAATTAAATGTCTGTTGAGCATTGGCCCAGAAGTAAGTTTATATTATTTCAGCCCCCAAGGTTAGGGCACTACTTGGGGATCCACACAGTCCTGGGTGATTCCGCGGTTACGAGTCCTTGCCAGTTTTGCAATCTATCTTTGCGCGATTTTTCTCCTTTGCGTCCCATTGGTAGCGCTAATACATTACCCAAGCTATCTTCCATAGCTGTGATATACTACTGCTAAAAGTGGTTTGTTGTAAATAGCTCGAGTTAGGACAACTCATGGGGTTGGTGTACGGGCAGGAAGTGAACACGCAACCGTGAACGAGATTCTTTCAATCCTGCATTGTTTCGCAATATCCATTTGTCCCTGCTTATTTTCTCTCTATTTAAAGGCTGTACACACTGTACATGGAATTACTGCAAGGGAGATGTGCGAGGCCTTCTGGGATGTACAATATCGTCTGGACTGGGAGATTACAGTCGACCAAGCACCCACCGTGATTGAAGTCTGCGGAGACGACACCGTCCTTCAATATCAGGTCAGCTTCTTTAGTCTTCAATATAAAATCCGTCGAAAGTTAACAATCTCATTACGAATTTCGTACATCCCATTACATTTTATATCCACTCCAGTTTATAAGCTTGATCATCTTTGTTTGTGTAGAACTTAGTAAATATTCCTTGGAATAGTCTCTATGCCTTCAATATGCCCTCCTCGAGGTGGGGGTCATGGGACGAAACTTGATTGTGTCCCAGCTACCTCCACTCTTACATGCTTTGTCCGTAGTTAAGGCTTCATCAAAGTTTCTGCTTATTTGCCGTGCGAATACTCACTTCTTCCAGAACAAGTATGAATTTCCCCTTTAGTAAGTTCTGAAAATGACTTGGAAAGTTTGACCGTGTCCACGCTAGTGTGGCCCGGCCAAAGTGCCATTTGCATTCGATCTTAGTTATTGTAATAGAGTTCCAGCGAAAAAAGTGCTCGTAAAATTGGACTCTATTACTCCTCGCCAGGTTATATGCTAACATGTGACTTTATTTTAATTTTGTTTCGTTAACTCGGGTGGTCTGCCACAAAACTCTGTGCATAACCTAAGTAAGGTTCTCACATGTACTCGATATACTTGGGAAAGTTCTGTGAGGGGGTAAATGAACAGGCCGTACTTGCCTAGTGAATGCTAATTATCGTGTCAGAGGTCGGAAGGTGATAATTTTACTTGATGATCTTGAAGGCGGACTGGTGTCATTTCCTAAGACCGTCAGTGTTCCGTCAGTTTCTGTCTTGCTTTCGTTAGATCACTAAATTACCTGTTGAGGTCAGTGATGAAGAGACTATCCCTTTAGAAAATGTTATGACATTGGAAGGCATGTTCGTAGTCTTTGACAAATGCAAACGCTTCATGGACACTTTTCTTCTCTTACGAGTCATTCCATTGTTGATGCCGGCTGAAAGAATCTTCAACAATATCCTCCCTACGACCAACAGGAGTTTATGTCTTGTGGTAACCTCGTTAGGTTGACCAGTTGGTGACCTCTAAATCACCTTCACTTCAGGTCTATAAACGCGTCTGGCCAGCAACTCAGCGCGACTCATTATTTTGGTCACACATGCGTCGTCTCGACTCCACCAAGTTTCCCATAGATGAGGCGGCAAAAGTTGAGGGTCTGGTTGTTCTCGACACTTGGATGGTGGTCAATTACTCGACCAAGTACGGAGAAGAACGTCTGCCCCCCTCTGCTAAGACGCCCTCCTTTATCCGTCTCGAAGTGGACGTCGAGCTGTTTTGTCAGACCCTTTGGCGTCCCCCTGCTTCTGATTTCGATTTGTCCACTCTGCCCGACACCGCACAGCTACAATCTCTGACCCCAGACGAGCAGAAAGTGCGGTGGGAAGCGGCGGGAGTCAACCGAGACTCGGTGCAATGTCGCCTCCTCTACGCTTCACAAATTAATCCTGGAGGCTGGGCCCCCGCTGCGGTGGTGCGGACAATGGCTCGACGCGAGTATCCTCATTTTCTTCGGCGGATCAGCGACTTTGTAATTGGGCATACGGCGGATAAGGCTCTGAGATTCTAGCCTCCTCGAATGCAATAATTTTGTCTTTCTTTACCCATTCCTCAACTTCTTTGCTTAAATTTCTGTATATCAAAGTTGTGAAATTGCTTGTGAATGAGTGACAACCTATGCGCTTGTGTAACGCACGTATTATCTATAGATGTTTGCTTATATAAATCTAAGCGCTAACTTTTAGTGCCAACTTATCTGATTCCCTGCTCTCAGATAAGATTGGTAGTGGTTGAGTTGCTCAAAGGCCAGAATTAAAGTTTCATTGTCGACGCCTAGGAATAAGTCCTTTATAATTGCGTGTCGCTAACTTTTTTGACTTCAACTGTCTTCACGCCTTCGTGCGTTGTGTTGTTAGCTCCGCAGTAACAGGTCCTTGCCCCATTATCATTAGTTGAGTAGTCGTCAGTGGAGGGTTTGGTTGTCATTAATGCGGGGCAAAAGCGTTTAGTGCTATTTTTGATGGTGGTATTTGGTTCACGTAGCTCGTTCCTGTTTTTCTTTTTGTTAATGCCCACGGTAATGACAGGGGTAGAGGCGAAGATTCCTACAATTATCGCATGTTTCTCGGCGATTGTGGCGCTTAACGGGTCTGTAATAATCACATCTCGATTGGTGGGGATGTTTGGCGCACTCCGACTTGCACGCTCTCCTCGTGGAGGGGGTGGCTACCGCTTTTCTTCGCCCAGCCTCTCAAGCCCTCCTCTATCCCGAATATCACTGGACCAATACACCGTCACCGCCTTGCCCCACTTAACCTAATCCCAACCTCATTCCCCATGAAGTTACCTTATGAGGGCGAGAGAGTGGTTTGGTAAGAGCTGAGGACGGTGCTTGAGGGATTGCAAACAACTCTGAGTGGTCGTAAATGGTGCGCCTTGTCTCATTAACTAGTTAGGTTCGTTGTCAACCTTGCCTAGAGGCGGCTTAGGCCTAGTGTTTGGCCTATTGTCGCATTGAAACATCATAATTACCATCATAATTACCCCTGTTTACTGACGTAATTTGAGGATTGGGTAAAAAAATGGAAAATAGGTATGTTGCTATAGCAACCAACATCGAAGGCCACGCGAAGAATACCCAGTGCGTCAAATGGTGTGTTTTCCCAAAAGCGCCTTGGGAAACTCCACGGAAGGTGTGCTCCCGTCAAAGATGACATCCTGTGTGTGATTTTTTTTAAAGGAGTAATAAATAGGCGAACAAACTTTCACATCTGCCTTGAAAGATAGCGAAGTGCTCTCACGAAATGCTGTTTTAAGGGTAATTAATAGCTGAGGTCAGTTTTAGTATGCGTGACTTAATATTCACATCATTGCATCGTGGATTGTACCATGTGATGCTGTGCCTCTATACAAGGCTTGTGGCACTCTACGCATATGTGTGTATTTGACGCTTTTTTCACTTTTACTAAGGAAGTAGCGATAAAGAGGCGACTATTAGGGTGTTTTCCTGTGGCAGAAGGCTCTGTATGACGCCTATGACCCCGCCAAAGTCCGTATCATAAGTCTGTAAGAGTCGCCTCTCGATAGTTTGACCTGACCCAGAGTGCGTCTGCATCCTCTTCCTGAGTCCTTACTAATCCGGAATTTTAAAGTCGCCGGCATCGAATTTCTTCCGACTTTCTAAATTGGCACTAAAATTGACTGGTTAATTAAAATGTCGTTTCTCTACCTTGCGAGAGTGTCTCTCGACTCCGAGACGTGTGATGTTCACGTAACCCCACTTTTGCTCATAACCAAACACCTACCATACCCTCAATATTTCGATGCCATTTTAATATTTGCCGTCATGGCTTAAGACAATTTAGCACTGTGGCCACTTGATAGACACGAAATTCGGATTTTGTGGCGACGAAAACAGGCTACCTTGACTGCTTCAGCATCAAACATCGATGATGCTCACATTTGGAATTAATGGAGCGTAATTTTTCATCCAACACTGAGTTAAAAGTCAACCCTCTGCGGTATCAGTGTACAGGGTAGACCGTTGAGAAGCTCCGAAGGGGTTAAAATGACTTGACTCAAGAAAATCGCGGAAAAACAGATATTTCTTGGCAAAACTCTCTCGTCGACCCAACCGAAGAACTCATAATCACCTTTGCGTCACCCCCTTTCAAGGTGAGCCTGAGTAACCGGGTGGGAGGTTTATAAGCAGCATAAAAAGTGGGGGCGTATTTTGCTGGCGAGGGAGAAAAAATCCTGGTCTCAGACGGGACACTGCGGGGTGGAGGCTAAAATTTAGCAAAGTTTCTCCACCCCCGTTCCCAATCCACCCTCGCCTACTACTGGACTGCTTGAAATCCTTCCATTTGAGGACGCACCTGAGGGGAATGTTAACCTCGTAGTGCTCTCAGAGCGCCAGTGACTCCTTCCACGACTTCTTTACCCTTTAGGCATTGCTTTGAATGAATTCGTGTTGCCAGCTTGTAAGACAAACAGTTCACTTGCACTGAGTGTTCCGTGGCAGATGCTTTTCGTGCCTGCCAGTGTGACGTAGTATCCAACGCGTGGGCGAAGAAGTACTACTGGCATTCACGACAGTGTGACATTTTTGTCCTCCCATGATTTAACCCAAACCAATGTGTTCACGTAAAGTCTGGTTAAATGTCCCGTGGGTGGCACCCGCGTCGAAATGACAGAATTTAAAAAAGTCGGAATGAATCTGCCAAACACATCATTGTATTGAGAACAACTACTCTGACAGTTATCTGATTCTCTCCCCTCCATTCTGCTTGTTGTAAAACTCATTCGAGGATGTCGTTTTTACATTCGAAATGTACGCTGAGCAGTACAACAGATCTTTGTAGAGGAAAACACTCTCACGCACAGAAGGAGAATATATTTACCTCCGTGCTGATCTTACTTCAAAGCCGTCCTGTCATCATATGTGACAGCACCAAGTGGTTACATTAATTATCATGCTTAGAATCGTGTAAAAGGGAACTTGACTCGCCACGTCATAATTTTTTGGCTTTTCTACTCCGAGTCTTGTTCCCCACTGGTAACACTGACCGATTGAAAGTTGTGTCAGTGCGTCACTGCCCATTTATTCTCTCGGGACAGCGTAATCGGCATGTCCCAACTAAATTAATGTCTATCTGCTAAAGTATTTCTCAAGGTGGGACCCAGCCATGCCATTAAAGCTAGAACGAAGTGGTCACATCTCTTCTGCTTAGCTGGCACATCTCAGAGAGACGAACAGGGGAAATGTAGTGATGGCGGAATTAGTTAATTGGTGCGGTCGAGGATATTGTTGAAGCTGTACCAAACCGCAAATAAGCTTCTCATTGAAATCGGTGGCTGTTCAGACTTGGGGTTTACCTTTCTTTAGCTACCATGGTGTGGGACAATAGAATGGATTCTTTTGTCTATCAACAGCCAGCTAGAACATGCGTTTTTGAAAAGTAGTACCATGACAACCCAAATATGGACCCTTTCATTAGGAGTCAATGACGTTTCAAAGAGCATGACCTTGCGTTAGGACACCGATTCTCCCACACAGTTGTCGCTCATGTCTAGAATAGAGGGCAGCGGAAGGAATGAGATGTCCTTCAGTGCTTCAACAGAATCACACTCCACGAGGTCACTCTTGTTTCTCCCATAATTGTTCCAAATAGTCGCCGAAAGCCAATGCAAAGCACGTGTCACCTATGTTTGACGATAGGGGCTAGTGTACTTTTCCTTCTCAGTTTCCAATTAGCACTACACAGTCGAGCAAAATTCGATCATTCTAAGAGTGGTAATAATTACTGTTTTATTTCCTGAGTTTACCAATGAGAAAGTTCTTCCTACCGTGATTTAATGGCAGTAGTGATGTGTTAATCTACAGGTTTATCACATAAACTAGAAACTGGCTGGACATTCGGTTATGAATATCGGAGATGAAGCATCAGCACCGACATTTTTCTTCGTGAAAAGACGAAATGCACTCACAGTTGTTGTCGCAATGTCGAATGAGTGGGCACTTCCAAGTAAAGTCTAGTAAGCGGGAAACCAGATTCTCTAGATTTTTGGAATGACCTTTGAAGTTAGAAGATCTCAATAAGACTGGTAACATCGAAGTGTATAACCCTGTCTCTAAAGAAAAAATATCTCACGATGATCTAAATTAAGCCCGTCCATACTGCAGTAGCCAAATACCCACTCGCGAATAGACAGTTATGATTCTATTCTCTATGTAATCCTAAAAAGGAGTATTTTATTTTCTGTAACCCACAACACGATTGCTGGTGAAAGTCTAATCCAAATAAACTCCCCACCAGTGTGTACAAAGATGATGTTATTTTCACTATGACCAAACTACCGACCACCGATGCTAATTAACAAAACCGTTAGTAAACTAACAACAAAATGGAGGCTAGGAATGATATAAAATCACAATTAGACGGGTTTCTCTGTTACCATTATTAATGGGTAATTATTCCGACCAAATAACACCTGAGGAGGCAGTCTTTTATTCTTAGCAGGAAGCCCGAGGGCTCTCCACCGATGAACAGTGGCTTTCACGAAATCTTCTCCGAATACTGATTTAACACTAAATCTCCGTGAGGAATTCCTCCATTCCGTAGACTTCTTAGTCACTAAACCAATAGAAAGAGTAGTTTAGAGAGGTGAAATTAAAAATCTCATTTGTCTTGCTGAGTTTCTCTAACTGTGCACACACAAAGTGGGGGAGATAAAATTTAAAAAAAAAACAAGTAAATACCTGCTTGTCTGCCACTGATCTTAACATTCTCTCATGACTGAGTACGCTTTAACTGTCCACGCTCTTGTTTGCATAAACTTTCAAGTTCATACCAAGGCACTTTCTTCTCCAGATACTTAGGATTTGCGGACAGAAAAAAACCAAGAACGTTCGGGTTTTTCTTTCTTCAATGATGTCCCTACTTGGATACCATTAAATAAATGAAAACCGTGTGCAGGAGAAATGATAAATACTATAAAATGAAGCCTCATATATGAATAACAAATGCAATAATTTGAGGTAAGTCTATCCTTAATCACCATCCTAATAATGTAGAAGACGAATTCTTACGTGTCAGAAAGAGATAACGGCCTCATCAAAATTTCCGGTCTTTTAATGCCTCGCATTAGAGAATACTGCTATGAGTGGGAAGTTTTCTGAATCTGTTTGGGGTTGGAGTACTATAGAAACCGGTGGCTAATTTCACCAGGGTTTACTGGAAAAAACCCAACTCAACTCTTGCCATTAATCTTACCAAACTACTCATCTACCCGCCTCAATAGTTATCAGGGGTCCTCATGCAATAATATTCGAAATATTCTGGAGAAAATTGGCTTGTCTACGTCTCCAACAACTATTATTTGTATTGAAGCACATCAATCACACTTTACCGTCCTAGAGCCTTTTAACTCGTTACTTGTGAAACAGCCCTAATTAATCGTAGGTATGATTAATACTTGAAAATTTGGCTTGGCATGCACTTATCGTAGTGCGCCGTCTAGACTAAAGGTATTCGATCCAGTGGCATCCGCTCGGTTTATACACGACTCCTTTATAATTTATCGAATGTCCTGTCTGGATCACGACCATTAGCCTGGTTTAAGTTAACTTGGACAAAATTGAGTTCAGAAGTAAGCAGTCCTATAATGATCGACAGCAAAATAAGGCGAAAAAAAGCTAGAAACACCCAAACAACTTTGGGTGCCCAAAAATACTAACGAAGAGGTGAACTAAAAGGCGTTAGATTCCAAATGACACCAGACTGACACTTTAAAGAGTTTTGCTAATAAATCGACCTCTTTCATTTGTTGTGGATGTAAATTTAGTAGTTTTTTTATGAATTGATTCGGTGTCTAAATCCTTGAGCACACTAAGGAAAAACTTAATCCTCTTGCCGACTCCGCCGAAACAAAGTCATGACGGGACTCGTGATTTTATTGACTAATTTTACTGCCATACCGATGACTTACATTTCAGGAAGTTACTTCAAATAGGTATTGAAAATTTAGCATACAGGATTCCATAAAAAGTATATGAATGACAGTGAAATGAATACACCCTAGACAAGAGAGCAGCGTTCAAATTGTTTTTAGCTCGAAAAACAGGTTTTACTTCATGAAAAAGTTAATCTGTAAATGCAACAAGGAGTTGCTTTCTCATGATTTAATGTTACAACGCAACAATAAAACTTTAATTTAACAGAAAAATTAAAATAAACCTTTTAGCAACGGTTGAATATTGTTTCATTCCGCCGAATTTAAGGTTTATTTTAGCCTTTTTTGTTTTGTTTTAATTACTCAAGTTTTGAATAAACTGGCACATTTTTTTGACGGGATTGTTAGTGTGGTGGTAGCCTGGAGGATGGCTGGTGAATCTGAATTGAATGTAGATGAGATAATAACGTCATTGCGTGAAGGTATTGCTTAGCCTCAATCATTATTCGCTGAATTTAGTGCGGGGGTCCAGGGTTGGTACAACTGTAAATTTGAAAGAGGAAGACATCAAGGCGTTGTGCGCCAAGTCAAGAGAGATTTTCCTTTCTCAACCTATCCTTCTGGAATTAGAAGCGCCACTTAAAATATGCGGTAAAATAGTGTTTTTTCAACCTAAATCGTCCTTAATTTGCGCTCGTTTTACGTATTCAAAAATTTTCATGATTTTGTCCCTGTGGCTTAATTGTAACATTATTTTTTCTCACTCCTCTTTCCTGGCTTATGCAATGTATTTGAAAGGTTGCAGGCACTATATGCTGTCGCCCTACATATTTGTAACGCCTTAAAATCGACTGGTTTTGAAATGTAGGTGATATTCACGGTCAGTACACTGATTTGATGCGACTATTTGAGTACGGCGGATTTCCTCCCGATGCCAATTATCTCTTCCTGGGCGATTATGTGGATAGAGGGAAACAGAGTTTGGAAAACTATTTGCCTTCTTTTGGCTTACAAGATTAAATATCCTGAGAATTTCTTCCTTCTCCGTGGCAATCATGAATGCGCATCAATCAATAGAATTTATGGGTTCTATGATGAATGTGAGTACCTTGGATTCGCCATCTGCACATTTACGCGGCAATATTGTAATCGTTTTGGTATCTTTTGTGTATTGCGGCAGTGTTAACCACCATTGCGGAGATAACAATGTGATAATTTTAGTCAACAACTCTTTTTAGGTAAACGGCGATATAATATAAAATTGTGGAAGACATTTACGGACTGTTTCAACTGTCTACCCGTAGCTGCTATCGTTGACGAGAAAATATTTTGTTGTCATGGTGGTAAGGAAGTTATTATTGTCTCTAAATTTTTGTTTCATGTATCATTAATATGTAATCTACTTAGGTATATTGTTATAATATTTGAAACTGTCTTGCACTTACAAAGTGTTTTCTTAACATCGCATTTGGATGAAGTTTTATGAGATTTCACGAATTAAGGTCGCGATAAGCTGAAGTAATTTCTCCTTAGGATTATCTCCGGATCTCCAAACCATGGAACAAATTCGTCGGGTCCTACGCCCTACTGATGTTCCTGATACTGGTAAGAGTGTAATGTGTATGCTTTCTCAACTAACATACTTTAATAATAGTTTAGAGGATTGTCTTTCCATACCTTGTAAATTAGCTTCTAGAAGTTTTCTAACTCACTTTTTTTTCAATTCGCCTTCTGTCGGTTATTGGGCATTAGAATAATGCTGTATATTGACTCTTAATGGTATGGTTGATTATCCGTTATGTTACGATCACTAAGGTTACGTTTATGATAGGAATTCCGGGTCATAATATAGTTTTTTGGTATGTTCTACTTTATACTATTGCGTATTATAGGGAGTTTGGTCTTGTAGGCAATTATATCTTACCCATGACCTATCATTTCACGCCTGAGTTATCTTTTTTTGCTCTCCATTTGTGCGTTCACACACAACTTATTCTACGCCTTGGGCTCTTACCGCACCTGAAATTCGCCGTTGCTTGTTTCACGCTATTAAGCGTATGGTGATGAGGCCCCGGTACATAATTAACTTACTTTTTTAAATCCGTTTTGTCGGATGTATACTGTCGGCCTCCAAGCATTTGCAGCCACTGTAGTAACATTCTCCTTTAGGTACATGTGAAAAAGCATATTCACGCATGCGAGTAGTTATGATGTGGATACCCTATTTTCTGTCAAATATTTTTTCTTTGATTCATACACGGGTAGAGCAGTTTTATCTTTGTGTCATAAATTACTTCAGGTATTATAGCATTTTTCTGTGAATTCAACATGTTATCCTGTCTATCCATGTATTCTCCCCAATATCCGCTCGAGTGTACGACAGCGCAAATTAAAATTAAGGAAAAGAGAAGATCTGTAGCAGAATCGCGTGTAATTCTATAAATTTCGGTGGACTATATACGTCTTGTTGACTGTACAGTTTTACTTCTTTCGGTAAAGATGGCGGTTTGGCTAAGTTTCATACCCTCAGCGTATCACGGAATTAACGCAGAAACTAACACTTCAATTGAATCGTTTCCATGCTTTTCACTTTTTATATCAAACTTTAACATGCGTGCCCGGCGGGCATGTTCTAATACACTTGTTGATTTCACCTATACTTTGATTAAACTATGTCATTAAAGTTTTCTTTGTTTATTATAACGCTTGTTTGTTGTTCCCACATATCGCTCACCCCTTTAATTTTTCAGCTCATTAGATTTTACTCATTTAGCAAACTGCTTGTCGTTTTTTTAGTAATCATAATCCATATTTTGAGGGCTTTGGAGCAGCAAAAAGGTGAACGTTAAACACTTATAGACTGCGCATTCACTATTTAGTTGGCTCAATAAATCGAAAATTTGGGGCCATGTTTATTCTTGAGCGAGTTCGCTGGTACTTATGAAAACGTTTCCTTCGGAAAATGGACGCTGCCACTTGTTACACGTTTCGGTCTTTCATCGCGAGCAATCAGTGGTTGCATTCTTATAAGTTGCGTGTGCTTCTAAATGAATCTAATTTGATTTTTCGTTTCTTTGGTTATGGCTTTTCTCAGAAGTAAGGGATACCCCATCATGCCTTATTCTCCGAATATACTTTTTGTGCGCGTAAGTCTTTGATTCGGCAATCTGTGTATTGTATCCCATTTTTGTCTACATCCCGGTTTATTAATATTATTTTTCGTGATTTCGAACTGTTACTTCTTCAATACACTTGACACTCCCTGATGAAGCTGATTTCCTTAATATCATTTTTCTCTAAAAAAACTTGGGCTTCATTTTTGGATATACAGTTGCCGGATTTTCGTTTAGAACGACTAAAATTCGTGAATTTTCCAAGTTAGGGTCGACTTATTCTCTCGCCTATTCTCAGAACTTCAGGAAATTTGCCCGAAGAAGTCACCATTTGACACTTGAAATTGCAATTAACCTGTAGTGTTAGTTCAAAGATGGATTTGTTGCACATTTTTACACTTTCCTCTAGTCACTGTTAGAGCGCATGGAAGTACGGAAACCTCTTTTATGGGCACCTTTAGTGGAAGTTGTTTCCAAATGCGACCGTCAAGTGGAAGTTGTACTGTTCCTACTGTCCTCATATTGTTTACCCTATGATTTCTTATGAAACATGAAGTAAATTTATATGCTTTCACCCAGGTGTCAAATTTAGAAGCATTTCCTCTCCGAATTCCCATCTCTATTAAACGGAGCATCTACGAGCTGTTAGCTATGAATGCTTAATTTTCGCAAATGATATTTTGAACAAAATGGTCATTTGGTGATTTGCAGGTCTCCTTTGCGATATTCTGTGGGCCGACCCAGACAAAGAGACTCGGGGCTGGGGAGAGAATGACAGAGGCGTCAGTTTTGTGTTCGGCGTGGATGTAGTTGAGAAATTCCTGCATCGCCACGATCTTGATCTCATCTGCCGCGCCCACCAGGTCGTGGAGGATGGATACGAGTTCTTCGCACAACGTCGTCTTGTAACCCTCTTTTCAGCACCCAACTATTGCGGCGAATTTGACAACGCCGGGGGGATGATGTCGGTGGATGAAACACTTATGTGCTCCTTTCAGGTTTGTTGACACCTGTTTGTCGGTTTCGGTTTTTTGCAGTATCTGTATTCATTTAGGCTTAAACTGTTCGCTCTTTTACTATGGTTATGTTGAGACCAATGCCTTGCATTGTCGTTTTCAACCCTCTTCTTGGTGATTAATGCTCAATTTGATTTAATGGACAATGACTAATAGTCGTCCCATTGTATCATTCCTGGTTATTGTCACATCTTACTTCCTGTTCATATGTTATTTCATATATTACTCTCAGTATTTCTTGATCTTCATTTTGGCTATAAAGAACGGATCATTGCACCGTTCATCACTATTAAGTGTTACTGATTTATCGTAGCGGCTGGTCTGGGTGTCTTACGATTTCCCCTCCCTATGGCAACGCGGTTAATTTTTATTAGTGCTTTGATTAACTATTAATTTTTATTAGTACTTTGGTTAAATGATTTCTCTTTGCACAGCCCAAATACCTTCACTTGCTTTCGTGATAGCGAACAAAAAGTGACAACAAAATTTATCTGCTGCCTTACCCAAGGCGATTAGTTGCTTTCAAAGAGACAGGACTTTTTGGATGTATTTACGAACTTAAGCCAATGCTATTTTCGGTTTTAGTTAATTAGGCTCAAGACGGTTATTTCTCACGTTTAAAATAATGGCAATCGTAATCGTGTGTTAAGTCTTTCTCTTTTTAAGTTTTCCCTGTATAGTGAAAAAATAAATACTGTGCCTTGGACGTTAATTATTAATGTAGCTCAGCGTGTGACTCCTATAGGTGCCGTCTCCGAGAAGGAATTCAATTCACAATGGGTACACTTTTATGGATAAACCTGTTGAATTTATAACGACTGCTCTATTCCAGTGTGAATGTAAAGTGAATTTTACTCAATCGGATTCATTTCCCGTGTCCCTGTTAGAAAATAATAACTTTCCTCGCATTTGGATGATTTTAGAATGCTGCTGTGTTTGTAGTTCACCTAATCTATTCGTCAAGGCATTATAATACTAGTGAAAGGTTTGGTTTTGACGTGCGGGATTTTTTTGTGATTCATTGAGACAGTGAATGATGCTTGAACGGTTGAGCGATTCTATAACCACCGCAACCAAGTACCCCTCTGCTTAGTGTAAACCTGGTTTTTACTAACTCCACATTTTCTTGCTCAGATTCTCAAACCCTCCGAAAAGAAATCAAAATATCAGTATCTTGGCGTCAATTCCGGCCGTTAGGTGGTTTTGCTCGGCCCACGATGTAGTGAGTTATCTGAAGTACGTTTATCCTCTTTCTGAAGTACCTACTGCCACGTAATTGCTCCTATTGATTGACACGAGGCTTTACCTCATTGCTAGAGTTTGCATCATCTATTATTATGGTGATAAAAAGGCGCATGATGCACATACATCTAGTGTGTGCACGCCAAATAGCGCTTACCGGGTATTAGTCTGTTGTTGCAGCACTAAAAGTCGCAAGAAATCCTTGCTCTATTGTCCGCTTTCTTTTTTACTCAATTGAATCTGTCCTCTTTTTTTCAGATTATGCCATGGAATTTGTGAGGTAGGTCTCCATTCGCATGTACCTGCCATTTTGCAATCCCGGAAGATATCCACATACACAAAATGAACCATCCCATCCCACTCTTGCCCTTTTGTGTCTCTCCTCCCTTTTCTGCATCACCACATTCACTACCTGTACCATAAAGCTCCCTTTAACCCCCTGTTTTCCTCTTTCTCGGGTTTGCACTAAAGAGGAGAGCGCGACTCACTACCGCTGTCGCCTCTGCCACCGTAGTCATTACCATCTCCTATTCTTCGTTCTACCGCCCTCTTTTGGAAAGTTGTCGCATCTTGGTTTTACTTGCATTGTTGAGATGTAATGTTATAACCGACACTGTTGGACTCATCTTGGACTCTTCCCTAGTGGTTCTTAGTAGGTTGAACCACGCGAAACTGTTGGAGACTGCGCCCCTTTCGTGTTTGTAATGTTTAGCTGGTGGGGTCCGAGCCCTGTGAGCGTTATTCGTTTTTTTCCTCCGAGTCAACATCCTCGAACTGAGTACAGTGGACGGGACGTGAGACTCTCGTGAACTGGATGTCTTGCTGGCGATTTCGGTTAAATTGTATTTTGGGCAGTGAGTGGGGCGCCACAGTCCATACTTTCTTCGTCCCGCGTCGTATTGACATCTCGGATTGGTTCGTTTCTTTTCTACCCGAAATTTTGCGTAGCAGTCCGGATTGTGCAAGAATGTAGCAGGTGTGGTGAGCTCTCGTTTTTTCCTCAACTCCCACACGTTATGGGGTGGTTCACTAAAGGAGTGACTCTTTCAGAATCTCGCGACCCCGCGCGATGGTTTGCCGCTCCGATTGACGATATCCGAGCCAAACTTCATTCTCGTGTGAGGCTGTCAGTCTTACTTGTGCGTGGTGGTATGTAATGTTGAGTAAAACTAATCGGTGTCAGTGCAGCGCACTTTTCGGACAATTTTCGACTATGCTGGCCTTAATGGCTCGAAGCACAAGTGTAGCCGATTGCCATTGTCGCGGATGCCCTTTTGCTAACTCCCCTGCAGGTAGTAATTGTCAGGCCAATGAGATGCTGATGGGGAAGGGGAATTGCTGGGGTTTATGAGTTGCGGTGAGGGAATCATTAGTCTATTCCCCGATGATTGCAGTTTGGCACTTCATCATTAATAGCATCGCAACTAAAAGATCTAAACTAGCCCCTCTCAAACCCTGCCCTGGTCACATCCTCGACAATCAAACAAGTGAAACAACTCTACGCTGGTTGGTATCGCATGCCTTCGTGACTTCGCAGATGCGGAGCGGGCGTAACTATGCAGAAGATAGGACTTGTCAGGTTTGCGGACTCCAGCTCAGCTTAATTCTAAATGGGTAGATGGCGTGGGAATGATTTTTGATAGACTCTGTCGTGTATCAACGGTATCCCAAGTTCCTAGTTGCCTTTCCGACTCGGTTGCGCGCTTGAGGGTGAAGGTGCGCTACTTACCGAAGCCTTCCAGAGGATTATCGAGTGTGAGTGCATCTTCGACACCAGACTGGTAACCGTCTATTACACATACAATCGGAAGAAACAGGCGTCACTGATCTTTGATCATGTCAGTCGATACGGCTGACATAGAAGACCTGAATGCGTCTACGATTGTGTTGCTTTGAATCTGGTGATCGAATGTTGTTTACAATGATCCACTTTTATTCTTCACCCCAAAAAGACTTCCCTTGAAATCACATTTCTCATTTAAACAATCACTTAAAGGGCGTCACGGTGAGCAGAAGTCTGGAAAGAAACTGTGGCAGCCTCTGAATCGAAGGGAGCAGAAAAATTTGAGGTGGGATGGAGATGTGGCTAACATTATTACTGACATTACGTAATAGGTTGTCATTATCTCCTTCTGCCGTCATTCCTAAGGTCAATTTCCAAATTAAACACTTCGAGCAACAGGCGCCAGCTAGTTGGTGGAACCCTGTTTCGCTATACAGCTCGCGAAAGAGACACTTCCCGCCCCTCATTTTCCGTAGTTTTGGTTGACGTCGAAAGTTACCCCGGAAGTGACCACTTCTTGATTTACTTTTAATCAAGGGGAAAAATGGTTGCAGTACTTTTTGTGCCCTCTTATAAGTCTAACTAATAAAAGTAAATTTTAATGTGTGTCTGTTCAATCGGCATAAGCAGAGACCACGGTTCTTATGCAGGCATTACTCCAATAACGTGAGATGTTAATTTCTTCGGAGAGGATTTAATGATGGCCAGACGAGGCTCTGATTCACAAAATTGCCTTAGAGATGCTGGACCAAATGGCACTTAGGAATAAAATCCCATTTTGAGTATGCGAGGTACCTCTGCCTGACAAGCCGGACGCCTTGCAGTTAAGCAGGGAAATTGGCGCTACGCCATGAGATGGGGGTGGGGAGTTGAAGGGCTGCCTTGAATGGCGTTGCAGACACCCCGACAGTGTGGGGACCTGATGGGTCGGTGGCTGTTTATCTAAGACTAGAATGATATAATGCATGCGAGGCGTTTCAGACTCCTAATTAAGAAGTCGAGAAAGGAAATTACGCGACAGCTGTGCGTAGTGTTATTCTTATGTACACTTCCGAAGCGTGGGATTTGCGAATTCAGCACGGTGGCTAGAGTTGCGACAGGAAGAAGGAGACCGATGTCGATTGACGAGTAAACTCTTACCAAAGTTGTAATCCGATCCATCCGACCATATAGGCATTGAGTTTGTGCCAAAACTTCAACTGAGTGGCACGATTTCCGCCGCTCGCAGCACCACATCTCAACTCACCTTTGTTTGTGGTCTGATTACTGGAGGGGACATTTGATTTTGGCGACGATGTGATTTTACGACGAGGTTTACCGCTTGTTCATTCCCACCCTCCATGTGGCTGATACAGCCAGCCAACGTCTCGCTCCTCTTCTCGCCCTCAAGTACGACTTGGTCCTACATTGGGTCAGTAAAGTGGGAAAACGATAAGTAATGCCCCACATTGAGGTAGAAAATGAAGAGATGAACAATGTGAATGAGACCATTGTCCCTCTTACAGCGGACCGCCTCTTTCTTCAGTTTCGCTGTCCGAGGTGGCTTATAGAAGAGGGTACTTGTTGGATCGCAAATAAATGATCTAATCACGTGCAATTTTTTAGTCAATGTCCCAATTTACCTTAACGTCTAAGTGACGGGGCGCCAAGTGCAGAGCAAAACGCTACCGAGTCTGCAAAGATGCACTATAAACTTGACTGTCACTCGTTGAAGCACTAGTAATCCTCTGTTCAAAATCTGATTGCCTGGCGCCTGTTTATGTGTGTGTCTGAGAGAAGACCAAATTCCTTACAGGGAAATAAAATATGTTGACGGTTTTGTAAGACTCCCATTGGTCGAAAGTTACCTTGGCTGATTGGGTAGACTGAAATGATTGGTCACCAGTTGGGATGTTAATTTTATACGTCATTTTGACATATTTCTAATCAAGATAGTTTATCATTTAGTAAAAAACTATTTTTGGAGGTATGAGTCCGGCTTTCCTTAAATGAGCTATTTCTAATTAAATTAGCCTCAGTTATTATTCCAGAGAGGTGGGATTATGTTGCTAATGTTAAAAAGTCAACTATGTCGTATCTAGAAGTCTTTATCTCACTTAAACCTTGTGACCTTGAGGCCAAGCCGACTTCTCCACCCTTCTGCGCGTGTAGTTAAAAGCTCTTCTTCTTTCTATTTATATATCACGACCTAGGAACGTTGGTTGGAAATGTAATCTTCTCAGGAATTGAACTACTTGAAATAGAGAGCATGTCCGTGACGACTTCAACATGGGTACTCCGAACTCCCAACTTGAGCTCGTGAATCAATTTTCTATTCTCACAAAAGGACACGTCTCTGCTGTCTACTCCCGCATCAAGGCTCTTCCTGGACCGTTTGATGCACTTCACAAATGTGTCCTTTTACTTTAGGGCACTCAACTTCACTTGCCTTAATTTCATACAGTTACATTTATTTTAATACCCTCATATTTCGAATCTTCCTACGCCCGTATTCGAAAAGTCAAGAATCTCAGTCATGCTACTTTAATTGAGATTGAAGGAGGGAGTTTTGTACATGTTTTTATCATCCAGTGGAATGTTTACTTCGGGGCTTTATATTTACAGAGTTCCCTCGGACGCAGTGTCAAGGACTTCTAAGAAGGATTCGGAGAAGGCGACATAGCTGACTGGTGGATGACCTGCAGTCGAAACAGGTTCGACCTCAGTTTCTTTCAAGGACGTGAAATGGTTTGCAGATCGACCACTGTGTTCCCTCACCCTTCCAATGGACTCATGCTCCATTAATCTGACGGGCCTTTGTTGGTTTTGTTCTTGTCGTCGGCGGCGTTGAAGACAGTGGAAGAGGAGGAAGAAGAGGGAGGCTACAAGAGCTATACCCGCTACGCCTAGGCAGATGAAAAGCCAAGTGTTGACATGACTCTGGAGAGGAAGAGGAGAAATGTCGTCTGTAGACGAGTGAGTTCGGGGTGGAAATTGGACCCATTCACGATGGTACTGCAAGTCGGCGTTTTCGGTGTTGTTGCTGACAAAGACAGGGTTGACGAGAGACTCGACATTGTTCAAGGCTGTCTCGTCATCGTGGTATGAGGTACCTTCGAGATTGCCCAAGTCTATGTCTGGTAACCTTGAAGAAAACAAAAAGCGTTTTTCACATAGTTTCTTTATCCAGTGAAATGGATATAGAAAGGTTAGAATTGAATAAGCCGGTCAAAACTCAACCCTATATAAATATCCTCCCATAAATGCGATAGAGTACAGGCATTCCTTTCGGCTCCCTTGCGACTAGCAGCGAGTTATCATTCCCATATGGTGGTTTAAGCCGAGTGAAAATCAACGATACTCAGTGGTATCGGTGTCCTAGGATGTAAACCTCTTGGCTCCCCGTCCTCCCGCCTCCTTTCCCATGCTTACGGAATCCTCGGGACTCTTCCCAGATAAGTATTAAGTCCACCGTCCCCCAAATTTGCAATAAAAGGATCCCGCTTCGACGCATATTTCAGTTGTGTTCACTCTGTGTCTTTACTATCTTTCACGAGAAAGAGGATGAGGCGGAGGCAAATGGTCTTTGTTAGCGCATAGAAGGGTATCTGCTGTCAAGCAGTGAAACGAGGAGAATAAATGAAGACTGGAAAATACAACGCATCGCCCCCTACTGATTGTCTAAGCGTTGAACATGAATAGACATCCAGTTTGTTGAAGTCTAACTGGGCCAAATTGCGCCCCACTTTAGGTTAATATTCCCGGGTTCCATTAACTTTGTCTGGAGGTCTGTATTGCCATGTTAACTAATAAACAGTCTCTGCCGTGGGTTTGTCTAATCGAGTTTATGCGATGGGTCGTAAGAAAAGTAAGACATTTCAAATTCTAACTAGAAAGAGGCACTCTATGAATTTGTTTGATTCCAAAAAAAGGATTTTTTCGTCTATGGTCTACGATGCCTGCTGCTTGCATCTGAGACGAGGGCGAACTGACTGCTTTCAAATGGCACGCCGGCCGTCACTTTGCCCAGACAGGTGTGCGGCAGGCACGCAAACACAGGAGATCTGAAAGGGTCAGTCTATCAAAAAGAGAAAAGATATATTGGATCTACCGGATGATTCTATCCTTTTTTAAGAATAAAAGTAGCACACTTTTTCCTATCGTCATAAACTTTGGTAATTAATATACTGTCCATTATTATTAATGACTTGGTGTTAGCGTGAGGGAAAGTTGTTTATCAAATTTTTGGAAAATGGTTCGCCTCTTGGCGCAAGAAAGTGAACCCGTGCCTGTGTGATGCCTTCTTAGATTCTGAATTCTTACATATCGTCCACCATCTCAAATAGTCGGAAGGTGCCAAGTCCGGGGAAAATGGTGGATGCGAGAGAACCTCCCAGCCTAGTTCTGCAATTATTGACGAGGCCCCAAAGCAGCCTGTGGACTGGCAGTATCATCCCGCAGTATGATGTCCCTCCTCTCCATCAGCGCCCGCCTCCTTTCTTCGGCTGTCCTCTTTAAATCAGCCATCCGCTGACCATAACTCTCCGAATTGAGCTGTTCATTCAGTCTTATCAGCTCCTCATGTATCGGTCCCCAACTGTCTCAACATATATGCCACAAACTTCTCTTATTCAAAGCCACATTTACTTTAGCGGTAGAGGGGCAGGTTTTGCAGCTCCTAATATGCTCCTTTTCTTGCTATCTTTCCGTAGGTGATCCACTATTCGTCTTCCGTTATAATGGTTCCAAGAGGAGCTCGATTTTACTCCGAGGAGGTAGACATGTGCATGTGGACTACTCGATCATCCTCCATTCTTCCGAATTCATTAATGGGGCCGCCGTCGTGAATATTTCCGCACCAATTCCTCCCACACACGGTGCGAAAGTTTTTCTGAGTTCACTTATGCCTTTCTGCGATCTGCCCATGTTGTCAAAAGGGGAATTCCGCTCCAAAATGGTCTCAACAACATCGTCGTCGATCAGAGATGGTGGCCCAACATCGTCTGCATGTACTGTCAGAGACTGTACACTCCATAAAGACTGTCAATGAATGTCTAAATGCTTGTCCAGCATTTCTTCCTCCTTGAAATCCAAATAAAATACATTTGCGTGAAGAAACTTTATCAGTAGCCAGGTGTACATTTTCGATACCCGCTTAAGACTAACGTGAACCAACCTTGTTTCAGTTAATTTGTTATGTCAGTGTGTATGCATTAAGTGATAAAAATAGAGAGGGGAACATTCTCCACATAAACATGTGCTACGTGCCAAAGTTTGTTGTCATATGAACGGTAAGAACTTTCCGGTTGGCTTGATACTTTGGATAACCGAGAAATATATTCAAACAGGCAGACGACATGCTATCCTCACACAATCCCCATTCGGCCACATTTTTCTATTTATGCGTAAATCCATCCCATAACCTTGGTGAAATGAACACGGAAGGAGTAAAAACATTAATCAAATGTCCACCATAAGTTACCACTTCGGCGGCCTTCGGGTGCAATTTTTAGAAGAAGTCACTAGTTGGCATCCATTTTAACAGCCATTCAGTTGCTTAGCAGTGACGGAATTAAGACCTTATTCATGGTAATCATTGTCGGAGACTCTTCCGTGTTCAAATGAAACAGACCTTATGCGATTTAACCAGATTCACGCCAGCGTTACTTGCTCTACACAATGCTAGGAGCCTCCACAAAAGGTTTGCCGAGGGGGTCGTTACTAACAGAGTGATAGACACATGACGAAGTAGTCGAAAATACTCCTTAGAATAACCAGAAAGCATTAATTTGACTGGGAGCAGTCGGAGCATTTTGCGGTTTGATATAAAAACAAGTAAAAATCAGCCAGTTAGTCTTCGTAGAAGGGTAATTAGGCTGCCTCCAGTTTCCAACTCAATGTTGTTGTTAATTTGGGACTGTTCCTGAAGTTTGTGAGCACGTCTTTGGGAGAATCATGCGAAAGTGACATCTTAGCAAGGCTCAACTTACTGTTGAAGGAAGGAGTCACTTTGCAAAGTGATTTTGAAGTTGGCAAGATACTGGATTTCCGCGTGTCTAGTGACATGCACGTCGGCTCTGTGTGACAAGCCGGCGGCCAGATCGGAGAGAGGAAGGCCATTGTAGAAGACGCCTTAGGAGGCAAAGAACGCGAGGTTTTCAGTGAAAAGGACTAAAGATCTTGCTAAGGCTTCGATAAATCAACAAGCCTTACCTGATAGAACGCCACTAAAAGGGGCAGTATAATTTTCCACGTTAGGGGCGAATCCTAACCATATGGACTGCTGGTCGTTAAACTGCTCGCCAAGGGGACCTGTAATTCAAGCAGAAGAAAATTTGGCCACTTCCCTCCGCATTTCTATCGCCTCTGACTACTGCTTTAGCATTTGGAGAAGCTGGAGTAAATCAAGTGAGTGGGTTTGGCAAAATGTGACATCTGAGCCTACCATTTGAAACGTGTTTCGTTGTCAACTCGTCAACCTCAAGTAGGGTTGCAAGCCCGTGGCGGAAGACGCGAATACGATGATAGTTGCCGTCATTGAGACGTCGTCGACGCTCCCTCATTTGGATTACTCCACCTCCCATATTGAAGACGAGATTTGCTATTCCGACATCCTATTAAAGGAGGTGATGAGGAAATTTCTCCAACCTACCAAGTATATGTGAAGGAAATCCACATTCCCCAACTTCGTGTCCACGTAAAGGAGACTGCAACGCGCTGTGGAGAAGGCCGGGGTGACCTGAAGACCCAAGGCGATCTCCTCACGATTCGTGTTTTGTTGGTCATGGAGGTAGGTGAATTTCACAAAAACTGGATCCTCTTTATCGTCCTTCTTAGATCTTCCGAACTTGAGGGATGTTCCAGCTGAAGGAAGATTGAAGCAGGAGATCAGCCTCACACAAACCTTACTCCCACGAGGCCCGAAGAGGCTTTGCCGCAAATGGCAATTTAGGATTTTGACAGGAAAAAAGCGAGGTTGATTAGGCTTAAATTGTTCACATTTTTCGGGGATAAATGAAGAGGGAGAGCTCGGGAGTGTGCCGGGGAGGAAAGACGTGGGAGGTTGGGTGATTAAAGACATACGGCAGAATTACGAGCCGATACAAAGTGCTCAGAAGCTAATGACCAAAGTGGGGATTTCGAAGTTGACGCCTAATGTCTTCTGGCATAGGCGGAGGGAAAGGAAATTTATCCTCGGGGAGGGCAAAAATGTTCTAATATGTACGAAGAAGTGTTACTTGGCTGTCGGTGGTATAAAGCTGAGAGAATTGGAATGTAAAGATGTTAACGTTTATGGTTGGAGGAGTTAGTCAAATCAACCTTCTCCATCCCCTCCTCTTTTCTACCAACCCATTGTGATTAGCCCGGGGGCTGTGGATGATGAGGGTGAGTATTCTTAGTCAGTTAATAAATAATTTCTCCTAATTGTCAAGTCTACGGGACAAGATTAATATTTTATAACATCCTCCGCGTAGTCTTCTGGCTACTGTCGAAGACGAGTGCAGATGGTGGGAGCAAGCGACATCTCAGGGAGTAAAGGCACAGACTCGCTGGCCGAGGAAGGAAAGACTGCAGATGTTCGTAACTTTGCCAACTTAGTCGCATATTCAAAGTTATCTAACGTCCTCTTTCTTGGTGACTGATAATTCTTTCACGAAGCATCGAGGTCAGTCGACCTCCTCTACTAAATATTATAAGTGACATGGCGCGTAAGACGAGGTGAGGAGTTCTGACGCACGTCAGTCAGTATTACGATGTTCTATACATTGTCAGTAACTTTGTCCAGAGAGCCGGAGGACAATCAGAGCCACGTGCTACCTATAAGGAACTCCTAACTGCTCGCAAAGCTCTTGAGCGAAAACCTCGGGACTCGGGAGCTTGGGAAAATACTCTCACATTAGGGGAATACCCATTCTGAAGCAGCATGACCAAAGCGGAGGATGGACCATCTCCGGAGCAATGGCTATTGTGTAGGCAGGCGCATATCAGAATGGAGCCTTACGTAGATGACAACGGTTGCCGGTGAACGTGGTCATTTCGCAGGAGCATCTTAGTGAAGTCCACACTTGCAGGCAGACGCCGCCATTGAGGCAGTAGGGCAGGCGTCGTTGATGAGCAAAAGCGGTACATGTTGGCGCTTCGGGAGGGCGATCCAAGCAGTCTCGCACCACTTGCCACTTACACACAGCGCTCGTTCTATTTTTGCCCATAGTGGCTTTCGCCAACGCCTCAAGATCCATCTGTGTTTGATTGTTTACACCGAAACCGCCAATGCAGCCCTGGGGAGGCAGAAAACGGTGCTTATGCGTAATAAGTAGGCAAACATTTTTGTGCCCGTATTGTAGCAGGCGGGGATGCTGGCGCAATCGTTCGTAATGTCACGACGTTGTGACAGGCAACTCCCGGTAGGGGCGTGAGAATGCCTCGCCTCTGGCCCAAGAATGGATTAGAATGGCCAACCTACCTTTTATGGCCTAGGGGCTGAGAGAACACACTAGCGCGCCACCTGACAGGAGATGGGTTTACATCCATCCGCGACTCAATTCTACCCATTTGTTTGATCCCAAGCACTTTAGACTTAACTCTACTGCCATGGTGCCAGGTAGGCACCCGTCAATTGCAATCTTCTTCATTAGAAAGCTAATTTACCCGCGACTTTGCCGGGAATGAATTAGTGTTGTGAGCCACCTCCGTTCTCACTCACCTGAATTCCGTGTTTCGAGATGATTTTTCGGCGAATCGAACACGTACTTCATTTGGTATGCCACCGAGGTAAAGAGGCTCGTTGAAGTTGAAATTTCGAGCCGTGGTCACCGACGGAATGGTGAGGTTGTGTTCCTCCTCATCGCCAAATTCCGACTTAATTTTGATCCGTAAATACTCGTCCATTTGTCCATTTCTTGAGAGGAGAAAAATTTACGAATTGTTTGGTAAACAGAAAAGTAATCAAGATTTTTTTTCTGTGTTCTTACTCCCGTCCCGCTTGTCTGCGGACGCAGTTCGGTAAACATGTAAATTTCCTTGCAATTTCCATCTGTTAGATTAAAAATTTTGTTCTAATGATTATGAATGATGTCAAAGGCTATTTGTATCCGAGCAGCGAGTTAAAGCAAACGAGTTAGCGAAAAACATTAATAACACATTGAAAGAATAAGATGGTCTTAAAAATTGGGTGATGATATTCTGAGGGCGATGTTGGTGAATCCAGAGTCTCGTCAAACTCCTAGGAAATTACCGCTAAAGATCGGCTGTCTATGGTCTACAAGTTAAGAGCATTTTCACCGCAAAGGAAGGGTGAAACGGCAAGGAATTTGGTTTCATCACGAATTGACACAGAGACGACACTCAACCATCGGTGTACAATCTGTGCTGCTCTTTAGTCTCGGTAAGAAGCCCAACAGATTTTGCTACGAATTGAAAATGGGGATGAAAAGTGGCTGGCATACAATAATCCTGTATGAGAAAAAAAAGGTTTTCCCCTAGGGGAGCGGGTATTCCGACACCTTAAACCTCACCGACAATAAACAAGGTGTTTAGTTGTTTGTGGTAGGATTTTTCAGTAATCTCACATCATGATTTACTCGAACCTCGTTAAACCGTTGCAGAGACAGGGTTTTGTGACCAACTCGAACGATTGAGGCAAGAGTTCTTAGCTAAACAATCTGATTTGGTTATTTACCAAAAAAAGACTTCTTTGACACAATAACGCCAGGCCTTACGATGCAAAAACAGCATAGGGAAAAATCTGGAGTTTGAATTTGAACTTTTGCCTCATTCGCCTTATTTACCAGACCTCGCGTCGTCAAAATGCCACCTTTTTATATTGTTGGAGCACACATTAAGGAGCTAAAACTTTAATAATTCTGAAATAGTGAAAACTTACTTGGAAAGTGTTTTCGAAGCAAAATTGAAGAACTTCTTAACAAAAAAGGTGAGTCGACAAACTGCTTATTCGCTGACAAAAAGTGTTACAACGATGATGGAAATGATGTTGTTGATTAGAATGTAAGATTTCCCCACTATACGAGGAAAAACTGATTATTTTTCGGCTTAATTAATATTTTTCGCCCCCCCCCCCGGCACCTCTCTCCTTCCTTCCCCTTGCCTCCCTTTCTCTTTTCCCTCTTCCCTCCCTCTGTGTTGCACCACGTTTTTCTTTAGAAGTAAAAACTACTGGAAGACGAGTAGACCATTGTATGGTGGAAAAAAGTAGACAGATGCAAATTGAGGAACTACTAAATGACACCATGGTAACCTGTGTTCATGTGAACGGCTTTTCGTGTACGCGTTAATTAGAGGTTTTGGAGTCCCCTCAATTATTCCTAGCATTGTTTCACTCCACCTTAGCGACGCTTCCCACCTCCTCCGTTGTCGTTTAAACTGACAAGAATATGGGGAGGGGAGGTGAAAGCAGGTGTAATTACTGTTTGTACTTTGCTAAAATGAGGAAACAGAAGGTGACAATGAAGGAGTTTACGTTTAAAGGGGCGACGAGTAAATTACGGGTGCCAGCGACGGGAAGCGGGTGATGATCATTGATTAACTTTCCCATTTATTAAAAACCACAGGGTGAAACATTTACCATATAAATCAACACATTTTAGAGCATAAAACGGACGACAAGACACTCGAGATTAGCACTAACAGTGGAACTCAACAGATGGGGAAGATGGGTGCTTATTTTTAATCACATTTTCTCCCAGGATCTGCTCTGATAGAAGAGGAAGGAGTAAAGGGGATAGTTAAAGAGAAACGCAAGTAGAGAACAGAGGATACCTGCGACAGAGTCCGTGCTTTACGTAGTATGCGCCGTCGGTGATATGAACTGCATATTCTAGGCCCAAATCCACTATCACACTACCTTTTGCGCTCTTCTTACGTGCCAATCACTTGAAAGCCTTGTAGAAGACTCAAATACCCAATTCTTTTGCGCTACTCGAAAAGCCGGAATGCGGCACATTAGCACGTGAAAAGCCTTTCCAAATACACGAGTAACTTCTCCTCTACCTCTTACTTTTTACACCTTCTTTGCAGTAATTTCAGTTTAACGGTTTGAATAGGCTTCCTATAGATCCATCTTAGCCCCCCTGCTTGTAGGGAGCGGCGTAGTAGTTATCAAAACAGTTGGCTTCATCCTGGATCTCCATTCGTTAGTTAACCGGCCGCGTAGGGGCTTATTGCGAGGCTCCTCGGATGCCCTACACCATTGACTAAACAGACGATGTATCCAATTTCAAAATCATCCAGAAACGGCGAGAGGCCTGGCAATTAAGGGCAATTAAGAAATGTAAATTACGATCCCCTTTGCGGTAGACGACCTGACTAACGCGCCGTCAATGTAACGATTCTGAATTCTGTAAAAAAAATCATGAGTTTATTCTTCCAATTTTTACATGTCATGAGCACTTCGGACAAACAGTCTTACAGTTTCGGTGAGGGAAGAGGCGTTTGGCAGGATTATACGGTCTGGAAGAGGTTGCGTTTGGTGAGTGGTGAAGATGGGGTTGTACGGAAATCCATCGGAGGCGAGGAGCGTGTCTCAGACCTTCCAAATTCTTACGAGTGTCCCAATGAAACTGATGAAATCTGGACCAAAACAGCCTCTACGTACGCCAGACATGGGCGTCTTTTATACCTTTACTTAGGTGTGAGTGTTTGTGAGTAAATGCCCGTGGCAGTGATGGAGGAAGTTTAAGTAACCACTCTTCCGTGTGACCACGCGGCAACCCAGTAAACGGAATGAAACCAGGGTAGGAGGTGAAAAGACTTACCTTGAAATAATAATTTGGTGCCAGTTTCCATCACTGAGAAATCCACGGCCAATTCTCTGATGTTGAAGAGTTGCCCCGTGTCCCATATCAAATGAAATTGTCAACTGGCTTCTCACCAGTTCCACCGCTAAAAAATCGTCTCCACCAGAGTTGAAGAGCAAAACACCGTCCTCTTGATGCGATTTTAATGCAAATACTACTTGGAAGGCCCCGTAAATATTTAGCCGCGGAAGACGAAGAAAGCAGTCTGGCGTCTTCAGAGTTATCGCGGGATGAACGTTTATTGGAGTGGCTGGGAGCAACATCTTCAACTTGGGTGTTTCAACGAGGTATTCGGGCTCCATTAAGGGATCCACTCCATTGAATGTAAAGTGTCGAATGTGACCAACGAAGGGGACCGTGGTAGACGTTGTTTTGCGACCAACTTGTATCTCCTGGATGCGCATTATTAGGTTGTCAGCCTCAATAACTGTCAAACAAACGGAAATAGCACATAGTGACACGCCTTTGACCGTCATTCCATTCCTCAAACCTCTTTTCATTCTGCCTCGTCTCTCTACAACCAAGTCTACTTGTAAGAAATTAGAGGTTGGAAAAAGACATAAATTATATGAGGGAAAAAAGTTCCCACTCATTAAGCCCACTAAAACAACGGACTTCCATTCCTCGTGGTCCAGTCAATGGACACGATTATCGCGTCAAACTGCCACTTACATGACAAACCTATGGTCTAATGGGCAGTAGCAGCCGTAGATTAGATTACTAAAGAAGCGTTCTACCAACTACTTTCCTTTGCAAATTTCTCCAGACCTCGCAATAGGGTGGATTTTAGTGGCTTAGGAAAAGGTGAATTAGGAGGTTTGGTCAGATTTTGATGGAAGACGGCCTATGACATGAAGTGGAACAACAGCAGGTGACAATACAACAGGAGGTGCAGAAGTGCGTACAGAAGTAAAGAAATGGGAGATGAGGATCACAGGGAAGATAAAAAAGCATATCCTACCATTGTTTGGGGATAATAAAAGGAAAAACCAAATTTACCGTCCGATTGGTGTTGTGCATGTGGACCGCCGAGACAAACGAAAATCGTTGCCTCGTGTTCCGCCTCCCCGTGAACTTCGCCCTCTGGCATTCCTATTAAGGCAAAAAAGTAAGGGGGCACAGGCATTCTTCTTGTTGATTTCACAGTTCATTTGCCCGAGTACAAGGTTGTCTAATTGGGTGCTCTTTCAAGTCCACTTGACGGGTGAAATGTTTAGGCCGAGTGCGTCTTGGTGCATGTTCATCGAGTCTCAGCCGCTGGTGAAGTAGAGGTTGGTAAAAAGAGTGACGACGAAGAGCAGGAGGGCATCCATCTTCACTACTCGAGCTCAAAGAAACTGGTTGATCTACTCAAACCCCCTTTCTAGGTGGTATCGTGGAAGTTATGCAGGAAATCATGACCAAGACTTTAAATGGCTTACAGCCATGAAGGAAGATAACGACAGGGGAAAGAACATGGAGAGCCTGTGGACAAGCCGAAGTGGTGCAGTTATTTACGTTCACATGTCATCTTTTTAGAATTTTCGCCATCCGAAACCTCTAGTGAGGACAAAACAAGTGATAGTCGGAAGGTGCCAAGTCCGGGGAAAATGGTGGATGCGAGAGAACCTCCCAGCCTAGTTCTGCAATTATTGACGAGGCCCCAAAGCAGCCTGTGGACTGGCAGTATCATCCCGCAGTATGATGTCCCTCCTCTCCATCAGCGCCCGCCTCCTTTCTTCGGCTGTCCTCTTTAAATCAGCCATCCGCTGACCATAACTCTCCGAATTGAGCTGTTCATTCAGTCTTATCAGCTCCTCATGTATCGGTCCCCAACTGTCTCAACATATATGCCACAAACTTCTCTTATTCAAAGCCACAAGTTGTTTTACAGGAGAGATGGCAAGTTTTTCAGTTAATATGCTCCTTTTCTTGCTATCTTTCCGTAGGTGATCCACTATTCGTCTTCCGTTATAATTCGGTCCAAGAGGAGCTCGATTTTACTCCGAGGAGGTAGACATGTGCATGTGACTACTCGATCATCCTCATTCTTCCGAATTCATTAATGGGGCCGCCGTCGTGAATATTTCCGCACCAATTCTATCTCCCACACACGGTGCGAAGTGCTTTTCTGAGTTCACTCATGCCTTTCTGCGATCTGCCATGTTGTCAAAAAAGGGAATTCGCCCCAAAATGGTCTCAACAACATCGTCGTCGATCAGAGATGGTGGCCCAACATCGTCTGCATGTACTGTCAGAGACTGTACACTCCATAAAGACTGTCAATGAATGTCTAAATGCTTGTCCAGCATTTCTTCCTCCTTGAAATCCAAATAAAATACATTTGCGTGAAGAAACTTTATCAGTAGCCAGGTGTACATTTTCGATACTCGCTTAAGACTAACGTGAACCAACCTTGTTTCAGTTAATTTGTTATGTCAGTGTGTATGCATTAAGTGATAAAAATAGGGAGTCGAATATGCGCCAAGTAAACATGTGCTACGTGCCAAAGTTTGTTGTCATAAAAAAGGACCGAACTTTCCGATAGATACGTAAATGCACGTGCACAGAATTTGTCACCCAGGACGGCAATTTTCTTGACATCCTTAGCGTGTGGCCAGCGGCTGAATTTATGATTTAGTCCTTGAAGGGACTATGCGGTGAAGGCAGATGCCTAGGCGCCTTTTGGATCTGGCACGAGGTTACGGCGTTCTGTCGAGGAGTTGCCAACTCAAGCGTCTACATGTCCAAATCATAGGCGGTTTATGACGACTGACGTGAAATTTGTCTTTTTTGACTTAGAGATTAGAAAATGCCGACGACACGATTGCTAATGCCAATCTCCAAATTTGTGACAGCTTTTGAGGCAAACCAGGATACCGCTCCATTCTCTAGACACGATGAAGAGCATCAACTCGTTCTTCCGCCTGTCTTCCTAACCCCAGAAAGTTGTTTGCCAAATTTCTCCAGCAATAGTTCGTCTTAAGTTTGCTTGAAATACAAAAATTCTGGCTTTTCACAAACTACCCCAAATTCTATCTGCAGTGATGCTCGAAAGTTTTTTGGGCTTCAAGCAAAACACAAGAACATTAATCTTAATCATCGCCACTAAAGACAACAATCGACTTAAAAAGCAGCTCCTATCCGCTGCCGCTTGACAATGACAGATGGCATAATATGTTTGACATCACCAGACATCAGAATTTCCACGTACCCAAAAAATAAACAGCTCTTAATAGCCAGGGAAGGGAAGTAGAACAAATACAAATGAAAATGTCACCTCCAATCACTGAATGGTCAGCCATTCGTCTGCTTGGCAGAACATGGTTTGATAGCTACAGCCCAGACAAACCAACCCCAACGCCTCTTCTTACCGCCCAAAATGCATTTAAAGTGGACACTTGGATTTTCACACTTAACTTTCCCTTTTGACTGGGACATAGTCCGTTTCTCCTCTTCAATGTCACTCACCAGGTCACAGACCTCGTCCTAATACAGCATTTATCGGCGACAAGGCGTTAAGGTTTCAGTTCCTTCATTACTCCCCAACCATCTCTTTTTTTCTTGCGAACTAAGACCCTTTTGCCTTATGCGAAATACGTTTTTGAAAGCGGTTAGATGTTGCGTACACATTAAATTCATTCAACAGGCATAAAATAGATCCTATTAAGCAGGCAACTCTACTGAGCCTCGACCCAACACTTCAAACGGTTCATAGCTGAGATGTGATATGCGGACTAAAGTAAACGAAGCCGGGATTTTCGTCCACTTAACGTATTAGGCGACTGCTAAGTTACTGAGAAGGAGAGTAGATGAGGACAACACATTATCCCACTTCGTTCAAATTTGACTTGGCGGGACCCTACAGAAGCACTTTGTTGTATGTAGCCGAACGCTCGAAATTGCGGATTTTGGTAGCAGAAATAGACAAGTCGAAAGGGGATTTGGAAGCCAACTTGACCAGTCCATGTTATTGCCAGAGGACCCATATGACAGCAGTGAATAAAAAGCGAACCTTGCAAAACATCGATTCACGCCACTTAGTTAAGAAAAGGGAATATCATCATCTACCCCAATCACTCGTTCCCCTCTTGGGTCACATCTCAAGCGCGGCTCTTGACAAACACCGGAAATGCCATTCTTGCATTTAAATGCTCTGCTAAATCGGAATTGTAGCAGGGAAAGTAAAATTCGTGGAGTTCGACATGGTGAGGTGCCATCCGAACCAAGGAGGTGTCGAGTGCTGCCCGACCAGTGATGCGAAATGACACGATGGGGATGGACATCTGCACTAGACTGTTCAAGCGTATTTCACATGTACCAAAAAAGTTGAGTGGAGTTGGCGGTGGAGATTGGGGAAGGTCGCATCACTCAGAAGTAAATTTACCCATATTGTATGTTTGTTTGAAAGAGGGAGGCATCAGTCAAACTTATCTGCAAGCAGTTTGGACAAAAAACTTCAGGCTTTCGATGCTTTTTCCCCTCAAAAACGTATACCCAATAGGCGATCAGTAGTGCTAACATGCTATGGCAAAATGGCGATAACATTTACGTAGGAGGGTGTAACCACTGGACAACCTCCGAATCCCCTGATGGCTTAACCAAAGACACTCCTCAGAACGCTGAAGTGCCCTGTCTATTTGGAGGAGCAACACTGGGAAAAAATGTGCATTGTGTGCGCGAACAGATAGGGTAAAGTCTGTCAAGACAGCGGGTGCTTGTCACTGGCACAATGAGTGCTGACGTGCAATGAGACACGGAGGCCCAGTGTGTGTTGTGCGCGTGTACATGTGATCGGGGAAACTCACCCTTCTCATAAAGTGTCCCGTCCAGATGAACGCACAGAAGCGAGGCTGTTCGCACAATGCTTAAGACGTGCCACGCGTCATCGGCGACCGGAGTTGGGATGCCCAAGGTCTAAAAGCGCAGTGGACAGTTCGCCAAACGCTCAATAGTGGCGTAACAGTTAACACACAGTATTCTCTCGCATGCTAATTATCTTTGGTCGTCATTTCGAAGAGGAGGCGATCTGGCCTACTCAACGTGACCTCCTTTGACAGACAGAAGTGAGCTGAGACAAGGTGTCTCATCTCTTTATCCACACCGCGACTAGATAATAGTTGCCTTAATACTTTGCCAAACGCTGTTAGTTTAAAAGTCCACCGTGAGGTGCATCTCATTCTCAGAGAACACTCCGCTGGTATAAGGAAGTTTTGGCTCAGGCCCACAGAATAGGGACATTATGAGCTTCCCGCTACGGCGAAATTGAGAAGAGGCTCAGGAAGTGGGCGAGGGATCGGATGGCAACCTGAACTCTCGGCGACGGCTTGTTATTAAGCTCTCTGTTAACGCTTAACATCGAACATCCTTGTCAGACTAAACTGTACGCTGCGTAATAGCAGCAGTATGTCAATGACAAAAGTGACAACAGTGACATGAGCTTTTTCTTATCATCCTCATATGGAAGAAACCAGCAATGTTCAAGTACAACTGTTTTTAGATTTCAGCTGCCATTCAGGGAAATTGCATTGTGGAAATTGCGGATGGGCAAGAAGCGTGTGAATTGGCCGCAATCCAACTGCCTCAATGCGACTAATTAAAGCGGACAAAATCTGCTGGGGACGGGAGGTTACAGCATTTCGAGCCTTTCACACCAAGGCCGGTTTCTTGATTGTAGCCGTAAGAAGTAACAAAGAATTACTGATTTTTCCCATGTAACATCCGCACTAACTGCTAGTGTTGCATAGGAAAGTGGAGAGATCACACCAGTTAACTCAGAGCCTTACATTCGGTTGACCGTCGAGAATGACGACAACAGCCAGGCGTCCGTCCACCAAGTCGATGCGCATTCCGTCGGGCTGAATTAGTCCGTCGAAATTTATCCTTGTCGAGAAGGCACCTTGCGAATAGGTGGAGAGGAGAGTGGCATTACGCGTCTGGGTTCTGAAAGCGAACAGAATTTCGCTCGACTCGAGTCGGTGCGGCAGAGGGAAGCGCATCCGTAATTGACGCCGACGGTCGAAGGCGAGAATCTTTGCGGCTATAGTAATGGGGAAAAGTGGGGTGTTGAAACTCCTTGCAACGCAGAATACAATGAGATGATGGCGAATTCGTACCAAATCGGCGAGATTGTCACTTCTCAGACTGTCTGTCGATCAAAATGGCAATCTTGTCTTCCCCACTGACATCTCTTAGTACAACACACATCACGCGAATACTCATTCTTTCTTTAATCAAGATCGTGTCGCTCGCTCTTTTGGTCTCCCAGAAGTTCTACACGAGGCCGTCTGGAACGACTTCTTGGGAAAATCATCGAGGTTACTCTAACCACTTCCGCCAGAAATGTACATTAACCGCCATTAAAGGCACTTTGACAGTGAGTTCTTTAAAAGCAGCATTCTCATCAACTCTGATGTCAACTGACATTCGCTGAACGGAAGGTGGCCTCCTTATATCATGTCAAATATGTGCAAATGAGGAGGCTAAGTGTAGAAAAGACATGGTTTACCCCCAAAACAACAATCGCAATGGGAACGATTTAACTTTTTAACAGCAACTTTCTTGATAACTCTAAGGTCAGCTCAAATCAGGTGACTTTGACAACATAGTTCGTGAGATATGATCAACGAAAGGTGCTACTTCTCCCTGGCTTGGCCGAGTCTATACCGCATCACTTGATGTTCAACCGTGAAATTTGCATCCAAGGAAGATTAATCGCCAAGCTACAGTCCGGTGGCCGGGGACCCTTGCATACCTGACTGAGAAGGGCAAGGCACATTGGCCGCATGTGGGACTTTTGAATCTTTCAGGAGTCGAGCAACAGCCCAAGTGTGTCGTTACTCCACCAACGAATCGTGACAGCCCATTTTTAAACCGTGTCCCGACAAGAGTCATGTCTCCCGCCTAATCACCGCCCCAGTGGTTTAACAGCTTGCTCATTGCCGAAATCGGTACGGGACGAGAAGATGGGCAAGTGACCTCCTGACTCGCGAATCTTAGATTCATTCTGGACACTAGGCTCGTATGTACGAAGGAGTCAACAGGGAGGTATGCGGTCGTGATGAGGATAATAAGACTAAGGTGACAATCTCTGGTGCCCCTTCGCAATTTCACCTGTGAAGGCGGCACAAGTGAAAATCGCCTACTTGTTCTAGACGCGATTCTGTTCCACCAACCAAGAAAAAATAATTGAAAGGCTGACACTCGGATGTAATCAAAGATGCAGCAAAGACAATGCATTCACCGAGAAGTCCCTTACTGCCACCCATTGTCCGGTTCTCTCACGCTGAGGAGATCAGAAAGAGATTTTTTCTGTTTCACAACTAGGAAGTTGATTTTCCTGGCCCATATGAGAGAAGACAAAATTGCTTCACATTCTTCCCACGCATACCTCATTTAATTTTCATCCCAAGGTATTCCATGGGGAATACGAAAGTAGAAAGGTTTGACACTGAAAATGGACTTTTGGTGACGTTCTGATTAAACTGAGAAGCAAGAGTGTTGAACATGCTAGGTGCCTCTTTCTCCTCCTCCTGCTTCTCCAGTCGGAGAAAAAATTTTACTCCTTACGGAAGGGTAAATCTTGAGTTTATCTGCCCTTATTAGTGTGGACTACTTCCCTCCGGCACTCTCTCAAAAAGTCACTTTCTTAATGTCAATTTGCAGTCACACTTGACGTCACGTCGACCACTGTGAATATTAATTGTAAAGAGGAGCTTCAGGGAAAGTCACTTCAATCAAGTAATAGACAGCTGGATATTTAGCGTGGAGATCGAGTGAATGAAGGAAAGAGTAAACTCACGTTTTTGGCATACTTCACCGGTGAAGGCCGTGTTTAAACAGTTGCATTCGCCGTTCTCGCACACGCCACCGTTCTGACAGGTACACTTCGGTGGCGGCTGACAGCCCAATTGCAGTTGTGACGCGGTGTCCAGTGCCAGATGCTTCAAACGCGAACGAACAATCGGATCGAAATCCACACTCTCTCCATTCAACACCAAACTAGGATTAGGAAATGCAAAAGTTGGCGGCCCTGAGTAGGGGAAGAGGAGAAGGGACATGGGAGAGCAACAACTCTCACACCAGAAATTGTGAATTACTCAAAGAAATTCACTTTTAGGTCTTTCATAGGTTCGACTGTCTTCTATTAATCTGAAAGCCATGAAATTGGTGTTGAAAATAAGTAGAAAATAAAAGCGCAATCTTTTGACATTATTTGTTTTACTCCTTCAAAATAATTTTCACTGGCATCTAAGACATTCTACAGGAAAAACTTGGTAAGCCCTTTTTTGCCTTTTTGAAGAAAATCCTAATTGTTGGAATTAAAAACCGATTCAAATTTTTCGGTACTACTTTCTTGGCTGTTTTATTCTCTCTCTTGGAAATAATTTCTAATTACGAAAAAGATAATAATCGGTCGTTGGAATATCTGGTGAAAATGGAGGATGTGGTAAAATGTCGTATGGTGGAAAATTTATTTAATTTGGCATCAGTAGGTGAAGCTTTATGTGATCGTCGTTCAACGTTGGGACCATGCGGTAATGTCACGTCCTGCCGATTGAACACTGCCGGTTGTTTTCCACGATTACAAGACGTCCCTCATGACTAACATCAATTTCACTCAGGACAATGGGACTCCCTCACTCTTGTGGTTTTGTCTGGTTGAGGGAAGGAAGGAATAATGGGTGATCACTTCATACGAATTTCAATTTTCATCATAAGTGGTGATCTGGTGTCCAAACAGCGGCAGTTGTGGTTGGCTTCGGGAGCAACAAAGATGCGCATTTGCTCTTGCGTTCAGTTCGCACGACCGGCACATCTGAGTCCAACTGTTTTCTATGTCATTCATTATACCCACATGCTTTAGCACAATCGCATGCATGACTAGTTCCTTTTCTAGTCGAGACCCAAATTCACGACTGGTTTGGGGGATGGAATCGCATTTTACAGTCGTCATCATCGTTATTTCCTCATCTTCTTCAACAGACACCGGTGGTCTTCTTCAAAGCGCCTTGATGATTCTCAAACTGTCAGAACGAAAATTTTTCGGAACGAATATCTAGCACTTTTTCCATTAGTAGATCCATTACCGAATGCCGCATTCACGTTCCTCGAAACGTGTTGAGCTCGCTATGATTCGATTTGAACTCGTAAATCGCAGTGTGTTTGCATCTGGTCTTAGCGAAAAATAAAAGAGGGGATACGAACACAAAAAAAATTGCGAAATAAAGATTTAAAACCTAGAACTAAACTTATCGAGCGCACTCGGTAGTGCATCTCTCTCAGTTGCAGCCGAACACTGACTATACAAAACACCCCTTTCATAGTTTCCAACTTGACACCCAAAAGGCGACTAGGAACGCCTCAAAGGCACTCCTGCCGTAGGCAAAAGGAAACGGGTTTGGCAGTGGTAGCAATGTTCTGACACCCAGAGATGGAGCGGGCGGAAGGCAGTGCATAAATCTGACTGTTCTGGCCGGAAGAGGGACACTTCCACAATCTCAGCATCTGAGGTAGTCGCTTGGTCACTTTTACGGTGAGTTAGTGAGCCAAATGCTCTGGCACTGTGACGGCATTAGCCACACCACTGCCATATTTAATTACCGGAGTAAGACAAATCGTCAGGAGGTTACCCAACTCTCTTCTTCTGATTCATCCTCGTGCTTACATCCATTACAACCGTTAACACCAGCTCGAGCTTTTGAGATAAAATGGTGTGCTTTTTCTTTCTTAAGCGCTGCCCTTCGTTGAATTCTAAACCTTGACTTCGGTAGAACCCAAAATGGCGCAGTTCCTCTTCCATAATCTACTGAAACAAGTGGAGACGGTGACTTGACTAAACCCTAGGCAGCCTCTGAAATGAAACGGTTGGCAGGCTGGGAATAAAGAGTGTGGTGTGTCCTCATCTCTTGAGGAAGGCCAACTTGATAGCTAAGCAGGGCTACCTTTGTCTTTTTTTAGGTTTGTAAAACCTCTTTGCTATATTAAGCCACAAGAAATGATGTACCATGTCAAGACGCGCCGAAAGTGTGGCTCGAGTGCGGAATCCCAAGATCTGCTCTCGTGACGTCTTTGAGCACCGAGAGGCCATTGCACTAAGTTCTGGCCAAAAGGGACTCTTGGGCAGGCAAAGCTGTCAGATTTGGACCTTCATAGCCTGCAGTAGCGGATGTGATGGGCTGTTCCCGAGAGAAAGTACACCTCTGAGTGGGAGCAGAAAGTGAAAACGCAGTCCGTTCCAATTCCATCTTCATGCTCTCCGTACCCAACAAAATCCATATACTCCACAAAATTGCATCACTTCTACCTGACTTTCCATCTAGCACTTAAAAATACAACCACATCAGACACGTTAGTAAACTTTACACACTCAAATGAAAACGCTTTTGTCACAATTGCAGACAGACACTTTGGCACTTCGGACACTTTTTATTGTCTCCTTTTAATCTGAGGCAATGTGATTTTTGCTTGCCAAAGTGCGGGGTGGGAATGCAAAATGCCACGTAGATCCCACTACTGTATTAAACACGACACATTTGGGAAAGGGCGACCAAAACAACGGCCTAAAAACACGCATTAGGGACTCGTACCGAATTCTAATATTCTTCAAGCTGCATTCTCTTCACAACCTACTGGTCAATGCTGTTGTCGGCGAAGGTAACCCGATCATTGGAGGAAGAGTAAAACGAGGACGAAGTGGAGGTAGAAATCAGGAAGATTAACTGGGGGCGCGGGGATGGGAGATCGCATT
Organism: Dipylidium caninum; assembly: GCA_017562135.1. Taxonomy (NCBI): domain Eukaryota; kingdom Metazoa; phylum Platyhelminthes; class Cestoda; order Cyclophyllidea; family Dipylidiidae; genus Dipylidium; species Dipylidium caninum. Next base: position 956,149 of record QEYB01001685.1, on the reverse strand, counting down.
AAAATCTTGGACGACGAAGATTATGAAAGCAAAAGAAATAGGAGAAGAACAATAACCTCAAGCTTATGGCTACTCTTCAATACGAAATCCTCCTGTAGGAGGCAGGAAAGGACGCTGAAGTGGGCAGGCATCTTATTGCCGCTTGGTGGACTTTATGGACTCAGAATGGCGCCAGAAATAAAGGGCAAAACTCGTGTCCACATAAATGTGGGAGACACAGAAAACTTTGACATTGCTAAAATGTCTTACACTTAGATGAGGAGGAGGAAGAGAAGCAGTGTGCTTTGGCTCAGTCGAACTCCCCTGGACGAATTACCATATTTGCGCTGTGTGCTTTCGCACGACTCGGAAATTCGTCATACGTAAAAGGATTGGGTAGGCTGATTTTGGAAATTTTCATTTGATTGAATCACTCTGGAAAAAGTAGGACACCTCGGGCCACAGTTTGAGGTTTGAAGTGATCCTTTCCGGCCAACCCAAGGGCAAATCTTCCCCGGCTAGACGGACGACTAAACGCGTGACATGGTAATCTGTGTCTGACCTCAGTGAAGACGGTGATCTGAGGTTGAGTCAACTCAGTGAGGACAGTCCACAGAGAGGGTTAAGGCTTCCACCAGCCTCAGGTCTTAACTTTAAGTTAGTCCCAATAAACTCATCAGAAACTACCCCAAGAAGCTACTCATCGCGGAAATTACTCATACAAGAGTCTGGTTTTAATCTCCCGCGGGCTGATGAGACCGATGCGAAGGACACACGGCTTTTAACGGTGTCAGACAACCCCGTTTCAGCCAAGACAAAAGAACCCACCATGTAGTAGATTCTGTCCCCTACTCGAACTGACCAGCAATGAGCACGAGAATGAGGAGGTTGTTTTAAAATCGTCTGTTAATTTTACTTCATCCAAAGCGTCTTTTCAACTTTCCGTGTGTTTACGGTCCACGAATTCGCCTGCGGGCCATGTAAGCCCCCCCCGGAGTGCATTTCTTTAGCTCCTCTCTTCCGGAGTCCTTAGGCGCCTTTTATTCACTAATGAACTTTACCATAATTGCCTTATATTCAACAGGAAAACTTCTTAAATTATTAGCCATGAAAAGCGTTAGACTCTGGAGAGGAGAGATTTCGAATCTGTGACCGCGACTGCGACGAACAACCAATTTCAGGTAGTGGATAGTGATTTACGGCGTTTTCCCATTGAATTTGAGGCTTTTATGGCCAACTTTACTAGTGAATGAAAGGAACTTGCGTCCCCCGGGAGGGGGAAGGTAAAGGAATGCACCGCAGTGGACCATTTCGTTGACCGTGAACAATAGGAAGGATGGTCGTCGGGCATCGAGAAAATCCTCCTCAATGGACAATTCCTCCTTGATAATGTTCTAACCATTAAGCAGACCAAAGAGCATTTTAAGCCCACAGAAATAGCGATTTTTGCCATCTGAACCCATTATTTTCTCAAAGATGCTATCACCTGCCTCTGTCTTTATTCCCTTCTCTTCTCTTCTCTACTTTCGCTTCCCCCGCATTCAGAAGATCGTGCTTCGGGGACGGGTCTCCCGTAGATCCGATCTCTCGGCGGCCTTCCCAGCAGAAACCGAGGCAAGCTCAATTATCATGGGGTCAGCTATAAACCGAAATTATATGCTGTGCATATAAGATCGGGCCTTTAAAACGCAAAGCCCTATTATCTCCCGACACTTTTGAAAACAGCATGAGGATGGGATAGCTGATTTGAAGGCAGCATCAGGACAGGGCTCCTTTAGATGACATGTTAGAAAAAAGGACAAATCTTAAATTCACTCGCCCATTGTCAGTCGAGTAAATAAGCAGAGGTGAAACGATGCCGGTAGACAACGGGAATAGACAAGAGTTTGAGACGACGAAATGATGGATGGGGTAAATGAAATAACAGTGAAAAATCCAAAGATAACGTGGGATAAGGGGGAACTCAAGTAGCCTTAATGCAAGACAGTTTCGACCAAAAATATTCCCCTGCTTTCATACTTCCGACGGAAGCGACAATAAAGGAAGTTTGCGACAGTTGATCAACCGATCCCTTCACACAATTGTTTTGTCTGCTAGGCCGCCTGGCCTTTAATGACCGAAGCACAAACTGATGCTCTATTCCTGGACAAAACCATAAAATATCCGCTAATACTGAGGCGAGTGGAGGCCTGCTGTGGCTTCGCCACCTTCGGACGACTTGGGCCCCGAGTTATCACTCGAAAAGCGCCAAGAACGCGATGTTTAAGACGTCTACGCCAGTAGACATGAGGTGCACTAAATGTGAACAGGCACTTCGCCGCGTCTGATAGCTTTTGGCGGCTATTTCAGGATCGAGCAACGTTTTGGTTTAAAAATACACTCCGTTACTGTCTAGACGAGATGCCGTGGGGCTTCAATTAGCCTCGGCTAAAAGTGGTCGTATGTACAGGCTAGAAAAACTTGGCAAACTAAGGAAATAAATTGTTCCAGAGTGAAAAGTTGTGGCTTGTTAGGTACCCGCAAAAAAAAATTTTTAATGTGTGGCATGCTTTTCACCTCGTAATAGTCACCTTACGAAACGTTCCATTAGACAAGGCGGAGAGCAATTTCCCCTTCCTCACATGTGCTGGTGGCATCAGCTTCTCTTTCGAGGGCTCTATGGAGCCCTGATGGATAACGAGATGAACGTGCAGGTTGACGGGTCGGAACCCAAGGCCCAAAACTCCGCGGGCAGATCGGGACACCGAGAGACAGCGGCAAGAAACGGTGAGGCGCGACTTTAATTCCTGCCGGTGTAATGGCATTGAGAGTTTAGGCTACGCTGGGGTTGGGGAAGCATTGAGGACGAAGAACATGACAAGGCGTGTCACACTCCTTTCTTAGCGCTTGTCCCTTTAAACGATGAGGCGCAAGCAAACAAACCCACCTTTAAAAGTGGTTTGGTTAGGCGCCGACGAGGCGCGCGAAGGCAGAAGAGAATAACAAGAGAGGCAGAAGATTGAATGAAACCCCGGCAAAAATATATTAATCTGTCCAAGACTTTATGCCATTCCAGGACCCATAAATACGGGAAATATGGGTGTCGAGTGTACGCAAGGGTGAATCAGAGAGGGCGGGACTGGCCTGTAAAATGCCGCGGAACGGAAGTGAAATATCGCGGAAAGTATAAAATTTGCCGTAAATTAGCGCATTTAAGGCGTAAGTCGTAAATACGGGAGTTTGTGCTTACCTCAAGTCGACCCCCTCACGTGCCGCGCTTGTCTTCACTCTAGGCAGCAAAATTGGGGAACTTCACCGTTGATCCGCTCCCCGCAAATTGTGAATGGAAATGCTAAAAGATGTGATTACCTTTTCGCACACCACTTATTCTCCTGCAATGTTGTTGTGCCCACCTTTGACACCGCGGTGACAGCGGGGACGTGTAAAATTCCCACCCAAAAAGCGAATGTGAACAAGCGCAGAATACTCAAGCGGGTGCGCCTCTTCCAACCTCAAAATGCTCTTAAGCACTTTTGTGAAGAATCATCAGCCCTGAAGTGCGGCAAAACCAAATGAATCGTGATCGAAGAATGGTGGCTTCTAATGCCATCTAGCTAACCCATGTTCACGAAATTCCTCCGCCTCAGTGGAATAGGGAACTGAACTGTCCTACTAGAAGACTTTTTTAATAACAACAAAGTCCACGTAGGAAGCAAATTTATACACTATGATAAAATGTACAGTTTGCAGCTTCCCCTAACCGCAAAGGTGTGGGTCTGTGTGCGACTGTTATAGAAGCCGCAACTTTTTCACACGTAAAAGTAGTTGACTCCCGTCAAGGCCGTCCAACTTTAATAAAAATAAACAATGGAACAGGCAAATTTGCACTGTCACTTAATGTGAGTATGACAAAACGCTACTCTGACGAGGCAAACGTTGAGAACCAATTTTGTCCTATGACTCGCCTAATTCCATTTACTCATATTTGTTTCATAGGCACCCGTCGCCTGTTTGAGAATTTTCCTTTCCCCTCTTTCCTTCTCTCCTCTTATGAACACACTACTTTACAGGGCGATGCAATTTGGCCGGCGAAAGAAGTCGTCCTCCCAAATATCCTACCGGCCGCCAGCTTGGAGGAAATCCTTCTCCCTCAGTCCACCCTCTCACGAGTTGAGGGTGTGAATGACCATCGCCTTCCTTTTCCAGCACGTCGACAGCAGGGGAGGATGGGTAAGAAACCAGTTCGAAAATTTTCATGCGGTGTATAGGAACTGCATCTCACCTTTAAGGTCCCTCCGGTGTTAAGCTGCTGGTAGAGTTAAGTGAAGGAGAGCACAGAAGCATGTCTGCATTTCTCCTTCATGTCAAAACTCCCTAACTTTGACTCACTTAAGCAGAAAGGAAAAAAAAGAAAGAGGCAAATTAGACATTTTCTGTCTTTTATGTTAGTTGAGAAATATTTAACTCGCCTGCTTCTACATATGAGTGTGTATGCAGGTGGAAGTTGAGGTGGAATTGCCTAGTCGTAGACGCGTATGAACAGCGAGTGTGACTTACTTGGTGGCTTAGTTGATGAGCAGACTTAACCACTGGGAACCCGGGATGGAGGTTGGGCAGAAAAATGTGCAAAAATGCGCATCATCCTCATAATCTCTGTTTATTTACGACGTCAGCCTCTCTATGGAACCGCTTTGAGGTCCGTCACTGTGGCTATTCAGTGCAAATGAGCTTGAAGTGACTCTGTGCCAATCACAGGAGTACGGCAGCGGAAATATCAAATATGCCTGGTTTTTTTTAAAATTTTGTAGAGGCGAAACATTCTCCTCTCGTCTCTGTCCGTATTTAACTTGATCATTGTGAATAAGAAATCTAAGTTGCACCAATGTGCGTCGAGGCAGAAGATGAGGAGGCTGAAGAGGTGGCTCAAGAAGAGGCGGAAGAAGACAAAGAGGTAAAAGGGAAGGCCACTTCGTGTCATCCACTGAAGACGATGCACATTTTTGAGTTATCTACACTGTTTTTATTCAAATATGCGTCAAATGCGAACGAAGATGTGGAGTTGGAGGTTGTGTTCCCCTCAGATGAAGGGAAACTATTCTAGTGAACGCAATAAAGCCTTCTTTAAAAAGGGAAGTTAAATCTTGCATCAGGTCCCAAGCACAACATTTGTTTCAAAAACCGTAGCGACCTTTTTCTGTGTTCGGTGGTCAAAAGTAATCGACACCAACAAGAACTTTTTGTCGGAAGCAGGATAATACACAACAACCACGAAGTGCATTAAAAAATGGGTGAATGGAGGTGGTGAAGCAGTACATACCGATGAACACATCCAGCGAACTGTTTCCTCCTTCCAAGACCACTCCAGAGGTGCGTGAGGTCGCGGCCAAATTCTCCCTCCGCTGTCCAGTTACTGCCTCCGAGAAGAAAATTTCTGCCAAATGGTGTCTCAGTGTCGAGACTTTCAACAGCTGACTCCAAAACACCAACCAACTCGGCTTCAAACGCCGGTCTAAACTCCTCCCCATCAATGGCCACGAAGTACTCAAAGGTGGAATCACCCGCTGCAATCACAGTGGCCTCGTGTTCTCCGGGAATGGGAATTTTTCCGGCACCCACTCGAAGGGGGGCTGTTGGCACTACGTGAATCTTCCAGGAATGTTTCCGGGTTACCAACCAGAGACTTCCACGGCGCAATTCCACGCCCAAGAGGGGACTGGAGGGCTGGCCGAGGCGATGGAAGAGGAGAAAGAGAAGCGCATCTTCTGTGTGCGAGGTTAGAGTGATTTCTATTTGCTGCCAATTACGGATGCGACTGGCGTACAGGGGTAATTTGTTGAACAGCGGCGGTGGAGTTGAGCGTTCTGGGGGGAGTGGGCAGGCGAAGGAGGAGGAAAACTCGTCGCAGTGAAAGTGATAAAAGTGACGCTGATCTAGTCTCGCAGGCGGTCGGGCGGGTGCCGTTGATTTCGAAGCCGTGAAGGGACTTTGCGGCGAACTCAAGAATGTTAAGCTTCGTATCGTCCACCTGGAGAACAGCCTGTCAACCAATGCAAAACCGTTTCCTCAGTCCTTTGAACTAGTCCGCAAAAAAATTAAAGTAATTCTTCCGCAAATTGCCGACTTAATTAACGGTGGATATGACATTCCTGATTTTAAGTTTCCCCCGTTTCTTAATTTCTCGGCAAAATTTGCTAGATCGTCGAAGAAGACCCTAAAATCAGTGAACACGTTTGCCATGAGTTGAGACGCTCGGGCCTTCTACGTACATCAGGCAACCGACTGAATATTTCTAAGAAAGCATACTTTTTTGTTATTAAGTTGGAAATCATGAAACGGGCTTTAAAAACAGGTAGAAAACGTAAAGCGTCATTTGTTATATTATTTATTATATTCGGTCGAAGTAACTCCTATTTGCATCTGCGATCTTCTCCCAATGCTCGGACAAGTCATATATGTCTTTTCGAATAAATCTTTAAATGTGGAGTTAATAAACGACGCAGAGTCTTTTGTACTGTCAACTTGGTTATTCTAGTTTATCTCTTAACAATAATTCTGAATTGCGAAAAGGATTATAAAGTGTCGATCGGTGAAATATCGGGTGACTGTGGAGGACGTGGTAAAATGTCATATCGTGGAGAAGTTATTAAATTTGTCAACAGCAAATGCGGCTTAATGTAGTCGTCGTGCGTTACCATTATGCAGTAACATTTCGCTTTGCCGAATGGGCAGAGTGGTGGTGGTTTTTCCGTCATTCGTTACATGCCCAGCAATGGGACTCCGGTTGTGGCAAGGCATAGTGGATCCCTCTTGAAAGTTCCTCCATACGAAATCCATAATTTTCTCTTTTCACTGAGATTTCAGCCTAGCGGTGTGTTCTGGGCCTGCATTCTCATCTACCCATTTGCTCGATTGTTTCCGATTGTCGTACAAGATTCACTTGTCGTCACAAGAGATGATTTGGTGTCGAAACGACGGTAATCGTGTATGGCGAAGGACCGTCTGCACCTGCGTCAGTTTATACGGCAGGCACACATTAGTAGGACTGTTTTCTTCATCAGTTAGTGTACACAAATGTTTTAACATAGCAGTTTGGGTGGCTAAATTCTCGTTTGGCTCCAAGTTTACGAATGTTTGTGCGTTTGGATCGGATTCCACAGTCGTCGTCATCAACCTGAACCAGTGATCTTCCCCAGGACCTCTTCATGATACTCAAATTTCCAGAAGGCGGTTTTTAGAACCAATCTCGGGCGCTGTTTTCATTATTGTTTCCATCCTCGGAGTTAGAGCTGCACTATGATTCGGTGTGAACCGATGCAAGAAAAGTAAATACAAGTCTAGTTCTGTTTCAATCTGGCTTCGAAGAGAAATAAACCAAAATTGAGAGATAAAAAAAGGGAAGATTTTACAAACTGCGTAAGATGAACACCCTTAACATTCACAAATAAGAATATGGAGCGCACGATACAACGTATCTCGCTCAGTCGAAGTTGATCACAGAATAAAGAGAAATGTCCCTCTCATAGTTTCCAACCGAACATTTTGATTTACAGACCAACTTGTCGAAGGAGTTAGTAATGCGGTTAAATTTAGGAGGCGAAGAGGACCCTTTTTATCTAGGGAGGGGAAAAGTGGGCCTTTTCTGAATGTCAGTGCACAAAGTCCCCAGCCCTTGGGTTTCGACAGGGACCGGGAGGCAAAAGCAATTATCCTAAGCCCTCCCTTCCGGGTCTAAGAAGAACTGTTAGAGTTTAGCAAACATTTGGTCCACAGAAGGCTAATTATGCGTTCGTCGCCATCTCTTGAAGCAAACTCGTCGTCAATTAACGTGACTGGGACTCACATGAGTGATTTGACCCTTAAACGCCTCCTGTCCTGGTGCCTCCATTGGATAAGACGCCAAGACAATGTGCTGAATTTCGAGGAAACCGGCACGAATTTCGCCAAAACTGAGGGGTTGAAAGAAGACCACGTTGTCGTCAATACTAATGCGAATCTGAAATTTGGGGGAGAGAAGGAGTGCAGTGAAGTTGGAAAGTCACTGTCAAAGTCGTTAACAGTTAGCTTGGCATAAAGGAAATAAAACTTATGGTACTGCATTTCAGAGCGCACAGTCGCCACCACTCCTGTTTCAACTTAGGGGATATTAAGGCGAATAATGAGAAAGTATACGAAAATGATGTTCACTGCTGTCGGTTATCATCTTCGACCACCAGAAAATCCGGTGCAATAGACAACTGCTCCGAAAATTTCATTTTACCTGCATGGTTATTTAGCAGGGTGAAGTTAGGTTACGTTGCGGGGGAGGAAGGATGTTGTCACGCATTTTTTAAGGTTTAGCACCATTTCTGTCCGAGCCGTGGACAGAATAGCCGTGGGAGATCTGGGAGAAAAATTGCTGGCGTTCGGTGATCTCGCTGCGCTCAGTGAGGTCCGGTGTAGCGATTCACCTCAGCTCATATTTGCTCCTTACGTCCTTATCTCCCCCATTCGTTTTTGGGTCCAGTGTGGCACGGATTCAATGGCGCCTTATGAAGATCATTCCGGTGTCCACATCCCCGTCAACGTGGCTTCTAATCCACAATACGCAGTTATTTCGGAGCTGATTATTTAGCATGTTCTCAATATCAACCTGTCAACGTCAGTACTCGTCTTTCTGGCATGATTTTGCCTGAGACAAAGGATTAATAGGACTCTTCTTCAATTTGTTCAGACGATGACCCCCTCCTCCCCTCAACCTTTCCAAATTCTTCCTGCCGTGAGGAAATTTTGGTAAATTCAAAACGAAAGTTGTGGAGCACTTTTCTTCTAACCTCTTCACTCCTTCTACACTTCGGAGTGGTATAGAAATCTAAGAGCCGCTCCAAAAGTAGACATTCTCCACATTCTTACCGGAATCCATTGAATTGCATCCCTACCGCCTACATTTTATCAAGGGAGACTTAAAAATAGACATGGTAAGACCCGTTAGCTACTTGCTTCATCCTCGTGGCAGTGCTGAGAAACAACACAGGTTCACTAATGTTGGGCCATAATTTTTACCCTGCCTGTTAAAAATACAAGTCCTTCGCAGTACCACCGACATTGGGGTAGTACTAGCGGTGAAGCAGGAATACACCCCACCAATAAAGCGGACATTTCAGAGGCTTGTCCAAGGTCAGAGCAAACAAAAAGGTGCAGGGGAAAACTCATTGTTCCCACCTCGATGAGATAAGAACGGGAGCGGTAAGCCGATCCACCATTAACAATCTAATGCCCGGTGTGGTGAAAATGACGGTACAACAGTCACAAGTGAACATGGGAGAAAAAAATTGGACAGACAATGTTATAACAAGTAATTACAGCTATCACCATGGCAACGAGTCACTTCCATCACCACCCTATCACCCTCTTGGCGGTGGCACTATTTCAAACTAAGACGCGGATGTAGCAAAATCCAGCGGTCACCATCTGTCCAAGGCAGTTGCTTCTGTCTGCAGACATTCCGACAAAGTGTATAGCGCAGCCGACGTTAATCGGTATGTCGGTAAATTAATCTTCCGGCGTAGGGCGGTGGTGAGTGTGCCTAAGACCATCCACAAAGGCTGATCTAGATGAATGCTCTACTCTATCAACATTTATGGTCTTTCCACAGATCGTTCAAGATGGGAGTGATGCTTTTTCCACGATATGGCATAGAAACTCATGGCCATGCTCTTTTATTAGCCTCTCTAACTTTCAAGCAGCAGTAACCATGTGGCGAGTACCTCCGTACATCGCACTTCTTTAATCCCAGCACCAACTCGCATGAAATAGCTTTTAGTGCTGCAAGAAGAGGAGTGGTTTGAGGCATCCAGGACTGAGTTGGCGTTGCAAGTCAGCGAAAAATGAGCTGAAATTGCCCACTTTTAAGGCAAATCACCAAGTGGAGACGTCACCTCGGTGGTGCAGCATCATTAGGAGAAATTAATTTCCCGATTAATCACTGAGCGCCAGGAGTGTTCGGACGCATGGAACGTATGGAGTAGGCGAGGCGGCAGTTGGGGCCAATTGGCACTCATCAGAATGAAGAGGAGAAATCATAAAGGCCGTAGTGCGTGGGATGCCTTGGAAGGAGCAACTGTTAACTACCCATAAAGGGTGCGTGATTAATGCCTCAGTTATACGCACTTGATAGCGTTTGGACAGAATCAGCAAACAAACGATCACTGGGGGGCGAAATAGCGTCTTAGTTAAATTAATTTAACTAGGGAGAGGAGAAAGTCACACTCCATGCCTTCTCAAATGTCGCACTCCTATGGTTAGACTCCTCGTCACATAGGCGCGTCTGTCGGGATACCGTGGGGACTAACGTCTCGTCTGTGTCTTCATGGTGTTACCCGCGTCCTAGTGAAGACAGGATGGGTGAAAATATCGCCACTCGCCGCAAAGTCACAACAGAGGAAAGAATTTCTCAAAATGATTAATCCTTCGGCTCTTTTTTTGGCGCTAGAAGTGATTTCTCGAGAGAATCCTTTTCTCTTCTTTTCTTTTTCTTCTTCTATTCATTGTCAAGATATGCAAGTCTCCTTTGGTCAACTCGCTCCTCCCCTCTTTCTTTTACTAAGCTTTCGGAACGGATGTTAACCGCAACAGAGAATCCACTGATAAGCATACCTTGAAGCTTCCATGTAAACATTAATTGGATGATTGGAGAAAGACTGACCAAGCGAACAAGTGCCGCATCTCCACCTGCATCCTTTCCCCGAAGTTATTTAGGTATATCTCTCTCAAAACGACCCTATAAACGGAGAACGAGTGCCAAATGCCTGCCAAAGTTGGCATCAAGGGGGGCAGAGTAATGACCATTCTTAAACTTACGTCCCACGGCATTAATTGTCAGTTAGGGAGGAGATAATAGACGGGGAGAGTGACCATGTCAAAATGAAATTACCTAGCCAGATCGACGGGATGGGGCACGGGGCCTCTAACCAGAACAAGATGGAGAAACAGGTGTGACGTACTCTCGCGGCCCAACACAACATATCAAAATGTGTTTAACCAAGTTGTTAGGGCGAGGAGATTTTCCCATAGTCCTAATGTTGCCTCTTCAAGTGGGTGGGTAAGGACATTTTCTCTGGAGCCTCGTTGATGTTAATGGCCTAGAAAGCGTGGAAGTGTCCCAGGATCGCGGATTAGGCTATTCCAGTTCTGAAGGTCAAGAGTCGCCATTGGGGGCGATAATTTGGGAGCCACAAATCTTTCAGAGATGCAAACGAATGAGGATGAACAGGCGAGGCGTTAAATTAAGCCCGCTACTTGGATACATGACCCAAAACTGGCGGCTCCTCCACGTCACACCTCCGTCCATCCTCCGCTCCCCGACCATCCTGATTGTCCGAGTGATTGACAGACGACATCAAAAATTTTAAACAGTCTTGTTTAAACTGTGACACGAGGATCAAGGGTGAATGGGATTGTGGGTGAGCCAAAAGTGGAACAAATGAGAATGAAAGAGGGAGGACTTTGAAGAGGAGCTCGCTCAAGTTACTCCCGGTGGTGTATATCATTGATTCTGCGAGGAATTACATATTCGAGGTAGTTAACCCGGCAGCCAAGAGTGAGGAGGTTAACATTATACTTTAGAAGTTCAGGATTTACGTGATTTCACGTGGGGATGGTGGATTTACGTTCGTGTGAAACCATTCGAAAAAGGAGTTTAAACCGCGTATCCCAACTCGATTGGGGTTCTGCCAATTCGTGAGGGGTCAAGTAAAATCCCCGTCTCCCGCGTGCGATGGCGCTTAGTGCATCGAAGTGAGTCGGTTAGCTTTTTTTAGACGCTGAAGGCCTATGATTTCAGTACAAAAATGTAGCTGCGATGACGAAGGAGCCACTTTCAGACTTTCACCAAATGAGCAGTCAAACCTGTCAGTTCGGGTGTTGAAATTGGTTGATTAATGAGGTAAAGGTACTTGCCTACAAGAATGCAGGAAGACAAACACACGATTGCGCAGGTGGTCGGCTCGGAAACAGAAAGTCAGTGGAAGCGGTGACGGAAGAAAATCGGCTTTGTATTGGGAGAAACATCCACATTCTACTGCCATTGCAACGAAAGAATGTACAGTCCCACTGATTTGTAAACACCCCGACAGACGTAGGCCAAAATACCGTGTGGATCGACGTTTTGGTGAGGGCTTACGGTTTCGTCGGTGATACCTGCGCCCGTTAAGGAGGACGAAAAAGTGCAAGACGCCAAGTGGTGCCCGTGCCGTGCTTTGCATTAGGCCAGCACCTAAGAAGCGTGTTGACATATTTCTAGTTGAATCTTCCCAAAATAAGCCAGTTAGACTAGACGTGAGTGAAGAATTCCTTCGTTTTCTCTGTCGTCTTAAGTGCTTGTGTCCACGCCACTGGCGAAAATCTTCATCGTATATGCACCTCGCTCAACGTAAAGCGTCCCTCGAATGCAGATCCGCGGACTGTGAATGTGAACTGGTAACGGCAAAGTTACCAAGAACACCGCGATCGCCACGAATAGGTTCACCCACTCATAATCCACTTGCCCCAGTCCCTCGCCAACCCCGTCCATCTCCCTCCCTTGTCGTCTGAGTTTCCCACTTGTCTCAAAATAGCAAGTGTCTCCTACACCACTTTTGTCGGTGTTATGTCTTCATTCATGATTAACGGCTTCTGATCTAATTCGTGGTGAAAACGACGCTTCATAATGCATGTTGCACCTCCGTGCCAACACTTCCCATTTGATGCGTGTTAAATTAGAAGTCATTTATTGGCTTAAACGCAACCCCGACGCCTATGCCCACCCTTTAAGTTTTATTATAATCGTCCCCGCACTCGGCGCATTTACCTGGTCAGGAGTACGCTCCAGCACAAAATCGTGCAGTTGGCCATCGTCCAGACGCGATTCCAGTCCAGGAAATGGTTGGAGTATCTCCCGCAAGGAGAAGTGACCCGCTCGCGCCGATTGGAACCACTTAAAGGTGGTGAGAGCAGTCACCGTAGCTGGAGAGACCGCCTCGACCAGTTGGTCTGAGAGAACCTCCGCGGGAAGACGAATTTGCAAATGGAGGAGACCCGAGCTCAACGACACGTTGTAGTAGGAATCGTTGGAGCCTTAAGAGACGCTACTAAGTCAGTGACCATCTGAATAAGGTGACCACTCAGGTTGATGAGAAGCAATTTCCCCTAAAAATTCCTGTTACAAATCTGTTTTTTGTGGCTCTTTAAGAAGACTCGCTTATTTCCACTTCTTTGACAAAGGAAGTGAAAAGGAGGCCCAGCAATGCAACTGAGAGAGCTCACATTTTTACTTCACATATTAATTTACGAGTTTGATAGGATTTTGAGACGAGATCAACCCGTTTAGTGGCTCAAATCTGGCGGTTGGTATCAGTTTGCCGCGCCTGAGGTACAATTTCTCCTCTGACATCACACTTCAGTCGAAGTGATGAGGAGAGACTGTTAAGGGGACCTGCCAGAGGTCTACTGGGGCACCATGCGTCCTTAACTGGCCTCTGTCGTTTCCTGAGAGTTCACATTTTCACCGAGGACATTTACTTGTTCGAAGCGCAGGTGATGAAGCATTTTATTCACATTTAGATCCAACAAAAAAATTTTGAAATTTGGGCTAATGGGGCTCTATGTTAGTTTTACCAAAGACTAATAAATGAACTTCAAAGAATAATTTTTTGCCTTTCGTCTTCTCCGCCCCATTACTTCTCCGCCATTCGTCCCTTCTCCCCACGCGACTTATGGCACAAATGCGGCTTTTTGTGGGCTTTTTGTTGCCATCTGATGAAATAAGTGGAAAATTTTTATTGTGTAGTTATACGAATATGGTGGTGTCTGTTGTATGGCGATCTGCAGCTTCACATCAACAAATTTCCATATACCATTGAAGTGGCCGATCTCAATAGGTTTATCATTCACTCGCTCATCCCCCCTTTGCCTCTCCGAAGCTAGACAGGATGATCAAGGACGTTAGGTAAAGGAGTTGTGACTAGGTGTTCATGGACAGAGAACCCGATCCTCTACCGAACTAGCTTGGTAACTCTCATCCGAGGGGAAAATTAAGTCCCTAGGAAGTGTGAATAAAGATGCCGCGTCCATCATTTCATTTTCCCTCATCCACCTTATCCTCTTAATGCTTCCGCCACCCAACGATCACCCATTTCCGTGGGCAATTGGAGGAAATTGCATGCTGAAAAGTCGCCACGATAATTAAAAGGCGATTGAAATGAGAGAGGGGGGAGGACTTTTTGTGTCTGGAAGCCTCATGTCTCATCCGCTGGGATGTTGAAAGACAACGGTATGGGGGAAAGCTTTTCTACTTTATAAACTTCGTCATTTCGTACAATTAGGGCAACGAACCCTCTGTACTCCCTCGATGTTTGTTATTGTCGCCATCGTTGATTGTTAAAATGCTTCCAGTCAGCAAACATTCCTGTGTAGTTTCTATTCATTGTCTCTATCATTAACAGCTTTTCCAGATCCTTATTATTCAGGCTAATAGTCTACTGTTTTGTTATTTTTTCAGTTATTTATGGGTTAACGAGCGATCTGTGTAACAATTCACACAAATACTTAATTCTGGTGGTGAGAAGTTGGGGACGGGGCAAGGGCGGAGGTCGGAGACTTGAAAACATGGCTTTAATGAGACTAAGATAATTGTCGTCTCGTCACCTAGGCCACACTCGATTCTGGGTCGAATATAAGCTTGCTTCCACGGCGGCGATTAATGGTCAGTTTGTGTGAAGTGCGGCCGTTTAGGACATTTGGGAGGTTCTAATGTCTAACACTGAAATGAGGATGCTCTCTTACGAGCCAGCACCGACCTTTTAGAGAAATTAACCTTCGGGGGCTTATTCTCATACAATTTTGGCTACGACCATCCCGGATTATCTTGACGTCGAGAGTGCAGAGGCGAACAGCACGATCGCGAGTTGAAGTGAGATCTGCCTCACTGCTCCATATGCTTACCCTCCTTTTTTTCTTTCCTCCCCTTGTAGCCTTTTATCTTGCATCACTGCGGCAGAGTGAGCAGGAAACAGCGGAGATACGAGTTCGCACGCTGAGGGTGGATGGAAGAAGTGGCGGTGTCGAATCCCTCGCCGACGTTAACTCCTCATTAAACGGGAACGAGGGCGTCGACTCGGGGTTCATCACAACAACAAATCAGCGTGCTTACAGGTAGCAAAGTGGAAAATCCTAGGCCGACAATTGGGGCCACACAATAGAGAGATTCATTTATCTTCGAACAGAAACCAAGTGAGGTGGAGGGAACATTTTATCCTCATTGAATTTCAGTCTTAATTTGACACAAAATTGGTGGGCACATGGAATTCGGCCGTACCACGGGGAAGGGGGAAGATCATGGGAACCCGTGACGTCTAAACTCCATCCGCACCTCACAAAGGCAATACGTACCCGTGAAGAAGAGCGGTGCATTTGCCCGACTTGTTTTGAATTGCAGAAATATTTGTTCATTTGCGCTGAACAAGGGGCCTTTCGAGAAATGGTTTTCTATGAAAGTACCCCCCTCGAATTGCATACAACGCGGTTCTAGAGAGGAGAAAGAGGGAAGAGGAAGGACAACAAGATCACAATTCGCCTGAGGGCTGGTGTACAATAAGCAGGTACATTAGCGTGTAATTCGGACCATCGAGAAATTCTCCCATTCCTCCTCATCACTCCATATGTAGTAATTAGTGAATAATCAGGCATCGGAAGGGGATATTGCTTGAATTATTTAGGCGTTGCCTACTCTCCCCGGGAGTAGGCAACAGTAGTATTGGCGTTTATCGCTACCCTGTAATCGGGAGGTAGCCACCGAAAATAACGCCGAGTCGGTTAACTATGGAGCGGCCTTACGAAGTGGCCACAACATGATTTGTTATTGTTCTACTCATCACCGCCCAGCTTACGGCCACCACTTTCCCCAGTTACTCGTATTAGTGGAGCAGTCGTGCCCTCCTACTCTCTCACTCTCGCTCCTGGGCACAGGGCTAAGTGCTGCAGTTATCCGAACAACCTTATCTCCTTCCCAAATATAAACAGCAAAAAGGTGGTAAGCAAAATGGTATCTCGACGCTGTCAAATATAACCTTCGTGCAATCAAAGGCTGTCATCAATCCCGATTTCTGGCCCAGTGTGATTGGGCCTGTGATGAGGGATTTTGTAGTAGAGAGTACGGTGGCTTCTATACTTCCATCAGCCAATTCAGCTTGGGGTTTGTCGCCTTAACACTTAGGTGAAAAGTAAGGCTCTCGGTGGTACTTCCGATTAATCACACGAAATGAAGAGAGTATCAAAGTGACATTAGAACAAAAAAGGAAAGTGGGTAAAATACGACTTAAAAAAGTAAAAAAGTGGTGAGCGAATGGACACGGGAGAGGACGTACCTACTTCGGTGAGCATAAGTCCCTTCTCGGCGAGGATAGTCCAAACACAGCAGATAAAAGTCAAACTGTGGTAAATGAGCATTACGAGAGCCTCAGTGTCTCAGGTCTGGTCACACCATTTGCCTTCCCTCGTTGCAATACGCGGCGACCGGTTGTATTAAAATTTCTGCGGTATTAGTGAAATGTTGTGCATTCGTACAGCCGCATGCCCAAACCAGTCAGCGTTTTTGATTGGCTACAAAGTGACTGGGTTCCAAGTTAATTGGCAAAGACAATCCTGCAGCTGTATTCGATGACCAAAGGCGAGGCATGTCTCTGCAGCCACCGGAGTATTCGCCTGCCCGCCTATATGCCACGAAAATGTCCCTCGCTGTTGGACGAATTGTGGCCAAGTTGACACGTCGAGGGACGCGTATTCGTCCCTTCCCTTAGGACTCTGAGTAGAGGATAGGCTGTTTTCCCTCTCTCCCTGCCTCCCTCCCTCCCTCCCTCGCTCTCTCTCTCTCTCTCGCTTTCTCACCCCCTCTCCGGCCCTTTGTTCAATTAAAGACTTCCATTCATTTTATTGCATGTCGCTCATTTTATGGGACGAATATGCGCGGTTTCATCGCTTTAGCCAGCATTGGTTTGTGGTAGATTCCACCGAAATCTCGAGCAATAGGATTGAGTGCTTACCCGGTTACACCTACTATCGTATCGGAGGGGTGGGAGAATTTGTGGTTCAACTGTTCCGCAAGGGAGAAAGCGACATTTCGGGTCATTCATGGTGGGCACGCTCTCACCTTTTATTTTGTCCCGCTCTCCCACTTCTCTCATTTGGACCTGAAGCGGTAATCCACATTTGTCATGGACAGTCGATCTCCGCAAATGCACACCCGACTAAAAGTAATTACATTGGTTGGGACGCAGGTGGGGCATGTGATTGGGGTTTCGGGGGTCGGGGAGAGAGCGAGCGGAGGTGATGGGGGAGTTCACAAACTGCGGAGGCTGTTATGAGGGAGAATGGAAGTAATGCAATTATTGTACTAGCTCTATAAACGTCTAAGGGAGAAAGTCTCCTTCGTGAAATTTATAAAAAGGGCGTTACCTCATCGTACGTGTGATTTACCGCAGAGGCCTAATTGAAACTGAAGTGTAGCAGCACCAGGCCGCATGTCGAAAGAACGGAGTTTGTGTTTGAGGCATTGATGAAGTAAAGGAGCTGGCGAGAGAGAGAGAGAGAGACAGCGGGAAATAAGGAAAGGAGTACTGAATTGTTGAAAGTGTATCCGTCTAGATGTTTATCTTAGGCCTGGTCGTGTGGATCTCCACGTGGCTCGCCGTAGTCCATGATGCCGATTCCCAGAAACGCTGGCAGAGCATGAGTTCTTCCTGCAATCGTTTGTCATCCCTATTTCCCTCAAGTTTTGTCATTCTTTTAGACACGGCTGATAAAAGTTTGGCTCAGTGACCTCTCGGTGCTATCATCGCATTATATTATGGCATCTTTCAGGTGAAAAAATGGTCAAAAAGAAGTGTCTTTAACCAACCTTTAGTACAGTATGACAATGGAGGGAGAAAAGAAGGAGGAAGCGGTGGTGCGTGTAGGGAGAGAGCAAAATGCTGGCATCAAATCTGCCTAATGAACGTTGAAGCCACTTGGTAAAAGGTCCAAAAAGGACCTTCATTCGATTGAGATGATAATGAGTATGGAATTGCATTGCTATCAGAATGGTTGACTTACTTCCCAAATGTGGGGAAATGTAGTGGAACTCCGAGACATAAGCACAGTGAAAGGCAAGTGGAAAAAACGATCTAGATGAGGAACAAAGATGATGTAGATGATGGACGAGGGCCACCCACGGCCAGGAACATCGGATTACATCCGTTTACAGATCAAAAATGAATTAATTTGTTGTGTTAGTAGGATGCGGTAGACAGCGAGAAGTGGATTTAAATTGGAGGGGTTAATGGTCGCGCGGAAAGGGACTCTCGAGCTGTCCACCTTCCAATTTTCGTATGATTCATCTCCCAGCCTCATACCCACTTTTATCCCTTCAGTTTTGTGTCTGCTCTTTTGCGACATCTGTGGACAAACTGCGAGATTTGTCGAGTATTCACATGTCCTCGATCGCAATGAGCCCCAAGTTGGCGGAAAGTCGTTAATTTCCGATAGACTGGGCCACGGAGGTAGTCATGTGCGGGTCTTGGCGGCCATTTCGACAAAGTGACGTGCTGAGAAGTAAGTTGAGCGTTTTGAAAGGACTCTGTTACAGTGAAAGGGAAGGCTGATGAAGATGGTATCATTTTAGGAGAAAAATTTCCCGTCCACCCACGCTCAATGCGACCGCGGATATTTGTACATGCGCATTCAGTCAACATTTTGATGTGTTTGAGCACAACTGTTGGTGACAGCGGAAACCGATTGGATTGCGGAAACAGAAAACTACCGGATATCCTGTTGGAACTGGGAACGCCCATGCCTCTGACTTAAAAAGCTTTCATTCCTAATCCACCACACATATTCCGTAGTCCTCCATTTTACCTTATTTGCCCTCCTTTCCTCCACGAAACCGACCATCGAGATTACGGAAACCAGCTGAGGAGGCGAGGTGGACAACCTTCCGGGTCATAGTGTTGCAAATTGTGGACCCGATTTGTCAAAATGTGTCCACAACGAGGGAGCATGTGATGCCTGGGTGGCCAGTGACAGAAAGTCCCGCTCGTCTGCACTCGACAGGCTTAAAGGCGAATGGACAGGAGTGGAACCTAAATGCGAAGGGCTATAATATTAATGGGAGTTGTTTGCCCTAACCGACTTACATTAAGTGGAACAACTGTTGTCTAAGGTGACCTTTCCGGGCGAGGGAAAGAAAGAGAGAAGGAGAGCTGCCCCCATATTTGCTGCCAACTCTACACTCGGTTTGGCAAATCAGCTGTGTGGAACTGCTGCTACACACCCTCCCATCAAAGATATGCATAATACAACGGGTCGTTATGCTAATTTTCCACACCTCTGAAGCTGTTTATCGTTCTGGTATTCCCTGCTGAAGGCGAGGGACTGCGGTCGACTTGGTGAGGCCGCATCCAGCAACCCCGACGGGCCAAAGTCGAATGATTCTATGTCGTTATAAAAGAGCCCGACCCTTTCATCTTATCTTCGAATGTTAATGGCTTTTAATGCTTGATCTAAATTTTAAAGCGTCTCCTTAAGGAAATTTAATGTTTTGAAATCTGAAAAGAAACTTTCCTCCCGCCTGTCTCCAGCCCAACTCAGTCTAGCTCTAAAGTGGCTTGAACGCTGGGCAGAAATGTCGCTAGTCCGAAGTGGGTAGTTGCACACGCGGATCGAGGTGGGCCACCTATCGAGAAAACGAATTTTTAATTAGAAAAAAACACTTGTTGTCATTTGGCGAGAGTGGGACAGTTGGTGGGAAAAGCCAATGGTAGGCGCCGATTCCCAAGTGTCTGAATTAATTGCCCTCCGTAGACACGAATGCATCTTGTCGCCTCAAGGTAAATTTAGGCGACTTCGATCATCCCCCCATCTCATTTTGACTCCAATACCGCACGGAAGAAAATTTGTCTACCTGATTTCTCACGGTCGGGAAGATTAACCCCACCACTTTAGTAGGAAGTGGGTAAGAGGCACATGACGCTTTTCCAAGTCCACGGATTCGGTCCTGGCATACCGAAAAACCTGGTTGATCAACAATGCGAGGCGACAGGTCGTCCCAAAACCGGAAAGTCACCATCCTCGTCAGTTGACGACCTGTCATTTTTAAAATGGTACACAAAAATGGTCCCATGGCGTGGCTGGAAGCAAATGCTAAAACACATTCTTACAGTTAAGAAATTTTGACCAGTGCGCTCGTTCCACCTTACGGTGCAGTCCCTTACTACGGCGTGTGTCCTGCATATACGAGGGGAGTGTGGTAACTCGCTAGTTCTTAGTTCTGTTGAATTTAAGCTATGTAGTGGCCCCCCACTCGAGCCTCGCGGGTGCGGAGGGTGAATGGCATCTGCGCTCACCGAACCGCATCGCCGAACACCGATGGAAGCCATTCGACAATTTGCTTTAATGCCTAGCGGTAATTAGCGGTGTTGAAGCTTTTGGCGAAGAGCCACCCCAACACCGCCTATCTGGTGGGCTGAAAGGGGTGTTTTTTGTTTAGACTGTGTTCAGCTGCGACTGAGAGAGATGCATTGCCAAGTGCGCTCGATGTTTTATTCAAAAACGTACTCATTTCATAAAATTTTCCCATGGTCTTATCCTACTTCTACTTCATTTTCCCCCGGAAGCAGACGCAAATAAAGCCCGGCGTGCATCTACTTTTCTTATATAATTCCAAATTGAATCATAGCGCAGCTCAAAAAGTTTCGAGGAACGTTAATGCGGCATTCGGTGATGGATCTACTAATGGTAAACATAATAGATGCTCGTTCCAAAACTTTCGTTCTGACAGGTTGAGAATCGTCAAGACGCTTTGAAGTGAACCACCAGTGCATGTTGAAGACGAGGAGTAAATAACGATGATGACGACTGTGGAACCCGATTCCGTCCCGATAAACAAGTCGTGAACTTAGGTTTCAACTTAAAACTTGGCGTACAGTCTGTTGTGTTCAAGAATCTGCGTCAAGAAATGCTAAAATAAAAAAATGTACTCAGTTGTGCCGGTCGTGCAGACTGAAGCAACTCCAGATGATCGAGCGACTGCTCGATGAGATGAGTATCCTCATTGCTTCCTTTGCAATTCACGACTGCCACCTATTTTTAGCACCAAATCACCACTTGTGACGAAAAGTGGATTTTATTTGATAATCGAAGTAGACCGGAAACACGGTTAGATAAGAGTACAGCCTCAGGACACTCTTTCAAGTCGAAATTTCATCAAAAAAATCCTGATGACCGCCCGTCAAGCAGACGAAACCACAAGAGTGGAGGAGTCCCATTGCCATAAATGAAATTTATGCCAGGCATGAGAGGAGACTTATGACTATGGGAAAAACAACCAGCATCACTCAGTCGGCACGACATGATCCAACTGCATGGCCACAACGTTGAACGACGACCACATGAAGCTTCACCTACTGTCGAAAAATTAAATAAATTCTCCACCATGTGACATCTAATCGCATTCTCTTCACTCACCAGGCGTTTCTCGTACCAATTATTGCTATGTTCATTAACATGGCGATAAATTAAGAGGAAAAATACAATAACCAAAATAATTTTGGTAAAATGTTAAATTGTTTATTAAGTCTCAAAGTAAAGATTTTTTCCTAAAAGGTGTATATAACTCAACCAATCTTTGCATAAAGTTGTAGCTACCAAATGAACTTATTTCGATTTAATCTAATAAATGATTTGGAAAATTACACTTTTGTGCTAACCACTCATTCTCAACGCCCCTTTCATAGTTTCCAACCTAATAGAGGGCCGCCTTTTTTCAAGCGCCAAGGAGATTAATCCTTTCAGATTTTTATCTACGCGCATCTCTCGTCTCGACTAGTCCTTCAACTCGGCCCGGGAGCAGTACCCCCACCGAATGCCAGGAATCGCCAAAACCCACTTAGGGAAGGCAGGCTCTTTGCCTTCCATTAGTTTGATTTAATCTCGTCATCGCCTTTAATGTAAATGTATGTTGCTATTAGTTCTCCTCCAACCCTCAAGTTAGGTGAGTCTCGGCCCAAGCTTCCTGCTTCATATTTGGCCTGATAATGGCCTTGGGTGCTTTACAAACGCACAGAGAATACACACACACACACACACACACATAAATAAATAAGGATACCCACTTTTTTGACTTTATTGAGGAAGCCTCAAAATAACTCCAATGGAAAAAGTGGATAAAGAGAAAGTAACTACCACGCACGGAATGCGCTTTTGTTGGCAAAACGAAAAAGATACAGGTGTAGCGATTTGAGTGCCTTCCCCGCCACCCAGTCCTCTGCCAAGCGGCCCGATCGAGCGCGGGTCCTCGTGATTGACGGGCGACAGGCCTGAGGGAGTAGAGACACGCTTCGTGTGGGCAGGTGATTACGGAGAGTGGCACAAATACTCATAAGGTGTTAAGCCAAACCCTTGTGTCTCTCGTTTTCTTCGGTTTTTTTCTAGCCTGTTCCACTAATCAAAACAGGACCTCATCTGAGGACACACACACACACACACAGTCAGTGTGTTGGGATATTCATGCTTGGATGAATACTTGAATAAAGCGTAAAAAGGAGTGAAGGGGAAGGGCGACGAGCGGGGACTGCACTTTCCTCCTAACCCATAAAAATCCGCATTTATTTACGCAAATTTCACCCTCAGGTCCATAAAAGTGCACATTAGCCTAAATTAGTGTTGGTCAACGCTAAGACTTGCGGTTGTATGCCATGTTTTACCGCAACTTCTACAAGCAGGTTCGCGAGATGGCGGTGTACCGACTGGCTCCAGTTCACTAGTACCCCAAATCCCCCATTATTTTTCACTTCTGCCTGGCCGGAATCTTCCCCGCCACCCCTCCTCCCACTTGCTGCTGCTTTCGGTGGGGTGAGTGTTTCTCCCAGCCTTGTAAGTGCCGTGATCTCGTGAACCCTCGCTGTCTAAAGTGACACCAGCGACCGGGACAAAACAGTTAATCACCTCCAAACTTTGGCACAGTCCAATTTGGACAAATGTGGGTTGTCAGAATCCCCTCTGCCGCAATGTACCACATCGCCACGACTATGTTACTGCCATTCTTCAGTAGACAAATTCCATTGAAAAAGTGTACATGCAAGGGGGGAGGAGAAAGTGACAATGTGTCAGACGGTAGAGAGATCTGATTCACACGATCAAGGATGATTGGGGGGGGGGGAGAGGGCGAGAAAAAGTGAGCGGAAGATGATGGGTTTCAGAGAGGACATAAAAAGCGTCATCGTCTGGTGTCTGCAGACGAAAATTTTCGGAGAGCGGCACTTCTCATGTAGGCCGGTAGAATGGGAGTGGAGTCCTCGAGACGAAGCTCAAACATTGGGCCGTTAGTCCACTGGTTGCCCTTTAAGCATGATAATAAAATTAACTCCTTCTTTTTTTTAAAATCCAGAGCCCTATGCATCTCTTGAGCTCCTTAAAATCTATTCTCCTGTCCGGTCCACTTTATTAAAGCACATACTAACATTACTACTCGTGAACTATAAGTAGAAAAGTCTCCTGCTTAAACAAGTGGAACTTGTAGGGGCTACTTGGGGTCATGACGAACGAACATGACACCCCATGGGAGTGTAATTCCTGAATATCGCAAGTTTGTTACCTTGTTGAAGAGGTTATGCACGACCAAATTACGATTCCTTAAAGTGATTTAAGACCGCAAATCAACCACTAAAAATGTTCGTTTCTGCCGTAAATCGGCATTTTAACTAAGAGTTTGGGGACGACTAGTGCCCCTTACTCCCAGATCAGAAAATGCCACGACAGAGGTCAAACTACTACAGGGCCTACCAAGAGTGCTCCATCGACTACGCCAGTCAGGAAAGGGTCTGAGCCTGACAAGAAACTTGACCACGGGTTAGAAGGAATTTTAAAGCCCTAACTGGAGGCGACAAGCCACCTCTGAAGCAAAAGGATGACAATGGTCGTTCATTCATTACTATGTTACCACCTTGAGCTACTAAATGCGACGAAACAACGTCGATGGATCGCCAGTTCAGATACTGCATCATAACAAATCCATCTGTACCGAGAACCGAGCATCTGGAAGTGTATAAATGGTCATGGCTAAAGACCGATCTGGAAGTAATTGGGGCGAGGATCTCCCATAGCGCAGCACCGACGTTCTACAGTGCAGAAACAATCTCTTATATCAGTGTAGATGCCTCTTCTCTAGGGCCTTCACGCTCTGCAGAAGTCGTCGCCTTTTCGACTTCTTAACTTAAACCACAGGTACACCACAACATGCGCCATGAAGCTTTCGCGGAGGATTCTGTAGGAATTTAAGGGTTTTGGTTTCAATTCTGGTCAGTTAATCCGAGAGACGCAACAAGACGTGATGGGAAATTAACTTAAGAACTGAGTTTGTGCCATCTCCTACCACTCACACTTAACCGCCGTAAAAGGGTCAACTGAGTGCACAAAACGATTAATGAAGGAATAAAGGGAAGTAACCTACGGTTTTGTTTGTCTGCATCCACTTCAGGACGGCATCGTCCTCATTGCCGCGTTGGGAGAAGGAGATGATGCACGGTCCGTGTTTATTTCTAGAGTTATATGAAGGAGCGTACGAAGTAGTAGTGATTTTGCCTTAGCTTCCCACCTACGCTCCTTGCTAGAAGAAGTTTGCTTCCACCATTTGACACATACACATTTGAAAAGACACCTTACACTTCGCACACTTTTAAGGAAAGTTGAGCTTTTGTTTGAATAAAAATCGGTTTGGATTTAGCATCCCCTGGAGTCCAGAACACGGTCTCACCCCCGATTAACTCCATCTTACCAACTAGCCGACTATAGTCGTCGGAGGAACTTACTTGACCTGTATAAAGGCACGAATCGGCGATTCGGTGACTTTCGATTTGGCATTGTAGAGGAGGTTGAGAGAATCGCTGACAGCGGCCTTCCCCTTCGTCCCCGATGGCTCCTCAGTCTGCTGCGTAGTCAAGTTCTTCTACACAATGAGGGATTAACCAGCCAGTTAGTGGGAAACTTTCGTAAATTCTCTCCGAGAGTGAGTGAAGAAGGCAAACCTCACCTTGTCTTCACGATCGCCTGACTGAGGAAGGGAATGTTGAGGACTATGCGGATCAGTCGCCTTTGAAGCCGCCTCCAAGTTACCATTCGCAGCGATTTCTTCATCAACGTCAGAATTGTTGTATTTATTCTGCAGACTCTTCATCACACCCCGACTCATAGGAAGTGTATTGTTTTGGTACTCGTTGACTGGGGCACTATGACGGTAATTTTGCAACCGATTTCTCGCTGTTTACAAAGAAAACCACTTCCATAAAGTACAGGCCGCAAAAGGCGGTGAGACGAGGACATGGATCGTTTCTTTACATCCTCAGGTCTCTGGCAGTTGGCAATTTGAAGGATAAAATGGGCGGTTGAGTGTCTCCAGAAAGTCCAACTAAAATCACTATACTTATTTTACTCAAATTTTGCATGATTTAAAAGTCTGTCTTATTATGGTGGATTATGGAAGGCACATGTCATGATTTTCATCAGTGGATACTTCTTTTTCCACCAGTGGGCGCCTGAAATGACTGAAAGTCAGCATCGTAGATCGAAACAGGAGAGAAAGGCGAAAAAGGAAGAGACAGAAAAATTACTGGCCTTTGAAAAACCACAATTTACTCTGCGATGTCGTCGCAGTCTTCCACTTAAGCGTCTTATAGATGAGAACATTGCCCGAGCCGGTGCCAATGAAGAGATGGGAGTCATTTGACAGTACCGCAGTAATTCTCTCCGGATTTTCGGATTCATCTGTCTCCTGTTAGTGGAGGAAAGAGACAATATTAGTTGACGGGCCTCGGTCAAAGTAGACAAGCGAACAGACGAGGGCAGACAGTGTCCAGCGCTCGTCGAACATTTGAAGCAACTGTTTGAGTTAATAAGGAATGGCTATAAGACGTACATTTGCTGCCTGAGATGGTAGACAGTCCTGAATATCGCGCTGACACGTGAGTTGGAATGTGCTGGTAGACCAGAGTTGGACAGTCGTTTGACCAACCAAAGAAATCCACACGCCCTCGAACAGGACGCGAGGGAACCGATGCTGTCCAGTGGATTCTCCGAAATCATTATCTTGCGTATGTGATCAAAAGTTCTACAAAGGGGAGGCGAGGTGTATCACACGACGTTGGGCAGTGGGAACTTACGTTTCGTCAAATAATTCCACGGCACAGCCACAGGCGCACCACACTTGGCCATCGATAATGGCGATGGAGGAGATGGCCACGAAACCCAGTATTTGGCTGAACTGGTCCTGCGGAACCGTCTCACCTGTTAGGTCCTACAACGCAAGCCGTACGCGAGTCCCGTTGAGGGCTTCGTCAGGTAAGGTAATTCGCTTTCTATTTGTGCAACTATTTCATGATATCTTAAATTGACCTAAAACTGTGCAACATAAAATGCGAATCGCACCAGGCTTCCATTCTTTGTCGTTAACGGCGCTTCGAGAGTAGTGAACCTAAAAAAGCCTTCCATTATGCTGGAGCGCTAATTTCAAAAAACAGGAAGGTGTCCTGTATTAGATGGCTTAGACATCAAGACGGTATCAGATTTGGATGGCTGACAACTTGTCAACCATTATTTAAAGGGACATTCTACGCTCTGAAGGTAGATGATACACGTCCGGGACGTGAGAAGTTGGTGGACAAATTCAAGCGGTCTGGTGAGCAGTAGAATGGCGATGAGAATGTTCCCACTTTTTGAAACATCCTCCATGTGTGGCAAGCTTGCTGAATGTACTTCATTACGACGCTCTTTAGAGGTGAAAATGAGCAATAATTGGAAAATTTCCAACTTTTGCCTCTCGAGGGACCTCCATTCCTCAGACGAAAAACGACGATTATGGCAAAAAAGGCAATCATACGGGTTGTTGGGCCTCATGCTCAAAACAAGATTGGCGGCACATGGGTAAAGAATGTGATAATCTTGTTACATCCCGAAAGTGCTAGGTTGTTGCGTGTCCAGAATTTGAGATTACGCGTGTATTGGCCTCAGAAACTCGGAAAAGTCTACGTCAATACCTTGAGAGCAAATGAGGATGGTACGTTATCGTCTACTTAAATATGAAAGTAGTAAAATTACCATAATAAGACTGAGCATTCCATTAGACATTCCCACAAACGCATCCTGTGTCCCGTCGCCACGTCGCCCAACTGCAAGAGCAGTCACGGGACTGGACATTTTGAGTTCCCATGTTTTCTGTCTAGAAAAATCGGGCGGTGAGGAAGGCGGAGATTAAAGGACCGGCAGGCTGATCAAATGGCAAGACTCACCTCAACTCAAGATTAAATGCGTAAAGATAGCCTTCCCCTGAGCCTAACAAAAGATATTTATCTTTTATCCAAGCAGCGCACAGAATAGGTGCATCAAACTACAAAAATACAATAACGACGGGTTTTATGTTAGCAATGTATGACCTTTACGATCTAATAAAAGACAAATCAAAGAATACCTTAGCGTCAATGGCATAGTAGACACCCTCGTCCGTATTTCCCAATTTTAACACGTAGGCTCCATTTTCAGAGCAACACATTATGAAACAGGGCGATGCTATAGGAAGAAAGATGCCTTATTCCCGGTCTATCACGTCCAGTATCTTAGGCCTCATTTCATCAAGGATGAAAAATTTGCTAAGACACTACTGCAAATTATGGCTCGAAGATCCAGCGAGCATCTTAAGGTTTAGGGCTAGCTTCGTAACACTGTGGCTCTTTTTACTATCTTTTCCAAAATCCAATTAAAGAATGAAATATTTGTGTAGGGTCAGCAGTACAATACCGCTTTCCATATTGTACCTGTTAGCAGTAGTTCTCAGTTGGCGTTGCTGTTACTACAGTTTGGCACACAATGAAACAGTAAAAAGTTATATGCAACCACTACTTGCCATTGTTAAGTAAAAAAACTATGTAAATTTAAAATTATTTCGCGTTTAGTGGAGAATATCAGGCTAAAGCATGTCGAAGGCCTAAACACGAACTGAAGTCAGGAATAAGGCATTATCAGCGAGTTAAGATGTGAAAAATTCGCGCAATAGATATCCCAATAGTAAAAGCTATTTCCCTCTAGTGCAAGGAATTTACATAATCATTCTTAGAAGATAGTTTTATTTGGAGCTCAATACTTTTGTTTTGTGATATTAAGTCCTGTTGGTTAATCAATGATTTATTAAATGGTTCTGACGTACATTCATCCAGAGGAGATGCACCAAAAATCCTGGGTGATGTATTGACATCCATGCCGGAAGCATTGCTGGCTTGCTTAATGTGCATGTTACAAAAAATTAAGCTGGAGCTGAACTAAACTTTATCGGAAAGCATTTGTTAGCCTTTTATATGATCTACTAAATACTTGATTAATTTTTTCCGTAACATGCACGAAAACAGGGTGCAACGGTTCATCACTGTGAATGTTAAAGCACACTAAAATCCAAATATCCAAGGTGACCGCTCTTAGAGCGTGGCGTTTTAATTTAACCGTCATGATGTAATTCGTTTTGCCTTATACTCTCATCAAAGGTCATAATATGCTTTTATTATCGTCGGAGGAGAGTGCATCCAAATTGCCCAATTTCATTCATTAATTTGGTTTTTCGCTTTCCACCTCTAGGACGATGTTTCACAAGCTTTAAAGAAACTAATAGTTACTTTCTCTGTGTGAATAAGAGCTTATCTCGAAGTGGAAGCTTTGAAATCCTGTATTTACTCACCTCATTCAGTGTGAGTTCGCCCATGATGGAGCTCTGGCGAAGGCGTTTCTCTAAATCGCGTATGTAGGCTTCACGGCGGAGTTTCAACTCTTTGCGTTTAATCATTTTGAAGCATTTGAAAGCGGTCTAGTGGTACAATCAAATACCAACTTTGTTCTTAGAGAACAACGCAATGTAGCGCTCTTTTGACTCTTTTAAAGTATTCCAGCTAACAAATTGTGTCTCAAATGTTAGGTCATCTTTCACCTTCTGGTCTATCAGCGAACCAAAGCAGGAGTAGTTGTACACTATTCTACACACTTCGCACGGATTGAATTCTATATCATCCCTCAAAATCCATGCTCCTTAAAACTGGTAGTATGATGAGGTAAAAAAATTGAAATTTTTAATCTAAATGGTTCGCCCATGAATGTTCAAATAAACAGACCCTCAAGCCTTCTCCAACAAGAGTCGATAGGCTAGCATTATTCCAGATAACTCCAACAGGAATAAAGTTAAGAAGGCGAATAACGAGGGGCTAAAGTACATGTTAAGAGCAGCATTGGAGTAGCACTGTTGTTATTTGCGGATTTCATCTTTAATTCAGTGATATTACAAATTTACAACCTTCACTTGCATATGTTAGGGAATTCTTCCGCCAGTATGTTCTATATATACAATTACAAAGGCGTAAAACTAGCTTGTGGAATCCGATGAGTCTCTAGGACAGTCACGCTGCTATACACCAAATAGTTGCCATGTAAACTTACGTTGAGAAGCTCCTCATAGTCGTAGACGAGACTCACGGAGGCCTTCGTACTCTTCCAGAATGCTAAGGTGTCTGATTGTCGCAGGAGGACATTCTCCTGCAGCATGAGAAGTGCAATGGCCATACGAAAGAGGACCTTTTCGCCCTCCAAAATGAACACGTCCCATATGTGTAGAAGCGTCTAGAAGGATGGGGAAAGATGTCACCAACGTGAGGGAACTTTTGAGACTGATGTTTTTCACCTTCTAACCTTTAAGCGATGCACTCTTTTTTATGTCTCGCTGACACATGGGAAGGGATGCAACCGTTAGCTTACCTGCCCGGAATATTCCTTCACGAGAACTACAGGGTATACATAATCACTGGGCTCCACGAACCGCAAAGCCGGTATAAACTGGCTTGGTCAAAGTCCGAAGAAAAGGAAACATTTTCCAAAATGAATCGCGTGGGAGAAATTTTACTTGGACTCGAATTACACAGAATACTGCCTCTTACCAAAACGCCGCTACACACAGCCAGACTGCGTGGAGGTAGTTTTCACCTAACACATCAAAGAATATATATAACTAAAGGAAGGACGGGCAAAAGATCTCAATTTTGCATTTTGGGGACGTTAAATAGACTTGGAATAACACCACAACAGTCTTTAAGGCAAGTAAGGTCGCCTCCTCGGCTCTGAGGATTAGCGTGTAAACAATTTTGAATGAGAAAGAGCTGTTATCGCACTTAGTGTCGCCTTCATCTGTTTGCCTTGTTGAGGGAGTCGAGATCATCCGCCTTCACGGGATTACGGGCGTTGGCCGGGC
Source organism: Dipylidium caninum (assembly GCA_017562135.1). Classification (NCBI taxonomy): domain Eukaryota; kingdom Metazoa; phylum Platyhelminthes; class Cestoda; order Cyclophyllidea; family Dipylidiidae; genus Dipylidium; species Dipylidium caninum. The sequence goes on along the minus strand of QEYB01001685.1, from coordinate 925,884 downwards.
AGATTTAAAGACAGTAGTTCTCTCGTTCCTCCCGCTTCCATCTCTCAGTCCCTCGGTTCGAGAAGGCGCGGGTTTCCGATGTGTCAGTCGATCTTGTACTGCACCAAAAAGGTAGCTCTTTTTTGCTAGCTAGCCGTCGGGGTGGGAGTGTCGGCAACTTTTATTATCTCCAAATGAACACCACCATGTCTTAGCGAGTGTCATTAGAAAACAAGGGACTTTTGATGTACGAACGTAAATGTTTATCTCAGCTGTCGATTTATGTGATCGGCTGTCAAAAGTTGCTATAACATCGCAGTTATTTTAGCAGGGTACTTGCATAAACCTAAGCTGATTCAACTCAGAGCGCGGGTAATCACAGGAGCCAAATCCGTCTTACACAAAGGAAGTGATCCGTTACAAATTTTGTGATTCGGTTTCAACAGGTTGTCAGAATATTGTAGGAAAAGGAGCTAAAAATGTTTGCCAAAGAAACGGGTCATAGTCCATCAAATGTATCTGATCAATGTGTGTGTTTGTGTGTGTTTGTAGGTGTGAATGTATGGATGGGTGGATGAGTGGGTGTGCACTAGCGTATCCAAACACCACTTGAACGAAGGCTGTGGGCTTTCGTAGCATTGGACAAATCGCAACATCTGCGCACACAGGGTGGGTATAAATGCACACGAGTTGACGAGCCTTCCATCTGAGAAACCTCAGCGTCAGAGGGAAATATGCAACTGCTTCTCTTCACCTGCCTCCTACTAAACATCCCCGTTCTGACTCCACCTGCCTCCGCTTTCACCCTCGGAACGGTGGAGGAAGCTCAAAGAACGCGTCTCGAGTGAGTACTCTTCTCCCATTACCCCCTAACTCCTCCATCACATACACTTTTTCCCCTTTTATTATTCTTGGGTAGGTTACAAATTTCCCTGAACTGTCCCATCACTTAACCTCTTCCCTTCTGGAATTCAACGGTGAAGGGGGATGTGGGAGAGAAGTTAGGCAATGCCGCAAATGTCCACTTTGCGGACGGTTATCAACTTGCCAATGGAAACATTTCAGAGAATAATCATACTTGAGGTCATCAACACTATCAAAAGGAGAATACGCAGCTATTTTTCGGTGTCACTATTTTCAATTAGGGGCGATAGAGTAAAGACAAGCAACTGCCTATCCCTTTGACCGCAAACTAATACTAAATCTTTCAGGAGAGGGAAAAAAAGGCGCATGTGGAAGAGAAAATTTTCAGATATTAAACTTTCCCCTACGGCTTCTGAACCCTCGTCTGACGCCAGTGGGTTTATGTGTGTCCCTCATAAAAATCCCCCATCATCTAGGGCCACTGCCCGCCTTTTTCAAAGTTTCCGTCCAACATCCATAAATACATCACCTAATTCGAGAAACGAGTCGAGGGGAAAGGGGAAATTCGCTCCACTATCCCAGCCTGCTGCAAAAACTACCCGAAACGAAGTTGAAGTCGACACCTTCCCTCTCGACAGGCTATTTTGAGAGGCGTAGTAGGAAAGGTGGAGGAGAATAAGGCATACACACGACTTTCCAGTCGGAGTGGGAAGCCCTTAACTGTGTACTATTCTTTGGTCCCCATTGTAGAAGCACTGCGGCTACAACCGAATTCCCTGAAAGTTCGTCTACCCAAGACAATGTTGTCACGTTGACTCAATTAATTATGCATACAAACAAAGGGGACGATGCGTCAACAAAGACTTTTAGAAATGATGAAGGTAGACTTGACTCAGAGTCGGAACTCGCGTCCCCTGCACCCATCGGTGAGGTGGTGGAAAGAGAAGAAGTCGATGCTGTGTCAGGACCGCCAGACGATACTTCGAGTGATGTGATTGAAATGGAAGACACTTATGGTGGCGAGATTAAGGAGAACTCTACGGCTAAACCACTTGAAGGAGAATTTGGTGAAGACCAAGAAAAAGAGGAAATTGTGCCAGGAGAAGAAGTGATCGAAACTCTGGAAGAGAAAGAGGCGACCCATTCGGAGGCGACTGGAAAAGTGATGTCGGATGATACCGAAAATCAAGGACAAGTAGACGCCTCTGAGGTGGAAGCGTTCCACAATAGTGTGGATGAGGACGAAAAAAAAGGAGCTGGGATAATTGAAGACACTGAGCACTCCAACAGCGTTTCAAATACTCCCGCCGACAATGACGAAGCTACCAGCGAGGCACCTTTAACCACTTCTGAGTCTAAATTTTCTGAACTTGAGAGCAGTTTGCTACCGCCGAGCCCTAGCGATGCCCCTGAAGGAGAGGATCTTCTGCAAGGAAGCACAATTCGCAGCGTGGACGAGGACGTTGCTGAACCAGAAAGCATCAAAGCCCATGAAGATGAGATCGAAGTAGCTTCTACAGATTACTTTAATTCAACAGACACCATCTTCACCACGACGCTTGTGGACGAGGTGACAAATGGGACAAACACTACTTCTTTAATAGGTGAGCAGTCGTCGGAGATGACAGAAAACGAAACCATTTCTGCAAAGGTGGAAGACAACGCTACAACCCCCAGCCCGACTGCGGAGACCGACCACCCGACGTTATTAGTTGGCGGTAGGAGCAAGAAGATTCGACCAAGTGACCAGCTAATCCAGGCTGTGCGTCAGACAATTTTGAAAAATTTCGTCGCCACAAAGGCAAACATAAGTCTGGTGTGTTCTACTTCCAACTGACATGCCTTTGTCCTGCCCTCTTGGGTTGAAACAATCCATCTCCTCCTCCTTTTAGGCCGCCAAGTGGATGGAGAGGGCTGTGGAGAGTTTGCAAGACGCCATGATTGACTTCGTTAACAATGTCCAAGCCCTCTACCCCGCAATCCTACACGCCAGGGAATCCTTCGAGAACCGGTGAGTTGACGTGGCGGTCTAAGATGAAGTGTCAGGCGAAAGCCGAAGCGGCAGACGCGTTTTTTCATCATCTCATTCCTGTCATTTGGTCATTTTAGAGGAAAAGACTTGGCCGGAACGCTTGAGGAAGAGCCGGCGCCTCGACGTTGAGGAGCGAAGAATCGTGCAATGCTTTAGTAATCAGTTGACTTATCGACATTTAGTACTTTTCTCTTTTTGTGTCTTAAATAAATAATCATAAATTACGTTGTTATCCTCACCTCGATGGGTACACTGTTGACGAAGACAGCGATGAACCAGTTGAAGGTGATTGCTGATATGTCAACTTCGAGGTTCAGCATCGCCTCTGCAATCTTGGGGCAGTATTTGGCGATTAGGTCTCTTAGGATACTCTGATCGGCTTGTGCGGCAATGAGACCCGCGTTGAAGTAATTTGGGGGGAAGTAGTGCTCCACGAAGAGGACCAGGAGCCTACGAGCGAAGTCGTAGTAACCGGGAATGAGATAAAGGGCACAAAGTGGGCGAATGGAGCCTGCAATGCCGAAGTTCTACATCAGTGAGGCTTCCTCACTCTGACTGCCTCCTCACATGTTGGCTGTTCGCCCACAAAAGTGGCTATTTCCATGATCAATCGGTCTTATTAGTGTCGAGTAGCAGTACTCGATGCGAAAACTCACCAGAAGGTCGTTTCTTTGTCGAGGAAGAGAGAGGCATTACCGACCAAAAAGTTCATTCCTTGACAATATCCGACGGCGGGATTGTGAATTGCGAAAGCCTGTAGGACCTCCTGCATTTTCTGAACCTTAAACACCATGCGCAAAATTAGAAATAAATTTATTTCCACACTTTTGTAAGGTGGTTGATGTGTCCTTGAGACTGTACTGTGTCAGGCTGAACCAGTCGTTCGCAATCTCTTTACTCTGCGCGATTTACACACTTTCATGCTCGACTCCTCCAGACTCGAGGGTATTTACTTTTCTTTTTGACCACTGAAGGCGAATTCGACCCTAACCGGCGGCGTGGGAAGCCTTGTAATGCATCCATTTCATCGGTCACCTTTCTACCGTCTTCACGACTTGCACCTCCCCACGGTGGGTTAAAGAGTGGGATCATAACAATAAAAGACCTACTACTTTGCAATTGAATTGTCGCAAGATATGTGGGTGAGATTTAAGCAGTTCGCAGGAATGTCTGTTTGCTTTTCGTCGTCAAGACGCAAGTTTTCCAGTTGGGTTTATTATTTCATACAATCAAGTTGCCCTCTTAGTTGCCATGAAGCAAAACTGTAGCGACTAATAGAATAGTCGGCTCGGTTTTCTCATCTGTGGTCTTCCTCCTTGGGGGTTCCAGGCTGTAAACAGTCTAAGAGGCGTCAGGTGTAGTGGTCGCTCAGACAGACAAAATAATGGATGTCGGACGACCTGCCTACCCCGAATCCCTCCGGTCGGTTGAATGCAATGTGATTGGGGAAGGTGCGCAGTACATCCAGCGTTATTTGACGTCGACAGGATGCATCCACCTACGAGGAGGGAGAGAGAAATGTGACACAATTAGACAGCAATTACACCTACGCTGTCACTCGCCGCCTTGACAGACCGAGACGATGGTAACCTGCTCAAATTTTAGACTTTCTCAGTGTTTCTACGTACTGTTCTGTATTAACTTTCGATGGAGTCCCAGTTGCCTGGCTAGAAGACCCAACTTTAGCAATGGAGACGTGGAGAAAGTCTCTCGGTGATTTACTCACTGTATAGTCCCTTCTCTAGGAGCAATCTCTTTCGCTCAGAATACCTCGTGTCCCTACCTTGGTAATAGCGGAGAATGGAGTCTCTTTCACCACCTAACTGAAGTATGGACGATGAAAACGGCCAACGCGGGCAATTTTAGTCTTGAAGGGGGCACCTCCCCACAGGGCACAATTTTGATTCGGGGTGAGGTGGGAGACTATGGCAATCAAAGAGGATTTTCTCTTTAACTATCTCAGCGTGAAGCATTGCATGTTTTATGTGGGCAAATGTGGCGATATCTCGCTGAGGACGAGATTTTGTCCAGTTAGACTACATGCTGGGCTGGGGCGGGATAATATGAAACGTCCTCCAACTTGCCTTGCCGTCTGTGACCTCAGCTACCAGGCTCTGGTAGTAACGAGGTCCCTTGTCCGCCTGAACTTTGCCGACACCAAGTTGAATTAGTCGCGTCCAGACTTGCTCTCTCATCTCACCAGGAATGCCCTGACGACAAAGGGTCTTCAGGCGTTGCTACATACAAAAAAATGCTCAAAATGGCCTTCTGAGTGTTGCCAAGCCAAGTTGTTACAAAAAAGGTCCCAAAGTTGTCGTAATTTAGGCAAGCAGGCGATCAAAAGCTTTCCGTTGCCGCGATGGAATTACGCAATGGGAGGAACAGCAGTGTTGCGAGCTTCTCACCCTTGGAACCAGCGCAAAATCGGAGCTTAGGATCTCTTTCCACTGCGCAATCTTTGATTCCTCGGTTGACGAATTCCACTGGTAAACATCGAGAAGTCGACTGGTGAGGTAGAGCATTAACTTTTCCTCGTTGTCAAAGGTTTCCTGGAAGCCATAAGAGTCCGTATGGCCGGCCTGGGATGATATTCTGTGTATAGGAGGAAAAGGTACTGGCTTCTTATGTTTTTGCCACTTTGGCCTCATGCTCTACTCACTAATCTTTATGTAACTGCACTAAATAAGCATTCTAGACAAATATAAATGAGTGTTTTTTCATAATTGGATGTCGACGATGAGCGATTTGTCTGTTTCAGGGCAGAAGTGGAGGTTTAATCGAAATGGCGGGATGGGAGGAAAGCGAGAAAGATGAGGATTAAAGGAAACTTCAGGGCATATATGTGTAATATCTTACAAAACAGCCGAAGGCAGCCGAGGATCATCTCTCCGAGTGTTTTCCAACAAGTGTCCAAGAAGTTTTTTATTCTGAAAGAAATTAGAAACTCCTTGATGGTCCCCGCCTGACGGAGTGGTTTGCGGTTGTCTTCCACTTTTACTTGAGTCAGTTAACGCATCAGGCCAAGCAGAAGATTGGGGAGATTGTTTTAATTAACTGCCTGTTGGAGATACCACACCACCCACCTTTTCACTTATTGTCAGATCAGTACATTGGTCAGCCTCTGAGGTGCCATTGATCTTGTGCAGATAGCAGGCTCGCAGCAGCGAGGAATAGCCCACTTGTAGCTCATGAAGCTCCTTCTCCAAGGTCTCCTTTGCTCTACAGAACAATTTTTATGGGGTGGAGACTTAAATATGATTTTTTACCGAGGTTCTATTCCATGGGGTTCACAATTAGTTAATTAGTTGCATTTGATCATATAGGTGCGGAAGGTAAGTAGTCATCATTTTGAGATGACTACTTAACATAGAACTACCGCTTCGTTTTCCCTTATGGAAGTTTACATTGGTGGGGCGAACAAGAAGCGAGAGTGATTTGAAAGAAAGATGATTGAAAGTGTACTCACTTGCGGAGATGCTCGATTTTATCCAGGGCCTGTTGTAATTCACTCCTCAAAAAGCTATTTACTTCGTCCGCTTCGCCGGAGTTGATGTTGTCGAGGCCAAATTGACTAAACGAAAATCTGTCAGCAGGTTCACACAGTGTCAAGTTAAGCGAGGCCACCAAGTTTGTGCCCTAAGGTGGGCGCATTAAAGTACATTTCTACTTAAAAAATCAGTTATCTTTGATTACGCAACTCACGTGGAATTCAGCTGTGGAGTCGAGAGCGGGGTCAAGGGCGGTAGTTTGTCATCTCTAAGTGTTATATGCGAAAGAGTTAATTATCTTGTGCTACATGGGGCAGAAAATATTTTACTGAAACCTGTTAAGTAGCAACTTTTTATCGTGTCAAAAATTGGAAAGTTGATCTGTCTGGCCAAGTGAAGAACGTACAGGAAAAAGTGTGTGTTCTCCGTCAGAGGAGAGACTGCTGAGGGAGAAGTTGCTGTGCCAGTGCTGCCTTGGGGAGACACTCGGGTCTTCAGTACACCTAATCAAGACAGCGGAAGACGAGACAACTTAGCCAATGAGGCACAGAAGAGATGTAAATTTCACTGTTCTCCTCCCCCTGGGCCCTAGCCTCACTCCTACTAAAGCATAACATGCGCCTTTCGTGGGCTAAAATATGTCAAGTCCGTAAAGTCATCTCTGTTGGAAACAGCCATTCTCGCCTTTATGATTTGGCGGCACCTTCAAATGCTCTCCTCAATTTAGGTCCCTTTTATTACCATGATATTAGCATATACCTCATAATCCTTCCTCAGACAACATCAGGATATTAACCCTGTCCATTAACTCACCGCTTTTGGAGGACGCGAATGAGTAGCTTTGTGACAAACTTCGTAGGAGATGCTGAAAATGGCGATTGACGTTAGAGCAAATACGGTATTGCACTTGAAATTTCAGTCCGCTCAGTAGACTGTAGAGTGAAATTGAATTACGTGCAGCTGAAGGAGCAGAGCTCATGCCAAATGTCGACTGGTGCGACGTAAATGGTTTTGGCCAGGCTATGGGATTTAATCTGGGAGGGATAGTCATAATTTAGTGGTTCTCATGCCTTGGTTCGCAAGAGGAGATGCATCTGTGAGGTGAATGGGTGTGAGATTCGAATTTTTAGGTGAAACCACTCCTCCTTACCTGGTCACATGATTCTCCAATGCAAGTACTTACTTTGCCAAGCATCGTGCGTAACCCTCAACTCACAAAAAGGAGGGTGGAGAGCATTTTATTGTCTGTGGCAAGCACGTATTTGCGTATGTCAATCACCGCTGACGTGGGCGCCATTCCATGTTGCCTAAAGCGGGAGTTTCACAGCTGCTTATTTTCCTCCTCCCCCCTCAAGTGGAAATGGTGATAGGTTTTCCCCGAAGAGACGACTTCAGCGATGAAATGTCTGTCTACCTACCATGAGACGTCAAGTAGCTGACAGTGTGGTGCAGTCTGTCACCTCCAGCCTGGTCGATGTGGAATAGTGAAAACCGCGGCTCGGCGTGCACTCACTCGGTCTGCCACACCGACGGTGGATCAACGCAGTCGACTATCGAACCACTTATAATAATCTTTGCAGATAAATGAAACGAGTGTGCGTAATTTCCTTCTCCACAGGAGCAGTGCCTACTCTTTGTCTGAGAAAGAAGGGAAGTTGTTGGGTAAACTGAGCCATGTGACCCTAAGCTGTCTGTTGAAAACGTCTTGATATACGACTACTTCAGGGAAATAAACGAAGACTCACATTTTCCGAGGTTCCTCGGTTATTAGACGAGGGGAGGGTGGAATGGGGACCCTCGGGATTTTCAACTCCATCGAGATTTATGCTTTTGTTATCCTCACTGAATGAATCACGACAAGTCTTGAAAAACCAAAAAACAAGGCGTGTCATTTAACCACACGGAATCGCGTGCATTCCTATTGGTCTCCAAATAATTCTTTATAGACTTTGCTTTTTGAGGGTTTGTAACTGTTGTTACCTGGGCACTTTCACTTCCGCCTGTTCTACTTCCTCCACCCATAATTGCACCTTATCTACTGGTTAACATTATCATATGTAAATATGTAAAAACCTGGTTTACACTTTTAGTCATCAGGTGAGAAGAAGGGGAAGGGAGCGATGGAGCGAGAAGACCGGTGTTAAGTGGGCTGGAGACGGCGGAGGGTGGGGAAAACCAACCTGGAGACAAGTCAACCACGCTAGCATTGCATTATGCGTCTCCGCTTGATATGTATACTTCCGGACTCCTCTGCAGGAGTAGAAAGGGGAAGAAGGAGGTTACTACGAGATGCGTGTCTCCTCTCCAATCCCCCCAATTAATAAGTACGACACATGAACTAAGGGGAAACATGATTTAAACACGATGTTTTGACGCCAAAACTTAAATGATGGCTCACTAGTGTGGCCCAGGAACAAAACGCGATTAGGCTTCCTCCAAATGTTGGTGGACTTCGGTGCCCGTCGCCTCAAAATAGAGTGTTCACGTGCCCATCGGCATTCTGCTGAAAACTCTACGGCACTTGTAAATTAGGAATACCGAGGTTTTCTTGCTATGTGTAAAGCCCTGATTGTTTTCCTTAAATCCTCGCCTTTCTCATCTTTTTCGCCTTCCTCTTCTTCTTTTTCTTCTTGCTGCTTCATTAACTTCTTGATGCATTGGTATGGCGATTGGAGGTGCGTCTAGCAATAACTGCGCAAAATTTGGGCATAAAGTCGCAACACTCGGTCTAGCATGACACCCTTGCCCCCCTGGGGAGAGAAGTTAACGTGCCTAACAATTTCGTGATAATTTTGAGCACGAGGAGCCTGGATAGACATTTTACACGGTCTCGTCATTGTCGATCTCTAGAGACTGTCTAATGCCTGCAAAATCTCGAATGGGCAGGACGTCCGACAGTCTCAGGTGAGGCACAGTGACTTGTGAAATCCACCAGTCTGCCAGACAACATGGCTCCCTAACGCCTCCTCTGCCCCCTGCTGCGTGCACTGCTTTCAGGCCATGATGTTGTCCTGCCGGGGTTGGGGAGACTCGTCTTGTCCATTCCTCTCAAGAGAGCAATTAGTGTCTTTTACGGTTTGTCAGTGAGTGGACAGTGTATCGTAGTGTATCGCTTATTCGACGTAGGACAGTGTTATGTAGCGATGCATACGAATTTGTCCTTTCTCTCCATCAGGTGACACCGAGGATGTTGCATGAATCCTCTGTGCCGATTATTGAGACTATGCTCGCAAGTGCATTTGCCCCACACTGTCCTGACTCTCGTGGTTGATGAGTTAAGCTTGAATGTGTCCATAGTGGTAGGATCAGTCCAGTTACATCCTGTCCTTAGAAAGGACAACTTGGACAATCCAAAATACTTTGCTACAGAATGCCATCATACGACTTTACTGAGTGACTTACATGATACTGAAAGTGTGCGGAGTACCGGTCTCAATGACGAAAACGGTATTGGCCAAAGGAATGGGTGTAGAGGGGAACCTTCTTGGGGTTATTGGCGGCGTCTTCATCGGAGAAGGCCAAGAGTTTGAGGCCCACTTGATCCAGTACAATCCAGTCACGTTTTACCTTCCGTCGCACGAACAGGGGACCTTAAAGTCAGGAGAAAGCGGATTATCCACTAAGGTTCTCTTCATCGCGCTCCCTCTGGCTGCAACCTCTCCATCGTGCAAATTCTCCCCAGGGAGAGCGCGTTATCAGGAAATGACTGGGAGATTTTCACGCAGATTTCCTCGACTCATGAACAGGCGATAAGGGTGTGGTGCTGACCAGGCAGTTTGAAATCTTCTGCTCTGGTTTTGCCAGGCTCTTTCACTCTGCCACGGTAAAAGCTTTCAGAAACCATGTGATACCCTCTCCTGGCTAACTTCAACTCCGCCACTTTCCTCACTGTCGTCGTGTAGATCGCTAAGAAAGGACTAGCTATCTATCGACGACTGAGATGAATGCCACTTAAGGCCGTAAGGAACTCAAGGCCAACGCATATACGATTTAAGGTAAACATTTATGTCACTTCGACGTATAACTATTGAAAGGCACTTAGGCCACACCCAAGTGTTTACGCTACTGTCGAAGGACTTCCCCTCTTCCTCCTCGCTTTCTTCTGGTGTCTCGACGTATCCGCCGCTGCCGGAGTCGCCGACGCCACGTGGATCGTCTCTATTCACCATGGCAGACGGGTAGACGTCGGGCAGAGGGCATTCACTGAAATAGCCTCAAAACGTGTAATTGCCACCATCTACGGACAGCTGTTCTACTCCTACATAGGATCGACTTACCTCAGCCTCGGTCTGGGAGCTGGCATGAAATGCAACATTTCTTCGGTTTTCTTAAACTGTCATCCTCCTCGAAACTTGGGTGTTTACTGCCGCATGGTGGATGATGTTGCTCAAACCGCAATTACCACTTTGAAATAGAGCGATAATACCGTAGGGGAACAAATAAACACCTTCTAATCAAATTACGCTTGCACTGCCTTCATTTCACCACAAACAACGTGAATACATTGAACAAGTCCGTGCTCAACACTTCACACTTTATTTTGGCGCGAGAAAACTTGTCAATTAAAGTCACCGAGGCAAGAGTAATGCCGCCGGTTTTCCTCCACGAAATGAGGTTGAGACGGTGGCTAACGGAGAGTTGCAATGAAACGTCATCGCCCTGCACATTTCTTAGGCAGAGGTCAGTCGTGGTGTTGGAGAGGGTTTCGCAGGAGATACGATTACGTGACGTCGATAACCACGTGTCTTGAGGAACGGCTTAAAGCGTAACGCTTACTTCGGGCCACGACACCTCAGGCATTTCTTCTCTCTCTCCACACGTCTCTGACGAAAAGTACAGGCTTTTAGCGTACATCCCTACGTATGTGACAGCAACCATGCAAATCTGGGGCGATTCGGATCTCCATCGTGCATGACGATAGCTGAATGGCTTCGCTTTTTGCGATAGAAGGAGACGTAACTCTAGAAGAGAGTACATACCCCATCGCATGCGATGAGCGGGTGATCAAACAAACCGTGTTGCAAGACACACTTGGAAGTAATAAAACTGCATATGAATTTATGATTCACTGGGGCGACGCCTTCGATGGTGATGGGGACAGAGAAGCCTGACCAAAATGCACAATTGTTCAGCTTAAACATGATGGACGAGGCAGTAACCAGCGCCAGTAAAGAATGTCTTTTATTACTGCTAAACTTGCCTGTCCTAATATTAGCCGGACAATTTTGAAGGCACCTACTACGTGGACGACTCTGCCGATGTGCTCATTCGGCATATTCTCTAACGATCCGTTATGGTCGCCATTTTCTGGTGTGTTTTGCATTATACATACTCTTTATGAGCCCTAAACCGGTACTTTTGGATCAAGAAGACTCTGTGGAACCACTCGACGACCTTCATGGCCTCTCGACGGAAGAACAATTTAGAGGAGCCAAAATGTCAGAATGGTAGGGTGGGTTTCACGAGAAGTCCACCCGCAAAATCAACACTAGACTATGAAATAACATAGTGGAGTGGCGATGGAAAAATTATATAGCACGTAATATAAGAGTAGGAAAGAGGAGAGAGGGCGAGAGGATTTACTTGCAATACTGAGTTTCCGGACCTCGGGATTCTTCAATTCCAGATATCCACAGATCTGGGGTTGCGTGTCACAACTTTGTGGCATATCACGTATTAAAATAATAACACTGTAGGGCGTAAAGATGATTTCAGTGGCGCTGGTGCACACTTCTCACAGGCAAGACGGTCGATGATTGGTGCCCGCCTACTCATTTTGACCCTGACATCTGAAGTAAGTAGGCTGCGTGTTTCGGCATGCACTACGCGATCTACCCACGTGCGGCACCCTGCAAAGAAGCCACAGAGACCCGGGTAAAAAGTTGCCGCTAATCGCTTGTCCCGGATTACAGAACGCTGTGGATGGTGCTGGATGGAAGAGGAAGGAGAGTCTGAGGAATAAATGAAAAGGCTGAGCTGAGTGTCGTGGTGCCACCTCCCGACGGCCTCTATCTTTTCATGACTCCTAAGAATTGGATCTGTCTCAACAAGAAAGCAAAACACCAACGCCACATCTTATGTTGATTTTGAGGCTTGGAGAGGCTACCTCTCAGCCGGTTTCTCCTTCACCTACCGCCTTCTGCCAGACAGCTTTTATCTTGAGTAGTCCTCCAACAAAATCCAATTGGATGGTCGGGGTGGAATACCTTCAAGTCATGCCAGTGGAAATGTGATAACCCTGAAGTAACAAATGCTTCGGATTTCCTCAGAGTATTTCCACCATAGCCATCTGACTACATGAGGCTTCCACCTGAGTTTAGTGACAAGTCCGGTCCGCCGAGTACAAAGAACAATACATTTTCCGAAGGGCCAGTGTCGAGATGGTTAGCACCGGAAGTGAATTTCAGTATAGAGCTCGCTACGAGTTTATTCACACGTACTCACACAGGACTCGAGCCCGTCGTAAATTGGCACTAGATTGTGATTTTTGAACTTGTCAACACCGTCATACCCCATCGTCGGCATGCTGGCTGGGTTTGTAGACGCCGAAAAAAGGGCTGAAGACAGTTGGTGTCCAGTGGGAACGGAAAGACATGGAGTGCATGTCCTGTGGAAAGAGGCGGCAATCTGAGGCGCTAGACTAAAACATCTATTCTGTGGTCGTTTCATTCGCACGACTCCTTTGGCTTAATTAACCGAAAATTAATTTCTTCCCTTCGTCGAGGTAAACATTGCACTGGATGCTACGCTGTCTGGGTTGTCTGGTGAGGGAAAAAAGGGGATTATGTGCCCCTCCACCGCTCCCGTTCCTATGATGTTACATCATGATTTAATGCGCTGTTAACCAGCTAATTTCATCGCGACAGCATTCATTACAGACTATAAATCCATCCTCGAATTTCGTGCCTTCCATTTGACTCCACCGGGAACGTTCGTTCACACCCTGAGTGTAGGCAACTCTGTGTACCGCTACTTCACTCCCCTTTGGCGTGTGTTTTTATCCACTCTGGAGCGTACGTTATTGCACTTCTGACTGTTCTATAACTTCTAAAACGGAAGGAAAATGACATACTACTCATATAAGAATGGCATCGGGGCTAGGTGTTATCAGCCATTATTTAGTAGTATCGAGAGAACTAGAAGGGCGTTTGAGTGGATCACAGTGGTATCGCCCCCTGAGTCGCATATTTCAATTCTTTCTCCGTAATCCCCATCGCCTGAGTCTTCTAAATCCAATCGTTCTCCCGAGAATTGTTAAATGGTTGCGGTTAAAAAGGGTCAACCAGCACTTCCTCCTTTGTGTCATTCACTGTGTCGAACTTGACTTGCCAAATCCTCAACCACCGTCTCTCCCAAATGCGTACTTATAGGACAAGAAGGCTGGATTATCTGAAAAGAAAATAGCGAGAGCAGACGATATCTTCACAGTTCAAACTTTATTGGCACTTCTTCCGAGCGTCCAAGTCGTAATTGTGTGACGAACAGGAAGTTCATAAGAAGATAGCCTCAAAGCAAAAAAGTACCTTAATACCTCTTTCTCCAACATTACTTTATGCTATATAAGCGCACTTTTCTCATCCTACCGCACTTGATCTTTCCTCTCCCTCTTCCCCCAGCAGCAGACACAAAGAACTTGCCTGAAAGTCACCCAACTTGCCTCAATAAGAAAATGATGCACTGATTGACTTTAACCAGGCAACGTTAAGTTCTAGCAATGTTTTTTACTCGAGCAACTGTCGGTCATATCGCGTAAGGTGGTGAATTATGCGGTGTTGATGCCTTCTCAGACCTCGACCTCACTCAACCCGTCCATCGCATTCTTTTAGGCAACGCGTTCCGACGGTTTCGTGCGAGTCAAACTCAATGAAATCACATCTGACCACAAGACAGGATATAATGGGACTCCAAGAAATAACGGTGACGTTGGCTGTCAGTAAGGAAGCGAGAAAAGTATAATGACTGATATGGGAGCAGGACGAAAACTCTTGCCTGATCCCCGAGGCCAGGGATTCCAGAGTGGAAGTGAAGGTGAGGGAGAATTTTGACGATGATCAGCCCTCTGTACAAAAAGTTGACCGACCCTAGATGAGCGTACAACTTAAAAGGGATGGGTGAATCGTTTTTTTAACTTCCCTCGGTTGGGTCGTCGTAAAAGGCCAAATAGAAAATCGAGCCACTAACACGGCCTACTGGGGCATAACTGGGGAGTAATAACGAAGGTTGGCAGGACCGCAGATGGAGAATGGCTGGAACACGGCTTTTCTCTCTCCTTCGGCAATCCTCGCTCCATCTCCTACTCCTCTCATCTTCTGCTCGGTCTCAAGCCTCTTCTTCTCTTGCGCCTGCCACCTTTCGTCATGTACTTCTCTGTCACTCACTTCCTTCGTCTCTTAAACTACCACCTCAGCAATGAAATAATGACATTTCAGCCTGGATGGATCCACTTCGACTCTACGGGCCGAGAGAAGGTGATAAGGCAATTCTCACGGTGGGAAGGTCGGTTACCGATGGCGAAAAAAACAAATTGGCATCTAGACAACTTTATGTCTCCAAGGAGAAGATGCAAACAGCATGTCACACACGTCAAAACGTCCTCTACCCCTTGGAGGATAGACAAGTTCCTGTCCCATGATGTTACGAGCGCAAACAATAACCTGCTCCTGAATTCAGTGTTTCTAACTCCTTACAGTGTAACATAACGCATATCCGTCCTACTTTTTCAGTATACAATGGTGCAGTGGTCTAAAAGGAGACATGAGAGCGAAGGAGAGAGACAGAGCAAGAGGGAGAGGATTCCTCGCCAACCCATTAACCAGGTCTCCGTCGGGTAGCCCATCACCAGCTTTTACGACATCCTTGAGGTTTGCCACCAAGTCCTTTAGAGGCGAGATGAGACGTCGAATTACAAATTCTACCTACTCGGACCCCGGGGAAAGTGGTGACAAAGGTTGACAGAGACGAAGGTTGAAATGGGAACTGTGTGTAGGGAGATTGATTGGAACACTCCGTCTTCTACTCTTCTTAACCCATTTAAATGCCTTCTTACCCGCCTCATTCTCCTGTTGCTGCCTCCTTCTCGTTCCTACCGACTCAACTTCGCTTAGCAGAGTGGCATGAGATTACAGAAATTGAAATGCACTGTTGTACATTTACTGTCGTTTCCTTCTCCGCAAGTGCCCTGGAGACTGGTACCGGTGGACCTCAGATTTTAAATTCCCTTTGATTCCAGTACTCAACCTTAATAAAAGTACTACGCCATATGTGATCTCTAGAGCTATTTGAATTTCACTAGGCAAAGAATCCACTGGACAAATGATTGCTTCCCTTTCCCGACACATCAAAGTGCTGGTGATGAAAATGATGGCTTTAACTTTTATTGTTATTATTATCTTACTAAAGGATATCGCAAGATTTTCATTCACTGCAAGAATGATCTAATTCACTTAGCACCTGCGCGGAAGATAAGATGGGATTGATGTAAGATCATCTTAATCGTCTGCCTCTCCGTAAAGCCGACGCCGACGGGGTGAGTTAATCGCTTTTGAGCAAAGATTTCTACGTCTTCTGAGGATGACTTAGCGAAGGAAAGCCCAACTCCTGGACTTAACCATCGTCTTCAATGAGGATTTTTTCTGTTGGCCGATATAAAAGGCAGAAAGAAGTGCTGAGAAGCGCTGAACCATGGGTTGAGGGTCTCCACACATGGGTGGACGCAAAGGTCACAGTGTTAGAATAGGACCTGCATGTGGTTTGCTGAACAGTGTACTAATAGAGTAGCAGCCGCTAGTTAGGCATGGGACCTATTACAACATATCGCGTGGTTAGGAATCCCTCAAGGACTCTGTGAATACAATGTAAAATTGTCCTTGCACGTGGATGCCCACCAGGCTGGAAACTGTGGACAAGTAGATTTGGTCATGCGCCATCTGAAATGGAAAGACACGAAGCCTATTAGCCATGAATTCGTTTGACAGGCCCAGTTTATCTCGCTGACAGTCTCGTTATGACGCAGTCTGCGTGTGTGATAGTTCAAACATGAAGGATAAAACATTGCTAGTGGGCTATGACTGTGGCCTGTCCCGCAACCTCTTTGTGTGGTTGTCCTGAGCTCCTAACCTCGTTATACGGGGTTGGAAGAAGAATTGTAACTCGCGGTAACTCGCTATTTTCAGGCTCTAAGGTCGTCGACGCCCCCGCCCAAGTCATCCAGGTTTCCTGAGTCTGCATCATGTGTAATTTGCGCAGAGAATGAAGCGCTGAGTTAAATGGTAAGAGGGAATAATGGAGGCCTGGCCGTTGCCTTCGGCATTGCGACAACGTAATGGGGCTCGTGGGTTGTCATGACTTTAAAATGACACGTTGGGAGCACTGAAAGCATTTTCCATGTCGCCTGCAATCCGTCCTTGTTTAGTATTTGGCAGAAAAATCGCATTCTTCTCCGCCTCCTCCTCCCAGCCCCTCCAGCCCCTTTCACCCCTCACCCCCTCTCTCTGCCATTCTGACGCCGCACGGATTTATGACTTTTTCGGTTCAAATCTGGGGATGCAAAATGAGAAGAGGGACGGGCGCAAGTGGCAATTACTCCGGTCGTATTCGGGCAAATATGAATCGGGACAGTGTTACATTACCCCAAAATCTCTCATCCATCAGTCAGGCGGGTAATCTCCGTTTACTTCCCACTGTCTCCTATCACACGATCACCACACGTCCAGATGACGGTGGGAAGCAGGGCAATTACAAGGCTTGTAATTTAAGAGAGTTTCGTCGGTCAACTTCAAGTACACTTGAGGGGTTAAGAAATTTTAACCTTTCATCTGTCTTCTCAAGATCTTCAAGAATACAATAACGGGGAGAGGTTAACTCTTTTCTTCTGCCCCCCTACACACTTGTCAAATGTGGGCGGATTGCCAGTCTTCTCCTCTGGGCTAGAGTCTGTAAGAATCGTAGGGCAGCGACACCTCGTCCAATTGTACATTTTTCCACGAGGCATCCGATTTGACGCGAGGTCCCGCGAAGGCGAAACTAAAATTTGGACATTTGGATGTAATAGGAGGAGAGTTGAAGCCTCGATTTTGAGAACGCCACTCATTGACATAATTTCAATGTGTGAGAAAGTGAACATTCGAACAGGTGACAATTTTTCATGGTGTTCGGTTCTTTTCCTCGTTTTCTGCACACTAGGACACAAAAGACATGACCAACATAGCAGATTCTCCTCTCAATTAACTTCCTACTACCCCCTCCGCCTCCTCATTTTGGCACGTCGATTTGACCGTAGGTGTTAAATGCGTTGGCTGAAGCTCGAAATCGGTGAATTGCACAATCACCCATGCCGTAAATTTCCTGCAGTCTTGCATGTTATGACACCATCCATCGAAGTGTTGATGTAATTCCGCCTCCTTCTTCGCTTTCTCCCTCTCAACTGCTATCACTCAAAGGGACGCGAATTATGAGGTCCTTTGTGAGCCATCCAGATCCTGATCGCCTGCCATAGCAGTGGAAGGATCATGAGTGCTCCACCCTGACCTTGTTGGCTTGATCCTCTACTCCGATCAAGATTGGATGCGGGCCGGGGAAATATCCTCTCCGCTGTTTTCTCAATCGTGCCTGCAAAAAAGCATTACGATACCGAGGCACGCAAGCTCGTGGTAGGCTGAAAATCTCCCTAGCGATTAGGGAGGTGAGAAAATCTCCAATGTTTATGGTAGTTTGGTCGTAGAAGAGACTCGGGACTGTTTGGCTTAGCTAGTTTTGGTTCGGAGTGACAGAAAAAATGAGGAATTGCAGATTTGATCACAGGGCACTATGAACTTTCATGGGTGTTTTCGCTCATTTCTTCGTCTGCTTGATTTGACACCTTTTCTAGCGGTTTAATCAGACCTACTCCGCCTTCTCTTTCCCTGTAATTCGCCGCACCGACACACTTCACAACGCCAAAAATGCCCTTCTTTTCCCATTTCAATTAATTCGCCCCCAAATCTTAGTAGTACCAAAATCGAGAGGTGAACGCTCCACCTCCCGCTGGAGTAGCCCGTTTTACAGCACTAAATCACAATTAAGGACAAGACGCCTTCCTCAAGTAAAATTTATTAGTTCAAAATACCGTCTGGGGAAACAGTCTTTTCAGCACTTCAAACGCTGTTTTTTGTCCATTAGATTAGTGAGCGCTGAAAGGCGACTCCGAGACGACATCAAAGAAAAATCAAGTGGTGCGAAGTCTTGACTCGCCTCCTCTCTTTCATCGCGTCTCCCACTCCACCTCTCACCTATACCCTCCCTCCTCTGTCCAGTAAATACGCGTTTTAGCTAATTAACAAAAGGGAAAGAGAGGCTCGAAATCTTCACCTAATCGAGGTTCTTCGCCACGGAGGATGGGAACAGACGGTGCATACACTTCGTCCTCGTGTATGCGTTGAGTTAGTTCCGGTTGAATGAAATCAACAATAAACAAGGCGATTACAGACCGAATTTTAACAAATTCCTCGCCGCTTGTCGAAATTGGCCACCGACTCTAAATGCATCAAACCTGTCTAGACACTTCACGTTACCCCATTTAGAAAGGGTCTGGTCGAATAAATTCAGTTGTCGACTGCGAGGGAACTTTTTTCTGCGAAGTAACTTTGTATTATTGTCCAAATCGCAGTTGGCATGCCGTCAAAGAAGGGAGCTATAAGTCAACAGGAATCTACTTTGCCCTGACGAAAAACAGACAACAAGGTGGGAAAAGGAGGGGAAGTGCAGGGAGGAATAATTATCCGCCCACAAGAAATTAGGTGGTGAATGAGGCCGGGGAAGTAACAAGTTGGAGATCAATGAGAGAAAGGAGGTGTAAGGCCCTGCTTTGTTTCCCGCCTACTGCTTTCATTCCATTCCCCGATTGTACGTCTTTTGAGGGAAGCGCTGCCTTTATGCCAGTGCGAGGCCGAGGCTGGTTTGTTACCGCCGCCCTTCCACTCCAACGCCCACTCCGCCTTCATCTCCCGACTGCTACCGCGGCGCCTCACAGCAGTTTGAGCAGAAGGAAACGCCCCTTCTCACCCTCGTGGCCCCCCGGGGTGGTTGGCAAACACGATGGAAGCACTCGTACTGTTTCTCCCTATATTTCTGTCCTCTCCGTCCTCGCTTGCGAAGGCGGTCACCGAAGTCACGTACGCCTCGAGAGGAGAAGTGCATGGCCTGGTAATAGAGTGATGGTGCGATAAATCGCAGCCCAGCATCGTTAAAATTAGAATTTTAATGGTCGAAGCCACTGGGTAGGTCGTTCTCATGCCGCGAGACCTTTTTGTGCCGTGTTTATGACAAGCAAGTCTATTTCGCCTCTTTAAACTGATGCCGTAAAGTTGTTGCCAGCCGAGGTGGAGAGGCTGGTTGGTGGCCTCATATATGAAGTGTTTCATTACAATGGCATCCCTTTTATTTGTACTCGGAGACTCTGTTTTTACTACCCAAGACTCGGGCAGACGACAGATGTTGTTGAGATTTTGCAGTTTAAAAAGGAGATGGGAGACGAATTCGAAGTAGAGCGATGGGGTGTCCGATGGAGCTGGCTCGCGGCATCCCTGCTCAGTGCAAGGCATTTTGCTTCAAACAGGCAATCTCTTGACCCCACTCCACCCTAGTTGTCTCCCAACTCTATTGCTTGCCCTCTACAATCCGTGTGGTAAACTCTCTCACTTTAGGTTGGACGAAGGAGGAAGTGTGGGTGGCAGAGAAAGAAGGCAGTCGTAAAGTACGCTCCAATGATGTCTCCAGTCCATCGTCTGGAGTAGCCCTTTCGGATAGGAGTCATTCTCCAGGGAGTTGCTCCTGTTCACCCTTTCCTCTCATCCCGTCTCTCCCAGTCCCATTGGCTCCACCCCTCTCAAGCTGTCAAGGCCACGTAGAATATTATTGGGTTAAGAAAGTGTGACTTTGTCAGATCTTTCGACTAACCCCGCTCCAAAGAGTTAGGCTGTCACGAATGTACTAAGGCCTAACTTGGCCCTAGCTGAGTGTCGATGTTGCAGTATAGCGGAATTGTCGATTTAGTTGGGAGGACTGAAAGTTTACGGTACAGCACGAAGAAGTATTAAGAATTCGGCGAAAATGGGAGCCTTTTAATGTCTTATTTATTTGGTTGGCGCTAAGAAAGTTGAGAAACAAATACACCCATGAATTGACTCAAGTCTTATCTTGCCTTTGTCGCTAACATCTGCAATGGCCATAAAAGCAGACGTTCTTGAAGCTGAATTGGCGGATGAAGTTGGACCTGAATAATTTACACCTCATCGTCTCCAGTCGGGCGCCTACGACCCTGTCTCCTGTTCTCCCTCGTGACATCCGGGAAAACAAAGTTCCGCCCTATTTGTCTCTTACGACTACCTCCGATGGAAGGCAAGAAGGAAACTCCTCCACTAAGGGGTGTTAAGCGAATAAACCATCGCTTGCTGTCTACTTCTCTGTCCACAAATATCTAATCTTTCAAAACCGCCGTTTCCCCAACGTTCTCGTAGAGACGTTGAGGAAGCAAATTCCTTTTCAGACTTTAGTACTCGTGAGTAAAAACTAAATTGTCCCGCGAGGGGGAATAAAGCCACCTTGAGTCACAAACGTCGGTACTTCCTCCACTACCGCATTCAATAAAGGTGGCCTCACATGTGGGAATTTTGTTTTTTTACGAGGCGGTGGTGGCTGTGATCATCCCAGTTCCTGGCCCTCCCTCTCCTGGAGGATGGCATAAAATTAATAGCTGCTTGGAAGGAGGGAATAATTTCAGTAGCAAAAGATACTTGTACTATTCTATTGTTATTTCTCTTTCTCCTCTCCACTTTTTATTCTGCCAAATTTTGGCATTTCAGGAATTCCGTGCACTCTGTTATGTGGTGCGAGAAGCAGCCTGTGCCACTGCCGGAGGGCAAATTGGCAAATTTTTATTTGCGGGATGAACATTTGCTCTTCCCCTCCATTTATTTATCTCCTTTTCCACCCCCTTTTGTCTCCCCTAAAATAATGGCACATTTTTAGGCCTGAGGGTGTAGAGCCAATTGGTAAGATGTGGATGCAGACTCACTCGACACTTGTGGGAATATATTCTGTAAAATTAAGTAAACTCCCTCTCAGTCCTCGCAACATCATGGGCCAGGACCTTGTAGAGGACGTTTTGACGTGTGTGACATGCTGCTTGCATCTTCTCCTTGGAGACATAAATTTGCTTGGATGCCATATTTTTTTTTCGCCATCGGTAACCGACCCTCCCACCGTGAGAGTTGCCTTATCACCTTCTCTCGGCCTGCAGGAGGATGGAAAGAGGGGGAGAGAAAGGGAGACCATCAAGGCTGAAACGTCGTTACTTCATCCCGCCTAACACCAACATTTTCTGGTGCCTCTGTAGGAAACTCCATGTCAACATGAATAGGGAGACTGAGGAGGAGGAGGAGGAGGGGGGGAGGAGGAGGTGGTGGTGGTGGTGGTGGTGGTGGTGTGGCGGTGGATTTGGTAGCAGCAGTAGTAGGTGAGGAGACGAATGAAAATAGGGAAGAAGTGAATGGAGGGGACGGGAGACGACAGGCACAAGAGAAGAAGAAGAAGAGGAAGAATGAGACTGATTGGGAGAAGGAGGAGGAAATGCCAGGAGTGGGATGTTGGAGGAAGAAGAGGAAGAATTGTTCCACTCAATCTTCAAACACAATTCTTTTCTCCATCTTTGCCCTGCCAACTTTCGATACCCCTCCCTCCTGAGATCCTGGTAAGTTTTGCTTTTAATTCGACGCCTCATCCCGCCTCTAAGGGAATTGGTGTCTAACCTGACAAATGCCGTACAGGTCGATGATGGACTGTTCGCAAGAGAGCTGGCTCACAGGTTGGTAAGTAATCATCTCCCTCTAGCTCCGCCTCTTTCTCTCGATCTCGTGTCTCCTTTTCGTCCACATTTCCACCCCAATTTTGACAACTCATTGGACCATTAGCTGTTCAAGAACTTCGAATAGACACTCGCGATGTTCTACCGCAAGAAGTTGTTAACACAGAAGCCAAGGGGAGGCGGACATAAAGGTTCCCGTACGTTAGGCAATTGGAACTAGCGAGCAACGTGGTCTTTCAAACTGTCACCTGTTTTCAAAAAATATGATAATTACGTATAGTGCTGCGGTGTCCTGTGGACAGATCAAGTGTATACCGCCATTTTCAACATGATCAGGCCACGAAGGCATGAACAGGAATTAAAGGAACCAAACTTCACATGGAAATCGTCCCTCCGCCAACAAGATCCCCTAGTAAACTGCACAATCTACTTGAATCCCCTAATTTTAGTCATAATTTCCACATGATTCCTTTGGTCAAGGATACTTCACTCTCTCTCCTGGTCAACTAAATGTGAGTGGTGGTGCCTAGGTAACCATTTTATTGTCAGTCTATCGTAGTAACGGAAGTCTCAATAATAATCATAATGTCTAAAAAGACATGGGGAGGAATAGCCTTATCAAGTCTTTTCCATTCTCTTGAGAAGCTCGCTTGTCGTGGGAGACGTGTAAGGCAGCAGCCTACGTCCTGCACGATGCTCTGAACATAGAGACTCTTCCTACATACCATGTGAAACCTACTTTTTGGGGGCAACGATAACCCTTTGCCCGAATAATCTAATCTCCGCTGTCTTGTAAATTCTCTCCTCCCTCGCTGCACAAAATTCAATCTATGTGTGCTTTTTAATTTTCAATGGGCGCCTATTACTCCCGAACATAAATGCTATTAACCTCTAAACAACTGAGATAAAAGGACACCTTTAACCAGGTTAAGAAGGGGAATTAGAATGCGAAGCCATTTTGGTAATTGCACTTCGAGGAAAACTGCTATTATTCCAACTTTTCCTCATAATCATAGAGGATTTTCATGAAGTCACATTACCTTGACATTTGGATCGAGAAAGGTGTATAATAATGGGCTGCGAGGCCAGCAATGCGGTAAAATCATTTGGCGCCCAGGATAAATACAACGAACCTGTGGAGTGTTGGACTTGACGACGCGGCATGGCCTGCTGCCCAGACCGTGTATTTGGTCTCGCCGTCTGCCTAATTTGTGGGTTTCTTCTCCATTGAAACGCTTTATCAGACACCCTGAAGTCCCCTTGCTTCAATGCCCGCTGGCACTCGGCTGGAAATGGTGTCGAATTCAGGCGTGATACCGTGGGTGCCGTCAAGAAGGGGAAGCAGATGGGTTTATACATGCCTGCCGGTAGAGGGGAAAGCTGTCAAAGTCTCCAAGAAGCCACCGATTGCCACTGCTTGACGGCACTGTCCCATCACTCTCGTCTCTCCTGCCCAGTTGTTCATCTCCGCCTCAGACTCAGGTCCACTCCAATGGAGTGATTAATTGTCTTCTTTGGTTCTGGAGGGGGAGGAGGGGATAGAGACCAGGCAGACGAGCCATTTACCAGAGCATTAGCCAGTACAGTCGCAATAATACACGAGATGAAGAATGGGGCATTGTTCTCCACTCACTCACAGCTTCGGAAATTCACGTTTTCCGCCCCGTAGACTGAGTCAGTCGACAGCGGCACAGCTGCGCTCTGTGCGCGTCTTCCCTCCTCTCGACTTGAATGATTGACTAAATGAATGAATGAATGGGAATGAATGTGCAGGCAGGTCTTCATTAGGCCTATGAAGAGAGGACGTGGGCTGTCACCCCGAGGCGAAGAGGAAATTGAAGGTGCCTTCCAAATTAATTAGGCCATAACCACCAGTTGACATTCTGCCATTCTCGCGTGCGTGCAACCTAAACTGGTCTACCCAAAAAAATTAAATTTTAGCAAGGCCGAGGGCTTTTTATTTTTAATTATTCATTTATGAAACACCTCGGTATGGACCTGCCGGTTTCAAATTTTGACGTAAAGGGAAATTTCACTTTTATCATGAATTTTCTCCTACAGTTGATGTAGAGCTTTGGGCGCGGGAATACACATACCGAGATTGTTTACATTTACCAACTATAAATGTCGCCCTTAAATTAATCCCTTCAAGTCAAATTCGTCTCTTCTCTATTAACACAGACACATACAAACATACACACACAGGGCATTCTAGGCGAGTAAGCTCACGCACATTGAGTCCACAACTGTCCCCCACATTTTTTGTTTAGCATTTTAATGCTCATTGAGCATGACCACCGGAAGAGTCATGATGTTACACCGTTTTTTGGGCCATAAACGCTCTTCTCTAAAATGCTTCACCAGACCTGGGTGAATAGCAGCCAGGAGTACGGTTGGGAGCGTATGAGATCGACAGGAAAGGTGTTGCAGGCAATGAATGGTCCACCGCTTTCATCTCGCCTTTGAGTGGGTCACTTAACTAGCATACGAATGTTGAAGGTTTCAGAAATCTTCAAATTGCCCTTAGTTCTTCCACATTAAAGTGGTGCCTGTCGAAGGACGCCTGAGAGTATCACCTAAGGCGAATGTGATCTCAGGATGACATTGGTTTTCTGCCCGAACTAGGCGGCGTTAGAGCATAGCGTTGCCCTCCTTAACTGGTAGAAGCTTCAACCACAACGAAGAGGGCTACGCTTCCTTGCCAAAATCCCTCTACCAGGTGGAAGCATACCTCGGACCAAATCCTTGGAAGGGTCGAAAAAAACATTGTCAAGGTATTTTGTTCTCCATGTCTCACCGGAATTCTTTGACTCTTCAGAGTAGGAATGGCCGGTCAACGGAGTAGAAGTTATCAGGCCTGACCGAGAGGAGATGAAATTTTGCCATCAAATTTAATGGGGCTTCCAACTCCTGATCACCGCATTTTGGCACTTAACCTCGAGCCGAACATGTTTATTTTGTTTACATCTCGGCAGACTGACAGAAGTCGACGAAAAGTCAAACACCACCTCTGACACGTACCGTTTGGTCTGCCAGTTGGCATTTCGAATGTGCTGGCGAATGGGTCTGAGGGAAGGCCTTAAATACCTTACCAATACATAATTTCAGATATAGGTAAGGATATTCTGAGAGTTGGCAAGGTTAAATAACGAATTTCAGAATTAAAATAGCTCGGAACGGTCGCGACTCGGAGAAAAAATAAAAAAAATTCTTTAGACCTCTTCCATTTCGTCCCTCTCAATTTCGACCGCCATACCGATCGTGATAGGTAAGCTGCCAAAATTCTCCTCTCCCCTCTCATTGAGTCTGATTCCGTGTTCGTGTGCTCCCACCACGGTGTGCTGGTAAATGTTCACCAATGGTGAAAACTTGCCAAATATTTCCTTGACCACATTAAGTTATCCATTGCCTAACCGGACAGCCACCAGCCAAACCATTTCAACATATCATTTAAATTTTTCGCCTTAATTACGGGGCCTATGATGTGGATATTAAATTCGACGCGTAAATACAGTTCTAATTCGAAGTTACGAGGTGCGGTGGGCGGGGAGGGCTAAGGCCAGAGCGTTGGAACCTCGTAGGGCACGTGAGCAGTATGGGTGGAGGAGAGTCACTTATTGCCTGAAGTAATCCTGTCTCCCAGTCTTCCGCTGACTTTTTCAAACCCTCTCTCCTTCTCCATACACTCGTCAACCTTCACTAATCCCATTTTGTTGTCTCTCCTTGGCTGGTGAGTGGACATGGCCACGCTCTGCCAT
The DNA here is from genome assembly GCA_017562135.1 of Dipylidium caninum. NCBI lineage: Eukaryota > Metazoa > Platyhelminthes > Cestoda > Cyclophyllidea > Dipylidiidae > Dipylidium > Dipylidium caninum. Next base: position 899,925 of record QEYB01001685.1, on the reverse strand, counting down.
CTGCCATAGATTATGTTATAAGTTAGTGCATTGAGGCACGGAAAATTGTTTTCCGGAGAAAATGGCAGTAGTCGTCGGTTACATAGCTCGTGAATCCATTTGCGCCCAGGTTTTAATTGCATGGATCTGTCTCCACAAAACCTGATGGCGAGGCAGACAGCGACCGCCAAGTGTAATTGAAGAAGTCTTATCTTGACCTAATTTATATTAAACAAAGTCGAGGAGAAATGCTGCCTCTACTCAACTTAATGAGTAAAGAAAAATGAGTTTAGCTGAACCAATTAAAACTATCTCAGAACAATCATCCCGGCCAGCGATGTGATTGGTTGATCCTTTGGCGAGCCAATAGTGTTGCGGTCACATCGGCATAATAATAAAGTTTTCCCCGTGTGGAAGAGGTCAACTGAGTAGGCTTCCTGTAGACGCAGTCTTGGATTTAGCCATCAATCCACCTTCTGCGGTCAGCTTCATAATTGGAAACGCCGCGTGTAGACACCCACATGTCGCACCCGTCCTCACGCTGATTGGCTGCCGTGATGACGTCACCCACACCCAGTGTTCTAGTGCCAGCACCTAACCTCGGCACAGTCGAGCCACCATTGGCCATCACTTACAATCTACGCTCGGGCAACATCAGTGTCAATCCCCTACCGGTAAACTCGGATTTAGCCCCTCAGGACCTTTCCGAGTACCGACTGACAGTCCCGGTTACCACAATTCGTCGCAAATCGGTGACTCCGACGGGGGACGAAATGTGGCGTTCGTGGTCGTCGAAATCTGGACAAAACCATCGTGACGGGGAGGGTAGAGGGACATCTACCGCGGTGGGAATAGGAGGTGGAGGAGGGAGAGCAATTCAACGCCAGGGCTTCGGTACGGAGGCATGGAGGATTCAGAACCGAACTCTGGTGGAACAGGTCCTAGAAATGGAGGAGAAACTCGAGTCCACTTCACCCCATCCACACTCGCCATCCACAGCTTCGACCGTGATCACCTACTCCCCGCCCCGGATTGTGAAACCTAAGAAGGGGTCTCAGAGTGCCAAAAAGAAAGCCTTTGCTCCCAAAGCCTTCACTCTAGGCGGTAGACGTATTGAGCCGGTGCATTCAGATGAGGAATGGTTCCTGGAACGACTACTGAGGATTCTAGCCCTCATTGCCTTCGTGTTGACATTGCCTTTCTCCCTCCTATTCTGCTTTAAAGTAAGCCCAAGTGCATTTCCTTACCTCATTTTAGGCTAAAGCCAAGTATATATATGCTGACAAGTAGGCTGTTTTGTCACTCTTACAATCTAATCGCTCGCCCGCTCCAGACCCTACGGTGGCATGGCCTGAAGGGCTGGGAGCAGATCCCTCCACCTGGCACGGAACCATTATACTTCTCTCCTTGACAGAAAATGAACTTCGAAAAGCATCTTCCATCACATTTACCGAATTAGAGGCATCGAGTGCGTGTACGCAATTGTCACTAAAATGGTTAATTGTCACCGACGATGACAACAGTGCACACAAGAATTCACATTTCAGTAACTGATCACTTCCCTTCCCTCTTGCGCTATCATATCTTGTTGGAAAGGTCGACACCGCTTGTTTGACTTCTTTCCCCAAAAAGTGGATGGGGAGAAGGCTCCGATTTGGGGCAAATATTTTCGTGCGTGCCGACTCATGAAAAGCCATTAATTTGTCCCAACCGAGCACGAATTAATGCATGGGTGGTGTGACTTGACTTCTTAGGATATCGTTACTCTCGGTGGGTAGGTTGTGTTCCGAAAGCACGGCAAAGCAATCAGACTAGACAGTACTTCCACCTCTCCGTCCCCACTTCCCTCCTTTCCCACCTTCCGCCACCATCTCCTGCCTTCTCCCCCAAGACGTCCCGCCTAACGATTTGTCTACTGGCTTTGTGAATGATTGAGTCGCCTCTGTTAAGCATTGCCATCTTCCCAACAGGCCATATTTTGGTCTACTCAAGGCAGTTTTATTCTCGCGGCAAGTTAGGAGAAGTGCTGCCTTCATTCAGACATTTTCACACCCAATCTAGCAAAATATTCTGGCCCAAGACTCTTTTCCGTCGTAGGAGAGCACAGAGAGCGTGGAGAGATAGAGGAAGAGAAGTGAGAAAGAAAAGGTCCGGCAACATTTGCCACATAAGCCTCTATTTCATTCCATATCTTCCATCGTCTAAAGATGCAGCGGCACCTTTTTTGTTAGCCTTTTTTGGACGTGGGCGAGCGTTTACATTGGGGAAAACAAATTGTCATGTCGCCAAACCATGGGTATTTAAGCCTAATGCTTCCCTTCACACCCATTAGTCTCCTTGAAAAAAAACTTTAAAAGTCACTTCCTTTTCCCACATAGGCTTTAAGGTGTTGCTTTTTGCCCGTTTAGAAAAGGACTCGGGCTGTCGAAAAATGAGGGGAGACTTTTGCTCTATTGTCCTACTCTTTCTCTTCCTCTCTCTCGTGTACTTAATTAGCATTGACACTTTAAACGTAACTGTGCTTTACCACTGTGAAATACTCCCTAGACTTCCTCAGGTCTCTCTCTAACCCGAATCCTTGACAGCCCAGACACAATGGAAAAGTAACTACAAATTAGGGTAGGGTGTGAAAATTATACTGCCCATTCCCCTTCCCTTTGCAGTATTTTTAATACCTTACACCTTTCGTCAAATTGTTTGTCCGTAAAGCGTCAGAGCAGGAGATGTGCAGATGGCCTTGTCAAGACTGTGTTAACCTTCGCCTTAACTGGCTCCAGTCATCTGTGCCCAACCTCAGGTTTGACTATGAAGGGGCTACAAGGCCAAATGACGAGAGTTCAGTCTCTGCCTCGGCAACCCAGCGGGTGTAATGGCTTCTTCACCGCCTATTCCTGTGACTCCGAGGTCAAAGTCGACATCCCTCGACTAAATTCGTGAGACATCTTGATTAACCTCTGAATTCCAAAAGGCAGGCCCACTCCATGTCAAATAAGTGGAGATAAGATGAAAAACTTTTTACAAATCACGACGAACAGGGTCGCTTCTTTACTGGACGCCCAAAAACCCCGGAAGAGGAGATGAGGAGCGAGCTGCCTCCTGTTTTCACCCTCCAAGCGCCTAGTTCGGCGAGACATTTGAACGAAAATAACTCGCACGCGATGTCGTGTTACCCGTTGGTGGTACGAGCGAGGTCTCTCTCAGCCGAAGGGCCCATAAACTCCACGTTAAATAGACTACTGTAAAATGTAATGGTCTTTCAGTTTCCCCAGGTTGTTTTCTCCCCTTACGTATGGTAGGCTTTTTAAGGACCCTTAACAAGGGGAAGTTGAAAGTTAGGCCGATGCACTTCCTTCTCTGTTCGTGGTTCGTCTGTATGTGTTGGAGTGAAAATTTTCCCCCCAACTTCATTTTACACATTCTTCCCCACCCCCACGACACGGTTATTCTTCCGAGACCCGGTCGAGCTGCTACCGTGACACCATCCTCTCAACCGGAAGAGAAGGGGAGCGTTTCCAAAAGAGGTCGCTCCGAGTGACTCGGTAGAAGTCATTCGGTGGAAAGATAGGAGCTTGGAGATAGGGCTTATCAAATGTCAACGTCTCCAAGGTCGTCAGAAAACCTGATTGAATGGCACTTCTTTTCTCTCCTTTGCCCATTATTTTTATTTTGGACTTGGTAAATCATGCGTGATGGCTTGAAAGTTGATGAGGTGCTGCTAAGTGATTAATGGTTTTGAAGTAAGGCTGTCCCCTCGAAGGTTTGTAGAGAAATTGCAGTAAAACTGTCAACAAGAACCCTTAACCGCGTCCAAGTATCCGAAAATGGCGTTTTTTAAACACCTTAAGGACAGCGTGGTGTGATGGCAAGAAGCGGAGGTGGGGAGTTTAAAGCTGGTTAATTACCACTGGCATCCCCTTTCCACGAGGCGTTGTGGTATTCGTTGTTACAGAAAGTGCAGATAGCATTTTATGGTATTCGGACCGAGTTCGGAGATAATAGTTTCAGAGCTCAAATCCACTTTTCTTGCCCACCGTAACTAGATTCATGACGACCGAGTACGTGCCTGCATGGTGGAACGGCTTAAGGCTTTGTCCCAACCAGCAACTCACGCAATCTGCACCCACCCAAGCTCCTTCCCTTTTTAATCTATTTGAGAATTGTTTCTCTTGTGCCCATGACAAGTTGCCGTCGAGCGCGAAATTTTTGGAAGAGGAAATTTTTCTGGAAAATCTCAACTCTCCGTCCTCCACTCATCAAGGAGTGGTTTTATACATCTGCCCAATAAAGGGATTGGAGAAGGGAGAGAAAACTTGTTATTCGCTTTGCCCACTTAGGCTCACGAGAGTAGGCAAGATGATGTTCTCATCTCCTTTTCAAACAGCTTACCCTTTGTCCGGACAAGTAAAGAGCTTTCATCCGCCTATTTCTTTCTTCGAGCGCCTCTACTGATGCTTGAAGATGTTGCATCGTGGACGAGATGACCTCCATCAAGTGGTACTGCGGTAGCCTGAAGTTCACTATCTAGAAATCTTTCCGAGCTGGGGATGATTTCCATGGACTTATGGTCCCGCTCCGAGCCGATCCTTGCGAATCAATCTTAACTCAACTTGACTCGTTTTATTCTGGCGACATCTCACTCTCCACACCTAGTGCCTTTAGACCTTAATGCGATAATTTTTGGGTGTAAATCGTGCTTAAAAAGTGGAACATTTCATGGAGAGAGCAGGCGAGTTTTACCCACCTGACCGAAGCGATGAATTTGATTGGTTGCGATGCTTTAGGCGGTGGTTATCCTCCGATGCTGCGGCTTATTTTCTCAGAACTATGCAATGTTTAGCAGAGCACTGAAGTTGCCAAGGCTAAGGGCCTTAAAACCATCCTTTCTATCCACTTATTTAACCTGTAACAAGTCTACTTCAAAATAAATATACATGGTGGAATGTCGGTTGTACAACCAGCATATAAGCAGCTTCTGGCACCAGCTGGCTTGTGTTGAAAGGCGGATTACGCGGTGGAGCGTTTGTAGCGGTTGTAAACTGGCAACCAGCCTCCACGAAATAGCCTCTCCAGATACGTTTTGTGTTCTTCGTGGTTGGAAACCTCTCATCTCAGGCTATCACCAACAACGCCGTCAATTAAACGGTACTTTGGTTTTCGCATCTGCTCGGCGTATTTCTGCCCTCAAACCTTGGCAATTATCGTAGCCAGAATTCCGACATGTTCATTGCTGTTCAGAACCAAATCACCGTCCTCGAATGATGCTGCATTCCCCGTACGAATGAGGAACTTTAGGGTGGGATGAAGCTTGTTATTGCACAAACTCGGGCTGGAGAAATCTTATGTCCATATTTTGTGTTCTACGACGGAGGCTAAGAGGCGAGAAAAAAGGGAAAGGCGGGACGCACTGTAGCTTGTTATGTTTAGGGTTCTACGGAGAATGCGTCCTTCACCACACCAACTCCTTTACGAGTTCATGAATAATTGACGCAGGACTTTTACTTTTTCGCTGCTCTATAATTCTTCACGAGCATCTCTCATCCCGGCATAGTTCTAGAGGAATTGAATGATCTCGATGCAGTTCTCCCCTGGCTTTTATGAGGTGTCCGAACCACACCACCGACAGCGAGGGTGAAGGAAGTCAACATCCAAACTTACACCTTTTTACTTGGTTTTTGATCTTTTTTTAGTGCTAGACATTTAACAAGTGATTGGCAGTAGTAATGAGGTACTCACGGTGGATTGACATGTCACCTTAGGTCGTGGCGCACTACGAACGCGCTGTGGTATTTCGATTGGGCCGGTTATTCGCCTCAGAGGCCCAGGGTCCTGGTCTAATCTTCCTCCTTCCCTGCTTGGACAACTGTCGTGTCGTCGACCTCCGCACCTTCACCTTCAACGTACCCACCCAGGAAGTCCTAACTAAGGACTCCCTCACCGTAGCCGTAAACGCCGTCGTCTACTATCGTATCCGCAATCCCGTGTGTGCTGTGGTGAATGTCGAGGATGCCAATCGGTCAACAAGGCTTCTTGGTCAGACTACCCTCCGAAATGTCTTGGGTACGGTCAATTTGGACGAACTACTCACGGCGAGAGAGGATATTGCCATTCTCATGCAAGTACGCCTATATTTACCTAGTAATTTGTCGGCGTCACTACTGGTGACTGCTTAATTTATGGTTCATTCACTGGCCATAGCCTGCCATAGACGTCTAAAATCCTCCAGTTGGCTCCCCACTGCTCCATTCGTGGCATTCATCATCCTTCTTATCTGAACGACTTGCTTTCCATGGCATGAAATGTGAGCTCCTAATAAAATTTCTCGCTGCTCAAGAAATCTGCTTACTCTAGCTTTAAAATGGACTGACTGGATTATTTCCTCTAATTTTAGACCCCTAAACTTAGTACGCAATTAGTTACTACTTAGTGAAAAATTTTCCCATTTAATTCACTCCGCGAAGATAAGCAAACCTAATGTTGTTAATTAGCCTGAAAAATCCTTTGTTGTCATTACCATTTTTGTTTAGTTATACAACCCAAATAAACGCCGTAGTAAGTGACACGTTTTGAAAGTATCTTTCTTATCACCTTACCACCTGAAGGGTTCATTTTTTTTCCTATTATTTCCACAGGCGGTCGCTCGTAGGAGCACCAGCTCCAACAATAAATCTTGCGTTAGGGAATTAAATGGTCTCATAAATATTTAGCGAGCAAACTAAGTACAAACGACCTCCCAAACCCCCCTACCTCACGTCCTCCATTTTTCTTTGCACAAAATACTAGTCTCCCTTGTGTTTTGAAGGTCAAAGTATGGTGATTTAACGAACAAATGGTATTCAAAGTTGAATTTAGGCCTTGTGCGTGCGTGCGTGCGAGCGAACACCTCCCGCGGAGCACTTAACATTCCCGACTTGCCCACTCCATACATTCTGACTTTACCTTCTGAAATATGAGAAGTTAGGCCCTGACGATTTCTGCACTTTGGCGAGTTTTGACTATGAACAGCCGAACTGCCCCCTTTTCACGCACTTTTCTACGGCGTTTGAGAAAGTTCGTACACTTGTAAGTGTCAGGAAGCCTTTAGGTTTGTCGGAAGTGTCCTTAACGTCAAGACTTTTCTTCAGTAGCACCTTCATTCTTGCTGAATTATCATTTCCCCCTTCCCCTGACTCCTGTCAAGGCGGCGCGAAGTGTTTTATGCGAGCTTTTGGGTGAGAGCCAAAAAAAATTTGAGTGTCACGTCTCTGTTTTATTTCACTCAATCCACCAATCCGTTCCTCACTCATGGAGGCCTATTCTTGTCTACCTCGTTCTCAGCAATTGTCTTCTTGGTCCGGTCTATCACTTTCTCAATACCTCACGAAGTTAAACCACAGATCTATCCACTCGTTGCGTACGGTTAATGGCCTTGCTTCGTGAACTTTTCCCACACATTTGAAATGTATAATGTAATGCTTGGTCTCGCATGCTCACCCTTTTGATCGCCTCATCATCATCTTTTTTAAATCAGAATTTCACCTAAGTGACTCGGGTGGTCTGCCAAACTCGAGTGTTTCTAATTACGCATACTTGTAAACAAATCATTTCGCTCGGCTGTGTGGATGGGAGCGGATAATGGGCGCATTCAATGCGTCCGACGTGTCAGTAAGTGGCGGCCACCTGTTTGGACATACCCGAACGCAGGCTGGTGTGCCCAAGTCGGGAGCGCGTCAGAGGAGAGGTGGCGAGGGGGGAGAGAAGGAGCGGCAGTGGGACCATAGTACTGCCCTCTTTTGCGATAAAAATTAGCAACAGCGTCGTCTCGCATACTGTCTCGACTTTGCGCTGGTCTTAAAACCAAATATGATATTCACCGGCATAGCGCTTGATGCATATCTTCGCCCAATAGATCTTATGGTGGTCAACTCACAGACGGCCAAATTATTACTTAACTCTGTCATTTTGGCTCTGATCCCCGGATTACAGTAGAAGTGTGACAGTCTGCTAATCGAATGTCTATGTATAAAATGGAGTCCATTCTGTTGCACCCCTTCGGGGACTACTTACGCCTCGCGATCTTCACTGCTAGTGTTAGGCTTTTTTTCTGCACAACTTCGACATTTTGACAATATCTGATAGCAGAAAGTGCATTTTTTTCCACTTTACCGTAAAGGTCAAGTTTTGACAGAAGGCCCGACTATTTTTTCCTTTTAAAACTGACTATTTTGAGGATAAATACACCCCTGTCCCCACTCCTCGCCCACTGCAAAGTCATTTACCCACGAACCCATTTCCTGAAGGAAGTCAACAGTGATGAGAATGCACTTATATATACGAGAAAGTGGACTGTGCCAACCGCAAGGGAGACAAAGCCTCCCCACCCCTCCGTAATGCGCATCAGAGGAGAACGAGGCGCGATATTTTCCACGACTCTGCAATAATGAGGACTTCTTGTTATATGTCCCCACATCAGTCATTCATTCTCGTTTTTTTCTTGGCCACTCGTAATAGGATGCGGCGAGAGAGCATCGGCTCCTCTTACTCCTCCGTCTGTCTCAATGTATAAATGATGCCCTCTTGTGTGTTCAGTAACCACTTTTTATGTCTTCTGGATGCCGTTTTCCATTTTTTCTTTGCTTTTGTATGGAGTTGTAAGTTCTAACTTGAGAATACGATTCTTTGCGGCGCGGAATGTCTTTACTACCCTTTTGAAATATTTTATGCCATGTTCCACATTCAACTGTCTGTAAATTCCTGTCTTTGTTGAACTCATCGAAAACATTCGGACGACCATTTCCATTCGGTATTCTGTCTCAAAGTACATTTTTCGCCATCTGTTGTGATGCACGAAAGTGGGACCAACAAAAGGGAGCAAGAAGAATGTTTTTTTAATTTTATTTAAGCTAATTAGGCTATTCCTTGTCTGGTCCACCTGAAGTAATACTGACGCTTGAGGAAACCTCAAAGCAATGCGGACCAACTCCTTTTCCTCTATAAGTCTCGGTGGATTGCCAACCCCCGAGAGGACGATATTAGGGCTTTATTGCAACCTTAAACTATCGCAGACTGTAAAACATGGCTTCCCTATCCTCTTCCTTCGTTCATCGCCACCACTCCTATCGAAGTGTGCCACTGTATGACATTGAAGTCGCAGTTTAAGGTAGTCTCCTGCTGTCCCAATCACATGATGAGTTATTTTTAAGTAGAAATGTGGCGCCACGTTTATGGTCGGTTGGTTTATTTAATGCTAATTTTACTTCCTTTTTATCTACCCCAATTCTACAATTGGGAAGGGAGGGGTGTGGGTGGGCAAATGGGCAATTAAAGGCGGTATTTGATTCCCCCCGGTGCCTTATAGCCTAGGCCAGTGAGTCCGCCGTCTCGTTAATGACAAGCCATATCAATTAGAGTAATGCAATGCGCCCATGAATGTTCATTTATTAATGCAGGCTTTGAGGTACCCCGCCTGTTTCATGGCTCGTCGTCTCCTCTCGGGAGTCGTGCGCCACTTTTTTCCATTCTCATGCTAAATAACACTTGTCTGGTATCCTGTAGACTATAATAACCCCCTTAGTAACGGTGAGAACAAGCGGAATTGTGATAAAGTGTGTCTGTGCTGCCACCGCTGCCTCAAGTGGAATCAAATTTCCCGCCTACTGTAATACTCTTTATTTGGTTTAATGGCACAAAGCATCCCGTGATGTTTACGAGGAAATTGTCGAAGTCATCTTCCGGTTGATCATTCATATGAAACTCTGTACAGGCTACCTAAGATGGTAAAGATACAAGTAGAATCGGTGGATTAGTCTGAAGAAAGGCATTTACTGGCAAACCCCATGGGCCTTCGTCAGTGACTGTAATTCTTCTTCCCTAAATTTGAAGGTCAAAGGTAGGATGACCCTATGATCTTCCACGGCTTTCAAGGAAAGCATCCGGAAGGCTAGGAGAACAGATCCCACGTTCGGACTAAAATTGGACCTTCTTATCGGTAGATCGGAGATATCCTCACATTGGTAGCCAGCGACGATATAAGCATTCAAAGAAACACTGAGTATCTAAAAAATTGCCTCTGCGCATGGCTCCATCTGTTCAAACAAATGTTCCAAAATGTCATCGAAATGCATTCCTGATGTTATGTCATATTGCCAACATCTGTTCCAAGTTATGCGCTCATTATCTTTTAATCAGGGAGTCATTTCCCCTATCTCTCGCCCTGCCCTCCGATACCTTCGAGCTGCTATTAGCCGAGAAGGGCGAAGCAAAAACGATGCCGAGAGGGTCCGGACGGAACGCGACGTTACTACGACCTCCTCCTCTCGCCCAGTTATCAACTGCCATAATCCCAGTTAACTCTGAGGTTAGGCTCGAGTTCGCAGGCACTGATTAACTTATCTCCGGCAGTCGTCGGGGTGGGACTGCGGGCGGTCATGTTTGGGTGAAAGGGGAGCATTCAAATAAGGACGCGTTTCTGTGCCCCCACACTTATGTTTGATGCCTTGGTGGTGGGAGGGGACAGACACGATAGCCGACGTCCTCATTTCTTACAACTTTCCCAATCTATCTATAATCCTACAAAGTCATCAACTAAGTCACAGTGCAAAGTCGACAGGCCAATTCCTTTTGGTTAGTTGCAAATATGTGCAGATTTCCTCATTTCAAGCTTTGACTTTTCAGCTATTTTCAACTAAACGAAGATCTCCTCTCTGCCTGAGGCGCGATTGTGATAGGTGGAGTTATTTCCGACCGCATCATCCCAAATTCTTCCTAGTCAAATGAGACTGCAATGTGCTCCTCGTGCCCTAATTTTGCCCACCGCTTTAAGGTATGAAGGTAACACTTTGGGACAATAAGTGATCAAAGAGAGGCCAATTCCCTCAATGGTACAGCATCACACGATTTCGTGTGAATTCGCGAGTTTTTCACGTCCAAGGAGGTACCAAGCTACCGTTATCTGCGCACGGGTCCTTGTGTATCACTCATTTCTTTCTAACGCGTTCACTTTGGCCAGCTTAATTTCGATGAATTTGTCAGAGTCTGGAACATAGTTTCAATAGAAAAAATGGTTTGCATTCTTTTGCTCCACTTTACTGACTCTCGAATAGTTAGATTCCCCCTTTTCCTACCTTAACTTCCGCCGTTTGTATACTTTTCGTCTCCCGGACTTAAATCTACACCTTTAAGCCTCCAAGCTTCCCTTTGCCCCTTGCATGCTTGTCTACGCAACTTTAATTATACGTGGGGAAACGAATTTATTCCACTCTAGTAGATAAACTAAATCGTTTTGCCTTGCGGCGAGAAGACGCCGTCCCCCTGTTTCCTAAATTCCAACGGCCTTAACAACGTTTTAACAAGTTTGTGGTAGGCAGGGATGACGTCACTTCAGCCTGTTAAACTCCGCTGTCTGTTGTTGTCCACTGCCTAGGAGTGTCTCGACTCCGTCACTGAGGCCTGGGGCGTGAAGGTGGAGAGGGTGGAGATCAAGGATGTTCGACTGCCAATCCAACTGCAGCGTGCAATGGCGGCTGAAGCGGAGGCAGCACGCGAGGCCACGGCGAAAGTCATCGCGGCTGAAGGCGAGATGCGCGCCTCCTCCGCGCTGAAATTTGCTGCATTGGAGATAAGTCAACATCCCATAGCGGTGCAATTACGCTACCTACAGACTCTAAACACCATCAGCTCGGGCAAGAAGTCCACCATTGTCTTCCCCATTCCCATTGAAATGCTCAAGTTCTTCAAGGAGAGCGGCCTCAGTGTACCCGAGCACTTGATGGAGGCCATGGGTCAAACATTATTGTCTCGAGACGATGATCTTTCTAGCCTCTCCAATGAACATGTTTAGTGTGTAACCTTTTCCCTCCTCTCCCTTCCTCTCCCCTTCCCTCCATCTCAAACCCTACTTGTGCATATGGAAGCGGACTTGAGTGCAGCAGTAGCACTTGTGTATTGCTAGACCGATAAGGTGAAATACATGGACACATCATTCACTCCAGGTCCTTCTGTAGCACCGCCGCAGACAATGAGTTTTGTGCAACTGGCCTTAAGGCCACCCACCTGAAAGGTGTAGGTCTTGTCACCAGGGGACAGGTCGTACTTTGTCACCCAGTCCAGAGGAAGCTGAGCGAAGTGCTTTGACATCGGACTTCAGTTCGTGCGCTGTTTAGTGCTTTGAAGACCTCAAATTACCGCATTTTGGTAAACTACATATCAGATCTACTTCCAATACACGCAAGCTTGTAATATGATGAATTTCCACTACCAACTTGTTATGGGATTAGATGGGTAAATTATGCAATGTACATGTGCCTTAAAGTGTATTTTGAACTGTTAGGAGCTTTTTCATTAGGTGTTATACTGGCCCTATAAATAATTCTTTTTTCAGTTGAGGCTTTGGCCAAAAGGGCTTCTAGGGAGGAAACAAAATGTCAGGCGGCTTTCAAGCATTCTTTCACTTATACCCATTTTTTGATCATCGCCTTCAAGACTGCGGTAGGAAAGTTTCCGCCGAATTCCATAATTAGACTGCATCTGCCCAAATCGCCGTGTATTGTCAGGTTTGGTTTAGTCACAGCTACCTGCCTAATCTTTTCTCCTTGCAGAGAGGAAAAATAATTCCTTGAGAGAGAGTCATCGCCGAACTAAGCCTCTCAAGTGCCCATTGGCGAACCAACTGAATGCTGGGGAGCCCTCAGAGTCGGTTTAGATAGGCTTAATGGTCATTCACCTGTGGAGGGACTTCTTCATCTTCCTTACGCAGTCGTTCCGAATGATCTGGGCTCATTGATCGTGCACCATTGCTTTGGCATAGCAAGTTACCAAATGGGTGAAAGATCATCTCCTTTATGCCAAAGTTTCGCATCCTCTCCTCCTCCACCCTTTGCTCCGGGGCAGATGCTCTTATAAAACCGACTTTTTCGATTTGTTTAACATCTGTGTGGCCTATCTGCACCAAATCCTACTGTCCGCCATCCAGACGGCTGATTAAAACGCCCTCCAGTGGGGCCTAATGAGAAACTCCACTTCTTCCTCCCTCTCTACCTCGCCCCAATTACCAGTTAACAGGTCTCTTCATCCCTGGTCTTAGCTTGTTTCCTGATTAACCTAACCTTCCACTTTGGGGATATTTAACAAATGGGTTTTGACTTAAGAGCGTCTTCCTCAAGCATTCTTTGAGGCAGCGTCCAGGAAGGCGCCTCATCAAGCAGGCTGGGCTGCAAAAGAGTCGTCCGCCGTTGGGGCGAACGAATGAGATGTATATGTACACCTATCGCAGGAAGTGTCCTGAGACAGCGGCTGACTTTTCTTGCCGCCGCCTCCAGTGTATCAGAAAGTCTTAGTGCAAATTTCGACTCAATCCAATCCTATTCCATGTAGTCTTGTCTAACTCTAATTTCTGACAGATCTGATTTGTGATGCCACGCATTGCACTGCAGGTAATTGCACGACGATGCGTGTGAGGTCTGTGGAAGACTTCCATGTTATATCCCTGTCCGTGGATCTAAAACACTGCCATAATTTATGGTTCTTAGAATAGAACGCGCAGCCTAATTTAGTCCCACGATTTGGGATATGGGAGGTGGGAGACTCCCAAATACTATTTCGTTTCTCAAGTCTCTGCAGCTTGTGAATACTCCTGGTGGGCGGGATAAAACGCAAGTTTTTATTTAGAACGCCGCCCAACATCCGGGAGACATGAGAACAGGTAACAGGGGATGGGAGTGCTCCCTCCTCTCATTTCCTCGGCACATTATAGGTGGGAGATGGGAGGGAGAGGCCGACACTTCCATCAAATAGCAATCCTATTCAAGATTAAACGGCTCCCCTATATCCTTCATCCGCTCTACTCTAAGTACATCCACTAGTGTGTTCTTCTCTCTTGAGGTCGGCACCTTTAACGCCTCACCGGTTCGCCATGATCCAGGCGTCAGTCCTTACACAACTTGATAGTAACTTCTGATGATGAGGTTGATGAAAGCGATTTTGGCCTAGTGTACACTCCCCTGAGATTGGCTTTTAATAGTAAAAGGGAAGATTCTGAATTAATCGTCGTTTTTCCTCTCTCTCTCTCTCTCTCCCCTAATAGGGCCATAGCGACCACACAGGCTGTTGGTTAATTAGCCTACCTCCGTCCTACGCGAATAGGAAACTCGCTTTTGGCCTTAAACATTCTAGTGTATCATCAAGTGGGGTCGAGCAACCTCGTCGGCAGTGTCTTTGTACGCTGATGCGCACCGGTTGCGGTTTAGAGTGTGGCTGGAAGGTTGCCTGCGTGCTATTAACCTGCGTAGAGCAAGTAGACTTCCGATGTGCCTCGTGTCTGCTTAAGTCGCCCACCATTTCATGTATTTGGAATTTCAGACGCCCTCGTCCAATTATCCGCGGAGGCCGCCTTTGTTGAGAGTTAACGACGCGTTGTTATAATTCTCCACTATGGAGTTGGTGCTACGATTTGGGGTTACTCGAGACGAGACTAAAGCGATGAAACTTTGGGGACCGTGGCCTTCTATCACCGTTTCTTCTCTACGGAGGTGTGACACCAAAGAAGCTTTTTTTCTTGTCTACCTCTCTTTCTTGGATGAATTGTTTAGCTTGAGCTAAGAATGAGAGACGTCCTGACAGTCACCGGGACGCGTCTTGAAATATTATCACAAAAAGTTAGACGCATGACAAGTTACTGGCGGTAACTAGTGTGATCCTGTTTGAAACTCATGTAGTAACTGATTCCAATAGCTATGTAACCAGCAAATTAGGAATAGGATGATAAAAATGTGGCTTCAGGGCTTCCAATGAATTTACTGGGCTAAAAATAGCTTCCAGCACGGAATATATGTAGGAGTGAGGGAGATCGTTATTGGATCACCTTCACCGGGATACTCCTCATGAGTCAGGAGAAGTTTAAAACGAGATTCTCACCTCTCGAAGACGTCGTGAGTGCGTCAAGCCCGCTTCGAGTCAACACGCAAGAGCGAAGTGGCTGCAAGGGGCACTTTGACGCTCGGGAGAAGGTGGAGAAATGTTTTATTTTTAGGTTCAGAATGCAGACTATCAAGGCCAGTGTAGCACCAACACCGCCGATCTGCGCCGTGTTAAACAGCAGTTTAAAACATACACTCTGTCCAGGTGTAGAGTCTCGATCTTGCCGTGAGGGTCAAAAATCCTAAAGCCTTCACTCGATGGACGAGTATGAGTCCGCACCGGGTTAGATAAGAATTTTGCCAAATAAAGATAAGAAGAAATAAGATGTCCAAGTTGAATATTTAGTGATGCTTACTTCAAATAGCATCTTCATTCGCCTTTTTACAAATAAGTTGCCAAAAGTGGCCCATTCCTACATCCCTTCACCCCTCGCCACCACATAATGTTTCCTACTGAGCACTTAAGTGATTCGACGTATCACATAATTCCATGCTCGTTGCTTCGTGGTCCCGTCGCGCCTGCCGGAAGCAGGCTATGGAGTTCCTTCCAACGCCAGTCTCTTCTGGCTCCTCGGGCTGAAAACTGTCTCACTTAACGCCATTTGCCATTTTATGTAATGTGACACACCATGTGGTCGCATAAATCTAGGCTCTTCCATGCGGAAGATAACATCTTTCCGTAGATTTTCCTTGCAATGATGCCTCCACCGGTTTTGTCTCATTCAATCTCCTCACAAGTAACCATGGTAACAGAAATAAGTCAAAAAAGAAAATTGCGCGATAGGATGGGGGATAAAATAGAAGATCTAACAGTTGCCCCTGTTTAGCCTGCATCTCCACGACATTCTGTCAGGAGCGTCGTGTGACACCTTCCTCAAACAACGAAGTATGTCGAGCATGGTATGATGGTTTTAGTGATCATTCTGCAGAGTTCTTGCATTTAACTCCCTTTGTGTTCCTCTTTAACTTGCGGAGATTTCAACACCGCCAATTATTTGTCCCACTACTTCCTACTGCCGCGATCACCTCCATTAATCAGTGCCTCTGACAACGGAAGATACCGAAGGGAGGCTGGGGGTGGGGGCGGAGGAGGCAGGATGTACTACTTTCACTCCGACCCTTAATGAAAAAATCTACCTCAATCATAACTCCTCCGCCTGAGGACAGATCATAGGGATGTAGAGGTGATGTTAATATCTAATTAGGCGATGTGAGGGAGTTCCAACTCGCTTCCCCTTTCTCATCCACTGCTCTACTTCGTGGAAAATGTGAGCAAGAAGGATTTTAAGCACCGACTAAAGTGCAAATTTACATACCGACATTTAAATTTATAACCGTTCGGGAACGTATGGGCTGTTTGAGCAATAATTAAGAGCTATGAAAGCCTCTATCGTCCGGTCACGCCCAGTAAGTCGGCAGTACTGGAAAAGATAATAGGGTGAGAAGCACCGTGATGACCTCCTGACAACGGTCTAAGGGGAAAATTATAATAAAGGGACATGGAGGAATTTTGTCACCAACTGAGTGGAAAGGAAGAGATCTTAACGGGATGCATTTTCGGGCATTGACATGGACAATTTGGAGAGCGTCGCAATCGTAGCCTCCAACGCGGAGAGAAGCTTTTTATCCCTGGCCTGTGCTCGAGGGTGACTTGCATTTGTATCAAAGTGGCGAAATTGCTCATCACGTAAAAACTGGCGACTTTTACGGTACCTTAAACATCCTCACATTTCGAGGCTATTCAATCCCATCGAACCCTTCAATAACACCTCTGTGCGGTAGGTCATCGTTGAGTTAGACCTGACCGTTAATAGCTGCCAATCTTCTTTTCAGATGGACGACTTTAACGAGGAACGACTGAGCGAAGAGCTAGAAGTCGAGAGACATCTATTTCGACATTTGTGGATTAAAGGGAACATATTCAGTTTGTCAGAATGAGACTCGCCTTACGCTGCGCTTGATGCTATCGTCCCATTCTTTATTACCTTCTACTCACAAAAGCAAAAGATATGCATAGTTATAGAAAAAAGGTGTGATGACAACACAATTCGCTGGACAAACTACTAAAAAAGACAAACAGGAAAGCTTCTAATATCTAAATTGAGTAGTAGATAGCAGAGTTGTCAAGTAGAATCTTCTCCGAGGCAACATCTCATCTCCATTTCGTTCTAATGTTGCCTCAATTGCAGGTCTTTGGCTGCCTGTTTTGGATGTCGTTCACCTCGACCACCTCCCGTTAAATGTGTTCGATCCCGGCGGACAAGAGAGACGGATACTTTGTTAAGCGTTTCTCTATTTCGACGGGAGTGTAGGCGTGCTTTGTGGCACAGGAGGGGAGACACTTGGTTTCAGGTAGTGTCAGAAGAAGCGAAGTCTCTTAAGTGAACAATATGTCAAACACTAGAAACTCCATCTTTCAACATGAAATGTACACTCTCAAATTAGGTACGGAGGTTGGGAAAATAGGCACAACCTGACTCGTAGGATAGAAATGAGGTCTGTCGCAGTCTCACTCAGGGACTCGGTTTAAAAACCCGACTTCACTACGGAGTTGCAATTGCTAGCCAAGAATTGAAAACAATGGAATCATTATCGAAGATGTCTACTTGGCTTCATAGGACGCCTCGATCACGCTTCAATCTGCCTCGTTCCACTCAACTAAACCCACGCTCCTCCACTCACTCTCAACCGAAGTCCTGAAAATCACTGCTTCCTGACTGCTTCCTAACTGGTTCCAAGCAAGAAATCAACTTTCTCAGTGAATACACGACCCTGCCACTCTGAATTTCCAAGGAGGGGGCAAAGGGCATCGAAGCATGCGAGATGACACACCTTGTGGACGAATGCGTCGATGTAAGACAACAAGGTCCGTGTGAAAGGCGTTGAGAGAGGGGTGAGACGACGAGCAAGCGGGCGTCTCAGAGGCACTCTTAGCTGCCACAATGACCACGCCACTGCCCTGCCTACCCAATTCCTCGGTGCGGTCGGTGTCGAAATCGTGAGTCCCTGATTCCAACCCAAATGGCTCTGTGGAACCGCAAAGCGAAATTGTCTAGTTGACGAAGAACTCACCACTCGTGACTCACGGTCTCCCCACACATTTTCTCTTCTCTCAACGTCTCCCAACCAGTCAACTCTGTACTGCACACAAAGAAATACCCCGTCCACCAGGTTAATCTGCCTAATCTCGTATGGAGGCAATTCTGCTGGTTTGGTGAATGAGTGAGCTAGTGAGAAGTTCGTCTATTCATTCGTCCATCCAACTGCGCTCACACAAACCACCAAGGTGGTGTACGCGGACACCTGCAAAGTCCGTGAACATGGACGGAGGAGTTAAAATGTCCACTTGACCTCGAAAGTCCCAACGGAATGTCCTAACCATTGTGTACATCCTTCGGCTTAACACACAGTAACAAAGTGGAGAACAAACCGACACAGCACGCACTTTTCTGTGTGCACACTTCGCTCATTCAGCCACGAATGGCCTCATTTTAAAGGGGATTTGGTACACTCCTCGTAATTCATCCTCAAAGCGATCACTTGCCGCCCTCGTTTTATACCTCACTTTTTCCACTTCTTTTTCCTCTGGCCACCTAATTATTTGGGACGGGGATTTAGCTATAGTCATTCGCCAAGTTGAAAAGGACTCGGCAAATTTCGGCTCGCTTCAGAGGTTAGAAGACTGAGGTCGGTTGTACGGGAGAAGAGCTAAGACGGCTTCTTCTAACCACACCTCACTTTTCTTCATTTTCTATAAGCACTACTAGAAAAGGGCTTCTCTCACGCCT
This sequence comes from Dipylidium caninum, assembly GCA_017562135.1. Taxonomy (NCBI): domain Eukaryota; kingdom Metazoa; phylum Platyhelminthes; class Cestoda; order Cyclophyllidea; family Dipylidiidae; genus Dipylidium; species Dipylidium caninum. The sequence goes on along the minus strand of QEYB01001685.1, from coordinate 881,270 downwards.
ACAGTACGTTTAGTTTTTACTTTACTAGCGGCTATTAATTCGACGCAAAGGTCATTGTGCTTTCAGCTGAACAATGAAAACTCACTCATATTGCATGTGGACTAAGCGGATAGTTCATTTTACTTATACTCTTAAATAGTTCGGTTTTGATTGAACTTATTACAAGCAAATCGGTGAGAAAGTTTGTGGAAAACTATGTCACCTCACTTTCATGGCCTTTCATGCGGGTTTCACTGAATGCTGAATGTGACTGTGAGAATCTCGTGATTTCTTGTGACACACTGCCGCCACTTCCCTGACTATAAGGACGCTGAGATTGAAGCTTGGGTTGCGGTGTCGTGAAAAAGAATTGAAGTAGAAAGTGGACAACTGCTAGTTGGGTCTCACTTCTCCTCGCCCGGATGGACTCCAGTTTGACTGTCATTCAACTTTCCTCAGTCCTCATACATTCTGAAGCTGTCAGATTATGATTGGATGTAGATACCGTTCACAAGTGAAGTGATTCACAGTCTACGACGGGATTAACGCCGGGATCTTCCCCAATCGGAGGGAAGTAAAGACTTTATCACATAAATCTCCATCTGATGATCAACTGTCTCTGTGCACTGAAATTGGGCGCCTCGCGAGGCTTCAACCCCCTCGAGGACCCCAGTTTCGGGTTAGGCCGACATTTCACACTTCAGTGGAGAGGACTGGACACCTTTTTTAACGACCGCATACCTGCGTTCTTTCATTCATTTCGGCTAAGAGGATGGAAAGATAAGCGGCGCCTTTCAGCCACCTCCATTCATCATAGCGCGGTCCAATTAAGCATCTGGGAATTTTGCCCGGCTTATATATTCCCTCTTTAGTTATATTAGTATATTAAAAAATCCTTTTTCGCCAAGGAGTATAAAATTGCTCCTACCGACTTTAGCCAAATCACATCACTTCTTGTGACCGAATACATTTTATTACAAAACACGACGCTGTTTCTAACCACATCGACAGTAGGGTAGAGCCTAAATAGGGGAGTGTAACGTACAAAAAGAGTCAGAAGAAACATAAATTACTTAATCAAGGAGAGCGAAGGCATGAGATAGCTGTCAGCGCCTCCTGCATCTGACCTACTTCCATCCGTCACGCCAATACAAAGGACCATACATTGCATTTGGAAGAAGACTCTTCAGATGTCAATGCCCACTCTCCGCTAACGTCAGTGAAATCTGATGACAATGGAGGTTATTCACACCGGTTTCACATGTAGGAGCTCTCAAATAATAAACACAAGAGTTTCTCCATCTTGGTCAGAAATCAAATGTAACGGCAATCTGCAAGACATATTTCAATGCTCCACGTGGTCGTTGGGCTACGAATGGGCAAGCGAAACTCGGGGTAGTAGAGAACGACAGCACGACCACTAGCTTGTCTACTTCACTCTATCGCTCTCCACGGGAAAACATCAAGCCACCTTGAGTGATTAGGTGAAAGGCAGGTGGAGGCGAAAGCAGCGCTGAAATACGCTGAGTTGTGAGACGGCGAGAGCGAAAGAGGAAGAGAACGAGCAGACGAGAGGAGGAGAGTAAGGGGAGAGGAAAGGAAAGTTGGGGATTAGTGTTACGCACAACTGCCCCCCCCCCCTTCTAAGCTTTATACATTACTATGGCTATTTTTAATTCTGCTACCAGTATTGCCACCTGTACTCTCAGATTGAAGCCAGTCCATTTCACTGCGCCTGAAGGCGCCTAGAGAAACGAGAGCTAACGAGGCGCATGAGAGAGATGGCAGTATTGCACAACGCTCCCCAGCCTCCTGTGTGAGCGCAGTTGGATGGACGAATGAATAGACGAACTTCTCACTAGCTCACTCATTCACCAAACCAGCAGTAATGCCTCCATACGAGATTAGGCAGATTAACCTGGTGGACGGGGTATTTCTTTGTGTGCAGTACAGAGTTGACTGGTTGGGAGACGTTGAGAGAAGAGAAATGTGTGGGGAGACCGTGAGTCACGAGTGGTGAGTTCTTCGTCAACTAGACAATTTCGCTTTGCGGTTCCACAGAGCCATTTGGGTTGGAATCAGGGACTCACGATTTCGACACCGACCGCACCGAGGAATTGGGTAGGCAGGGCAGTGGCGTGGTCATTGTGGCAGCTAAGAGTGCCTCTGAGACGCCCGCTTGCTCGTCGTCTCACCCCTCTCTCAACGCCTTTCACACGGAGTTGTCTTACATCGACGCATTCGTCCACAAGGTGTGTCATCTCGCATGCTTCGATGCCCTTTGCCCCCTCCTTGGAAATTCAGAGTGGCAGGGTCGTGTATTCACTGAGAAAGTTGATTTCTTGCTTGGAACCAGTTAGGAAGCAGTCAGGAAGCAGTGATTTTCAGGACTTCGGTTGAGAGTGAGTGGAGGAGCGTGGGTTTAGTTGAGTGGAACGAGGCAGATTGAAGCGTGATCGAGGCGTCCTATGAAGCCAAGTAGACATCTTCGATAACGTTTGCACGCTTTTCGGTGCACGGAAGACCCAAGTGTGGCTCTTTATTAGCCCACATTAACGTGGGATGATTCTTTTTTCCCTAACCTATCTGCACGTTCCTCTTGACCCTCAACCGTTATCCACGGCTTGAAGACTGGCCTGAGTGTCAGAGATTACTATCTTCCTTCCCCTGACGATGAAAGCATAGCAAATTGGGGTGGTGAAAGTTGACTTGTCATTCATTATCTCCCATTACTCCGCCATATTATCATCGTCGTCGCCTTCCGAAATCATGCGAGAGGCGACGTGACCGCTCCAATTCCGGATGGAACACGCGAAGTAACCGTCAACTTAGCCACAGTAATTAATATTAAACTGTGGAGTTTGTGAGAAAATGAACTTGTTCTCGCCGCGGATATGGATCTTTGCCTCCCCATGGGTCACTTTACACTGACAGGTAAGACATGTGAACCCTAATTTAACTGACGTAGTCAACCTGTGTGCCAAATATTCCACTAACTGTCACAGGAACTCGTAAAATCCCCCCGTTTCTCGCCATAAATCTCGGCCCTGCCTCATGACCTAACCTAAAGTACTCAGGGTCCCACTAATCCACGAGGCTTTTCGTCAAATTAATCTAAGCTCCTAAACTTCTTCCCAAGATTTATGGCTTTCTCTGCCTAATCTCAGCGCCATGGAAGGCGTAGCCGACATTAGCCTGTCGAGCGGACATTCGGGTGGATTTGGGACAGTTCGGCCCGCTTTATCGGAACCACATTGAACTTAAAGAAGGCATGTTTGGTGCCATACGACGTCATTTCACTTCGTGACCCCATCAGTTCGCGGTGACATCTACGGCGAGTGATAACAGATTTTTCGTAGTGATGGTGGGATAGCATGAGGAAGATGTAAGAACTTTTTGTTAACCATATTTTTCCAACGAGATGACCACTAATGCATCCGTATGACTTTTCTGGAGGAAGCGAAGCAAATTACTGCTCTCTGTGCCGCAGATAGGTTAGTTGTTCCCAACTGTATTGCTTTATGTGCTCTCCAAGCCATTCGACAGAGCCAGTCCTCTTTCCTCACGCTGTTGCCCGGCGTTGGTGGTGACTCTTTGGCCTTACTGTATTCTTTCGTCTCTTGCGACTACTGAAAACTACGAGGCTGAGAGATGGTGATTTGCAGCCTGAAGTGGAGTTGAGGTTAAAAACGTTCAAGGTGGAAAAATTTTGATTGACAGGAGGTATTTGCTGCCAGCGCATTTGACAGATGAGCTCTTTAACAAGGGCAAGAAATCTGGCCCAACCCCTCAAATGTCAATCTGAAGTTGCCTAAGTTGGGTTGAAAAATTAAAGGAGAGGCATGGTTTAGCTTGTGGGGAGAGAGGATGCAATGAAGGCCTAAGTAATTAAGGAAGCATGAGTGAACAAATGAATGCTAAATTTAATTGAAAAAGAGGGGATTGACACATGAGAGTTGAATCCCATGGATATGCACAAAATAAATGATACGCCCCATAAATCGCTTCAAACAACCCCAACTGGACACCGATTAGTGGAAAGCGGTAGCATCGGCCAGCATATTCCCGGCTAACGAAACACGTCAAAATGTGTTGAATGAGGAGTGCGTCTCCTCTATACCTCATTCAATTCTTTGTTCCGGGATCACTAGTGAGAGGATCTCCAACCTCGTGGTGAGGCAGCCCACATCCGCAAATGGACAAATCTGTCACACCGACAAACAGCAACCGTCAGCATGCAGCATCATCGACACTGTTCTTCTCCTTCCCAACAGCCCTGGTGTCACCAAGGCAGTGAAGCCAGTGGCCAGGTTAACAAGGAAACGAGGAGTACTTCCTCGTCTATCACTCTTCTGGTCCCCCTCATGCTTTCATGAAGAGTACGAGTCTGGTAGAGATGTTTGAAATGTGGAAGGGGAGGTGGAGGAGAATGAGGAAACAGAGAAGAATCAGGTAGTGGCAATGAGAGGAAACGTGCTGCCGCGTAAAGAAGACCTTCCGTGAAAAGGGGTGAGAAAGCAGATAGGAAACACTTTAAAATTATACATGATGATAGAATTAGTAACTAAGTTAGGAAGGAATAGAGTAAAGAGCGACAAGAGTATTCGAGGCACTTATGTTACCACCCTTGCCATTTCCGACTCCACCTCTATCAAAACATCCACCTCAAACGCACAACGAAAGACCAGTCTTTCTGGTGCATTGCCGAACCCCACACGAATCAAGTGTTGTTACCTCACAACGGGTCATGTCGATCCGTCGGTTACCACAGCAAAACGGGGCACATCCACGTCCAAAGCGCCAAATGCGAGCAGCACCGACTGACAATTAGGCGGCTCCCAGACGAAAAATGCGCAATGAATGCAAGTGCGAATGAAGAGCGTCGTATTCTCGCGAGAAAACATCACTGCCGCCTCGTCTCTCCTCTCTCCCCACTTGTCGGCCGCCATTCATTTCGCCCACAAAGAACTGCGCACCAACGTCATCATCATCGCTTCCACTGCCTCAGCCGCCCCAGCCGATTCGGCCGCCTGTATTCTGCTTAGACTGAAGCCTTCCTTCACCCATCTCCGCAACACCTCTCACGCCCACTCATGACTACTCCCTCCTCGTTGCCCTCTTTCTCCCCCTTCATTCCTCTCCCATTCCCTTCCATTTCCCTCCCCTTCCCTCGCCACCCACTCTCCACCTCTCCGTCCCTCTCTCCCTACTTTTCTACCACCGCCCGCTCCGAACCGCTCGACCACCCATCCACCCGCCCACCCGCCTGCCTGCCTGCCTCATTACGTCTCTCTCTCTCTCTGTCTCCCTTTCTCTCTTGCCCTATCGCCCTCCTGCCTCCAGCCTTCCCCATTGACTGTCGCCTCTGATGAGCTGCCCTGCAATCGCGAAGAGGTGCGATTTACGCCTCAGTCGATGAAATTCACGACAGGGTACTGCGCGGCACAGGAAGGTGATCCGTCTCGGGCTCGAGATCTGTTGTCTCGACGGCACTGTGCCAAAAGATTAAGAGGCCGGAGAGCAGATGCATGTGGCTAGGGGACATGGAGGGAGGGGTGTGCCTTGGAGGAAGCGGATGGAGGCTTGGTGTGTAGTCGTCAGGAGTTAGCGGTTTACGGTCCATACAGGATAAATGGGAGGTGAGAGACGAGGATGCTGGAGAGGAGAGGAGAGGAGAGGAGGAGAGAGAGGAGGGAAAGGTAATGTGTGGCGGCTCCTTTAATGCCGACTCATTCGAGACTGATTTCTCGCTTCATGTGAGAGATAAAAGAGCTGCGCCCTCATGATTGCTCTACTCAACCACGCATTAACGTGTTCACGCCTGCCCATGGCTGCCCACTCCCAACAATTCCTCCCAACTCCTATTTATTCTTGATCACGTCGACTCCTCTTCTACGCACAATATGTCTGCTTTCGCGAGTAGTCATCTCTCAACACCTCTTACTTACCCTCCCCTCCCTCCCCTCGCCTCCCCTCCCCTCCTCTCCCCCCCAACCTCACTCCCTACCGTCCATTCAGCCACCACACCACTCGAGGCCAATGCGACAACCCTTGAGAGCATTTGAGGCCACACCGCCTTACCTCCGCCTCCGCCTCCGCCTCCGCCTCCGCCTCCGCCTCCGCCTCACCTCCACCTCCACCTCCACCTCCTCTTCTTCACTCTACCTCGTCCCCATGTGGATTGCTTGCGAGGAGGGTTGATGGTTGATGAATGGGTAGGTGGGTAGGTGTGTGGATGAATAAATGAAGGGGTGAGTGAGGGAGCGAGGGATTGAGATAGTGGGCGGAGGAGCTTGTGTGTGTATTTGTGTGTGTGTGTGTGTGTGTGTGTATTTACCTTTATCACGAAGGTTGAGTCTTCGTCTAGACTGACTCAAGTCCTTCGTCGTAGTCTCTTTTGTTTCATTAGTGCCCAGTCACCCCTCGCCAGCCTCCGACCGCCTCCGCCCCCTCTGCCCCCCTCCTCCTCACACCCCGTCTTACTCTGTCTTATCTGCCTCGTAACAAGAGAGGAAGGCTCTACACCCACACCCACACCACACCCACTACCACTACCAATACCACCATTGCCATCACACCACCACCTTGGGAAAGGCCAAGACTGAATAGGTCCAGATGATAGGAGACATGGCAGTCTCCTCCCACCTACATCTCCCACGAATACCTCACTGTCTGCTGTTCTCGTTGTCCACCCCTGCTCCACCAATTCCAGACTCCAATCATCAAATTTAAGCACACACACACATACAAACGTCTCGTCTCGTCTCGTCTCATCTGGTCTCGTCTAATTGTAGCCACTACAGACACAATCACAATCACTTAGGCAGTCTGCTTCCATCCCTTCCCCACTTCGTAAGTCTATTTCACTACGAAACTTATTAATTTGTGTCAAAATCAGCCAACTTTCGTGTGTGCCTCCTCTCCGATAACCCCTTCGGATATCAAAGGGAAATCACAAACTAACACACAGCCAACCTTTACAAATCCAGTGCCCTCTCGTCGCTACTCACCTCCCTTGACTTGCGTAATCCTCCTCTATCCTCTATTCCACCTCTCCTTCTCCTATGTATGCATCCCACAGTCTACCGCGTCGACTCACCACCGCCAGAGCATGATGCAACCCTGCCGGGAGTTTTTAGGCCTCTGACTTCCTGACTTCATTTTCACACCCAAGTTAAGCAATTATTGAAATTGTGAAATTAAATTTTATCTCACCGCCTTCCTGTAACACCCACTGGTTTAACTTTTGAAAGGCTTGACGGAAATGCCTTACTATTTTCTTGAAGTTTCGTTAGTTCTCTTTCTCACCGGAAATACTTGATTCTCTCCCACTCTTGGGGCAAAAATTTTGCATTTTTGTCAATTGATTATTTCACCACCCTGAATTACTAGATTGGAAACTATGAAAGAGGCGCTTGTGTTTAGTCTTTATCCGGCTGCTACTGTGAAAGATACATTGTAAAATGAGCTCCATATTTCATTTATGGATCTTATAAATGTTCTCACTTATTTCACAAATGTTTCCCATGCTTTACCCTGTTTTTTAATATCTTTGTCCGAAACCGAATGGAAGCGAAACGTGATGTACGCCTACTTTTCTTGTACGAGTTCAACCTGAATCATAGTGCAGCTTAACAAGCTTTGAGAAACACTGATGAAGCGTTCGAAGATGGGTCCACTAGAGATAACGAGTAAAAGTTGAGCACTATGACTGTGGAATCCGATCCACCCACGGAACCACTTGGGAACTTGGGTCTAAACTAGGAACTCGCCACATATTCTGCTGTGTTTGAAAGTCGGCGACGGGAAATAATGAGTAAAAAATTAAACTCATATGTACGGGCCATGGGAACCGAACTGGCTGCAGATGGTCGAGCGATCGTTTCTAGAGCAAGTGGGCGCCTTTGTTACATCCTTCGCCGTACACGATTTTGGTCGTTTTTAAACCAAATCTGAGCACTTGTGATGTAAAGTGGATTTCGTATTATGATAGAAAAGGCTAAAAAATTGGTAGATGAGAATGCAGATCCTGATCACACCCGTAAGCCGAACTTTCACCAAAAAATAATATTTTTTGCATATAATAGGATGCCCATGGAGTGATCAACTGTTCTTATTTACTTCCTATAACCAGGCGAAAACATAACAGAGGCGGTTCTCCTATTTACCTTGAAAATGATGTCGTGCATGCGAGGAAACTTGTGTATATGAATCGAGCAGCACGACACAATCTTTCTGCATGATAACAAAACATTACGAATATTTTAGCATCATTGACTGCTGAAAAATTGAATAACTTTTCTGCAATAGGACATTCCACAGCATCCTCAACGTTTTCCCTACCGACAGATTATTACCTTCTTCGTAATTGCGCATTATTTTTGAAAAAAAAATAAAATATGAAAATAGTAGTAATATTACAAGATTTTGACGTACTTCAAAAAGGCGAAATGAGACTAGATCAATTGCTGGCAGGTAGTCATAAACGTCGATGGGAGTTCAGCCCCCGTTTCATAGTTTTCAGCCTCCTGTCGTCTTCTGTCATTAGTAAGTTAGCATGTACGCATTTAACACCTTTAACGATTTAGGGGAAGGACTCGTTTATGAAGACGCTCTTCACTTTGTGAGTGTTGCCTATTCTACTCCCGTTCCCTAGACTGCGTCTCGAGTCATTATACGCCGGTCGACTGGAAATTAGCCATAACATCTCACCTCGCTCTGGTGTGACGGCGCTCTCGACTTCCAGGCAAGAGACATAGTTAATGAAAGATTAATGGCATACCGGAGGAGTAAGTTTTGTTACCTCTTCTAGCTCACGGCCACATATCTCCTCCTTGATTTGCCAAAAATGTCGTTTTCCTTACCCGTCGCTCATCCGATTACATGCCACTCGCAATTGTGGGTGACGGGAGGGGAGTAGGTGGCACTTCCACCCCCTTTCAAAGAAAGCGCAGCAGTAACAGTGGACATTAACGTGACGACTTAAATTTGTGACTGCTAGTGGGTAGCAGGAAACTGTCCACTTTCGCCTTTTTTGCCTGAAGTACCCATTACATCGGGTCTGTAACAGCAGAAAGGAGAGAAGGGGCGTGGGGTAGCGAGGGGCTTTCTTCGTCCGCGAACGGAGTTGTCACTTGTCAACATGGCCAAAACGCGACCTATGAGCCCTTTTTTCCGAGCAAATAAACATCGATTACGCATTTCAGCGCGTTGGATTGAATTCCAACTGCCCTTCTCCGTCCTCTCCAGGAAGTGTACGCTTGCGGCCACCGTTGTGCCACGGTTTTCTGGCATAACAGTCCCTTTGTTGTTGAGTCTTAGAACTGTTAAAACTGAAGTGGCTGACATTCTTGCATTGCCCACGGCCTCGACTATGCCTGTTGGTGACGAATGGGGAGGAGGAATGAAGTGCACTTCAGAACAAGTTTTGTTGGCTTCTCTTTTAGTCACCAAATATACTTCCCAATGTGGAACCAATGTCTTTCCTCTCTGCTGGGCCCCCCTCCCGATCCTCATCGTCCGCAAAACACAGCCGAATTCTCTTAAAGTCTGCCCTTAGATTTTTAGTAGCTTGAGCCCCACTCTCGCTGACCGCTCACTTGCTCGTCAAGTCTTTCAGCTTGGGAGCTTTTAACTGTGAGCCTTATAAAACGGCCTTGAGTAGTGGCGTAATTTCATGGCTGCCTTGAGTTATCCTCATAAAAATTAAAGGGAAATTTGCGTGTCTCTTTGCCTCCACGCTCTACCCACTCAAGTGTCCTACTTGTTACAAATCCTCCTGGGGATGATAATAAAAGCGATGGAGAAAGTGCTGGTTTTGGAATTCTTGCCGAAATGTATGTATAGCGGCGGATGTGGTACCACGCAGAACGCGATCTTCTGCTTTTCACAGGCAGGCGGCTAAGCTCCCTTTTTGAGGTTGGATTTAATCCCGTCCATCAATTCGCCCGCGTTTTACATCGTTTTCCATGGTTGAAACTGCGATTAGGTTTACTCCTTTTTCCGAGATTTTTTGTCTTCTCGGGTACGCTCTCAATCACAACTTGGCATTTCCTTTTTACCTACGAGTAGCATGAAAGGAATGGAAAAAGGTCGGAGTGTTGCCTCCTTCCTCTCATCCCCTCGTTTGCCTATTCGAGTACTTCTGACAGTGACAATGGGAGATGAAATTTTACCATTCACTTGGAGAAGACTTCTTTCACGTTAGTACACACGGGGCAATTCGGGGAAATCAAGATGCGTTTGACAGACTAAAAGGTTACCAGAGGCGGGCTGAGACACGCTACAGATTGTCGTCGAAGTCCTTGATCTGCGGTACAGGCGAACAGCAGAGAGAATCTAACCTCCTTCATGCAGGCTTGAAAGGTGTCTTGGACAACTAAAATCCCTCTGATGACGCCGCACGTGGTTGCAGCCGACAGACTAACATTGTTTCTCCACATTTGTGATTGTTTAAAGGCTTTCTCATGCCAAAGGGAAAGACGAGGAGTATGAGTTATGACGGCGAAAAAGAGCAGAATTACGGAGAGGCTGAGTGGATCCGTGTGTACGGCAGAGATGTCGGACGGCAGGTTAGGTGATTCTATTCATTAATGCGGCCATGAAATTGCTGCAAGGCTCTAGACCAACTTCAGAATAGTACATGCGATGAAATAAATCCTCCGTTCTTCTGAGTGATGTCGGCCGCGGTGAAGTGTTCCTTCGAGAGATTATCTGAGTCGCGGAAGTGGTGGCCAAAACACTTGTACTCAAATTCCTCAAACTTTCCAATCCCAATTTTAACCTCGCTATTTTGTAACACCACGGTGATTCTCGTTTGGGGAAGCCAGGCGAAGAGGAGAGAAAAGGAAGGAGAGATTAGAATGTCCATTTCCTTCGGAGACCGAAGTTGGTGGGTTTTCAGACGAATTAATGAGTTTCATAGTGAAATAGACTTACGAAGTGGGGAAGGGATGGAAGCAGACTGCCTAAGTGATTGTGATTGTGTCTGTAGTGGCTACAATTAGACGAGACCAGATGAGACGAGACGAGACGAGACGTTTGTATGTGTGTGTGCTTAAATTTGATGATTGGAGTCTGGAATTGGTGGAGCAGGGGTGGACAACGAGAACAGCAGACAGTGAGGTATTCGTGGGAGATGTAGGTGGGAGGAGACTGCCATGTCTCCTATCATCTGGACCTATTCAGTCTTGGCCTTTCCCAAGGTGGTGGTGTGATGGCAATGGTGGTAGTGGTAGTGGTAGTGGTGTGGGTGTGGGTGTGGGTGTGGGTGTAAAGCCTTTTTCTCTTGTTGCGAGGCAGGTAAGACAGAGTAAGACGGAGTGTGAGGAGGAGGGGGGGAGGGGCGGAGGCGGTCGGAGGCTGGCGAGGGGTGACTGGGCACTAATGAAACAAAAGAGACTACCACGAAGGGCATGAGTCAGTCTAGACGAAGACTCAACCTTCGAGATGAAGGTAAACACGCACACACAAACTCCTCCGCCCACTACCTCACTCCCTCGCCTCCTCACTCACTCAACCACTCATCCCTTCATTTATTCATCCACACACCTACCCACCGTCCCATTCATCAACGCATCAGGCTTCCTCGCAAGCAATCCACGTGAGGACGAGGGACAGTGAAGAAGAGGAGGTGGAGGTGGAGGTGGAGGTGAAGGCGGAGGCGGAGGCGGAGGCGGAGGCGGAGGCGGAGGGTAAGGCGGTGTGGCCTCAAATGCTCACAACGGTTGTCACACTGACCTCGCAGTGGTGTGGGTGGCTGAATGGATGGTGGGGAGTGAGGTTGGGTGGGGAGGCGAGGGGAGGCGAGGGGAGGCGAGGGGAGGGTAAGTAAGAGGTGTTGGAGATGACTACTCGGCGAAGCAGACATCTTGTGTGTAGAAGAGGAGTCGACGTGATCAAGAATAAATAGGAGTTGGGAGGAATTGTTGGGAGTGGGCAGCCATGGGCAGGCGTGAACACGTTAATGCGTGGTTGAGTAGAGCAATCATGAGGGCGCAGCTCTTTTATCTCTCACATGAAGCGAGAAATCAGTCTCGAATGAGTCGGCATTAAAGGAGCCGCCACACATTACCTTTCCCTCTTGTCCTCTCCTCTCCTCTCCTCTCCTCTCCTCTCCTCTCCAGCATCCTCGTCTCTCACCTCCCATTTATCCTGTATGGACCGTAAACCGCTAACTCCTGACGACTACACACCAAGCCTCCATCCGCTTCCTCCAACACACACCCTCTCCTCCATGTCCTCTGGCCACGTCCTCAGTGGGAACCAACGGATCGACATGACCCGTTGTGAGGTAACAACACTTGATTCGTGCGAGGTTCGGCAATGCACCAGAAAGACTGGTCTTCATTTTGCGTTGGCCGAGGCGGTTTTACCGTTTGAATTGGAACGTGAAAGGGTATTGTGTAGTTGGGCGACCAAGTTAGTATCGGGGCTTGGTGTGTCTCTCCTTAGTAATTTAGTCAGTAATTGAAGTTCACCTCAGATCGCCGTGAGATGTTGATCTGCTCTGGCTCCCACCCACCAGCACCTTCCTTCAAGGAAAGCCTTCTTTACGCGTGATCTCATCTCATCTGATGCCCTTACCTCCCCTTCTTCCTTCCTCCACCTACTCCTTCTACGTTTCCTCAATCTTGTCCACCTCATTCACCTTTCTAGCCCACTTGTGACCTCCTTTATCAACCCCCGGTGGGTGGGTGGGACGAGACGAGAGGTAGAAGATGAAGTAGTCATCGTTGTTTGTCATTCAGTCCACTGGTTTCACTGTCCTGGCAACACGAGGGCTGTTGAGAACGCGTCTTCTGGTCGGTGGTCAAGGCATTCTGCTTATCACGGCGTCATAGGGAGGATTGGTCGTGCATTCTCCACCTCCTTCTACCTCTGGGCTGACGAAGAACAGGGTCGATGATGCTGACGGTTGCCGTTTGTCAATGGGACAGAATTTTCCCTCTGCAAATGCGTGGTGCCCCACTATGAGGTTGGAGACTCTCTCATTATGATCCCTGGAAAAAGGTTTGAATGAGGTCTAAAGGAGACTCACTCCTCATTCGACACATTTGGACGTGTGGTCCTGGCAACGTGACTATCCTAGTAGAAGGGGCGAGATGTGTGCCTGTTGAAGCGATGGAGGTGCTGATCAGTGGAGACTGGCGTCTTTGCGTATTTCACATAATATTCGACAAAGTCGCGTACCTCCTCTGCCATCTCCTCCTTGACCAACCTCGTAGTAAAGCCATCGTCTTAACATTCCAATCAAAAGTTTCGACATCTGTCGAAGAAGTCGAATTTCTTCCCTACAAATCGACAGTCTTACATTCTTCGTTGACTCGTTCTCCTTTGTCAGGCGCTTTCTCAACCCTTTTGTGACATTTCTCTCCTGCCACTATTTCAGTCGGTTAAATATCTTCCTCTCTCTTTGATGGAAATATGCAAGGTGTCCTTGTTATCTGATTATGCATAGGTAAGGAAGGATTTTTGCCCCACCTTCCGAGCTACATAGAGGGCATCCACCATATCAGCGACCGAGGATGTTGCACTGAGTGCTCACCACTTCTCTTAATCTTTCATCATTCCCGTCTTTTGCCTGTAGATGGAGGAGGAATCTGACCTCAACATCTACTTCTTTTTGACAATCACACCAAACGTTGTTCGGTGACCACATCCTCCTTCACCCTGAACGTCCTGAACACGCAAACAATACCTTCTTCTGTGGTGCCAGTTTGAGGCTCGTAGGCTGATTGAAAAATTCGTTGAACTTTTCTTTCTCTCTCACTTGAGCGAATTCGGGGCTGGCTGGGAGTTAGTGCTGTTATACTAAGGTAGACCTTCCGAACGACATCGCTTCAATGCAGTGGAGGCGCGGCTTTCTCCTTCTCCTCATCCTCCCGCTGAGGATTTCACAGAGGGAACCCACTTCAAGTACGCATTTCCATCTAGCTCAAGATTATTTTCTCTTTTTCAAACTCGTGGGAGACTGTTGAAATGTCGTTTATGATGCGAGAGCTTGGCCAAGGCGTGGTGACGGAGAGCGGAGTTGCGTGGAAAAACGGGAAGATGGCCAGCAAATGATTTCCTCAACTTACCTAACCAAAGTTCAAGGGACTTTGGACTCTTTTCAGGAGACAGCAGGGGGGGGAATTAATTGCCTCGCCTTCACTGGGCATTGCAGCACTCTACGAAAGGTAAAACACCCAGGAGGACCTCAGTGACGATCTCATCCGGAGCCAGTATTCGCTGGCATCGAGTGGCCTCTCGGGAGGTCTAAAAGGTCTAAGATTGTCAAATATATTTATTCTCGTCATGTTCTCGTAGCTTTCTGCTGTTTTGCGCTGCTTTGCCCCTCGTCTCTCTGGACGTCCATCTGCACCAACTCTCGACGTCTTCCACGACTTCTGCATGCGAGTGTCACTCACAACGGCGGACGAGACGATAGTGACGAAAAATCATGACGATTGAAGTATCTGCCGACTCAAGTTTTAGCCCAAATTGCAAGGCCATCGGGACTTGACGTGGAAATGAAGTGTGGACTTACGTCGATCTCTCTAGCCTGCCTCGAGGGGGATGGATGGTTGAATTAATAGGATTTTATTTTTATCTGCCCAAAAAACTGAAGTCTAAAATCGAAAATTTGCCACTACTTTGTCGCGATGCCCCGGGCGATGGCCTGACACCATTTCGACGGGCTTTTGCCCCATCTCCTGACCTCACCTCCCGTTCGTGCATCCCCCGTCGAGGCCTCACAGTCGACGGGTAGCCACGCCATCACGCAGACCACAAATTCGAGGCTCGGGGCAAGAATTCACTGCAGACGCCCCCTCCCCTCCGACTGAATGGCCGACTGGTGGCGTGGGGAAATTAACTTTCGAGCGCCCTAAAATCCTGACATCGCGACCGAGGTAGCGCACCCGAATCTGCATCCGTTAATAAACTTGAAAAAAGGAGGGAAATAAGGACGGTTGATAACCGCGGCGTCTCTCCGATGAAATTGGCGACGTCCAGAGAACTTCTTCACGGCCAAAGCCACCAACAAATGAGAAAACAGACTTAACACTGGATAATCAGGTTTTACCCGAAATCCACTTAAGCGAAAATTAGCGATGCTCAGAGCATTGACCGACTGCGACAGTACATCACCTTCCCCCTAACGGGTGTCTACACAATACACTACACTACGATACGAATGTCACAAGAATTTACAAGAAGCGCAAATCTGATCAACGTCACACGCCATCAACAGGGAAAAGGCCGAAGTGATTGACTCAACAGCATAATACTTGCCCATACAGGCTCAATATATACATTCACAAGTATATGATAATTTAAAAAGATGTTAAACTTGAACTCCTTATATTTCTTGGCTGCTGGGGGGGCACCAGTGCTGGTTGTACCCGAGCTGGAAGTTGTACCCGTCTTCTGTTGCGAATCAATTCCTGCAGGTCGTTTTCGAAGCATCTTCTCTCGTGGATCTTCAGCCTGCAAGGGAGGAGGCGAGTAAATGATTGTTAAATACAGTCACGAATACATTTGTCCTTACAGATAAGGGCCAGAATGCCCATCGTACCTAACATCTGCACCAGTAAAAAAGTGGTAGAATCCGAAATTTGCATCAAATTCTACTCATAGTAACAGTTGCTCACGGAAAAGAAGGAGATATACATCGCCCAACCATGTAGGATAAACCATTTTTTCACCTCAACTCGTTTATAGTAAATCGCTTTTAGCATGAATAGACTTTCCGAAACGTCGTCCTCATCAGTTTAACACGACTAGACAAGTATATCTATTCTGAAGGTAAATCTAACTCAGTGAGTTTTTAAAATATCAAGTCCACTATACTTTGAGGGCACTACGACCTAATCTGCTGTTACTACTCCATGAAGACAACGCTTAATTCCTGAGTGAAAATCCTGCTGCATGATAAGACGTAGAAATCTTCAATAATTGTAGGAGTCCAAGAAATAGGGGAAAATAAAAGAATAATATTGCCAAGATCGATTTAAATCATTCGCCTCTCAATGGCACACCATCTTGGTTGAAAAGGAAAGAAGCATCAAATGGAGTTAGGTAACGAAGGCACGTCATATTTAAGAGGACAATAATTTTGAAAGCACATTCCCACTGATCCAATGGAATTGCATTAACTCAAATTGAGGTGTATGGGGTGGCATTTAAAAAAATACATCCCAAAATATTAAGAAGATCAAAAACGGTACGGAAGTATAGTAGTTCGAAGCCGTATGTCAAACGAAAAAATGAAAAAAATACCCGGGTGATAACGGTTTGGAGTTTTAGCTCTTTGGTACCTACTGATTCAAGACCATAAAATAACCAATGACCCATATTTTCGCGGTCAACCAGCAATGAAAATGAATTTTTCGGCATGTGTACGATACTCTTCAAGTTCTCTAAAAAAACTAGCGTCCCCCGAGGTCACTAACAATTTTGTAACAATTTCAGATCATGACGATTAACTAACCCATTCCAGGGATGAGAAATCTAAGGGCTGACTCACATGACAAAATAAACCTCAGAATTAATGCTTAAAAGAACCTGATCTCTAATTTAATATTATTTATCAAAAGAATTGCAGAAGTAAGCGGAACGCCTGAACGGATAGCTTTATGAAGGATAAATACATCCTACTTGGACATTATGAGTAAAGTCATCACGATGTCATCTTAGGGATTGGCAACCAAGTGATTACAAATTTTAAGAATGAAAATCAGAAATTTTTGCTCAAAAATATGACTTCATTCAATTAAGTACCGCCCGTTTTTGTCGACGACATTTCGCCATTGTTCAAACAGTGTCATAATCCCACGTTCATAGAATTCCTGACCTTTGCCATCAAGAAAAACTGAAGTGAGTAAGATTTGACTTCGAGGATGTCATCCAAAATTATACCATTTAAGGAGTCCTGCATGGAACGACGAAATAAATACATGGCGAACATGCCAACACATCCCAACCGAGATGCAGTAATTTTTGGCGAACAACCAAAGATTTGTGGGGCTTCGCATTCTCATGGTGGACAACAACACTCTGACGGTTTGCCACTTCTAGCCGCTCACCCAGTTTGCCGAGGTGTTTGAACGAACACGTTTGAATTGGTCGTCTGGTAAAAGTTAAAAGTGCAGAATTCCTTCAAAATCCCACCAGACTGATAACATACTCCCTTCTTAGGTTAATCTCCGCTTTTGATGTCGTCTGGGCTGGTTCATCATACATCACCCACACCTTTTCCGACTAACGTTGCAAACTACCCACTTTTCGTCGCCAGTTAGTTGTCTTTTCAGCAGTGGATCAACCTCGTTGCGTTTCAGATGCGAATCGCAGATGCTCATGAGTTGTATCAAATGAATTCTCTCAAGCTAGTGAGGGATCCATAAACCGAGTTCCCTCACATAGCCAAGCTTTTAAAAATTTCCCTTCAATGCGCGCATGCGATATATTGAGCTGCTCTGCATTATCACGTGTTGTGCTCTGACGATCTGGAGCGACAATAGCCTTCATATGGTTCTCATCGACTTCAACTGGTCGGCCAAAGCGTTGAGCACTTTTCAGTTAAAAAATCAGCAGAACGAAAACTGGCAAGGAATTGTGATACTGCCCTTCTTTCAAGACTTCATTCCCATATAGGGCACATAAGTTCTTGTGTGCTCTGGATGCGTTCTTGCCCTTTCGGTAATAATAAAATAATTTAGGTGAAGTACAGGTCTTGTTCTTCCACTTTTAAATTCGAATAAAAAATAAACCAAAAAAACCAATATGATTTTTTACTAAAATAAAGGCAAAAGTTCCAAACATTATTAACAAACATAGGTCAAGTACTTTGAACACGTTAAGGTAAAAAAGGTATAAAATCCGCAACCACTTAGTTGCCAAACCAAGGAACACTGCCAATGTATCATAGGGAGAGTTAAAAATGATCGATTGTTTGCTGAGAAACGAAACGATTATATCAGGCCACTATAAAAAGTTCAGAATCAAAAAACAATACACAATGAGGGTATTTTAAAAGGGACACTCTCAGACAAGGTTACAAATACTACTTGCAGGTCATATTTGGCAATAGAAGACATTAATTAACAAAACGCCAAAACTCACCTCTTCCCCACGGGGAGCACCCGTGACACCAGCAACATCGTAAACACGCGTTGAACCCAGCATGGCATTTGGTTGTATGGCAGTTTCACGCTCCGGTAGCACACGATACAGCTGACCGGCGGCCAGTCCAGTGCCTGGAGCGGGCGTTTCAAATCCGCTCGCGTTGTCCATAGCCGCTTCGATAGTTCGTTTTCTCAATTCGATGTTGCCCGTATTTGCTGCACCAGCCGCTGTCAGCATCCCCGGCGTTTCGGCGCCGACAATGGTGGAGGCCGCTCCGCTCGGTGTGATGAGACTGAAACCGAAGATATATATCACCCAAACATGCCCCAAAAAGACTCAAAAAAGAGCGTTGATTACCCAGAAGCGGGAGTGACCAAGCCACCCAAATCGATGCTGACCTTCTCGATCGGTTGGATCATCTCCGTAGGAGGACCGGTGAGACCAACAGTTTCACCTTCGCCACCGCCTTCACCTGCTTCGCCAGTCTCATCCCCTTCTTCCTCCGACTCTTCTTCATCCTCTTCCTCTTCTTCATCTGATTCTAGCTCTCCCCAGAGGCCGCTCTTCCCTAGGCCCGAGATAACTGGTTCTTCGGGTTCTGAGGGTCCACCAGTAGGTGGTGGCGGTGGCGGGACACCCGCTATATTCCCACCGTTACCAAAAACGTCACCATAAATGGGTCTACCCATCTCATTCACAGGGGGTTTACCCCAACCCCCTGGGTGGTAACCAAAAGCACAACCGGGAGGAATGGGTGCATTAAGGCCGGGAATGACAACATTGGGGTAAGATGGAGGTGGACCATAGCGTTGCATTGCAATGAGCCATGGGGGCGGATATCGATCAGCGTTCTGAAAGTTGCACGTAAAATTACACCTGATTTTGATGTCTTGGCAGTTAGATAATCGTCAACCAGCCATTAATACTTGAGGCATTTACCCCACATCTCGACATCGGATAAATATCTGAAGTATATACGGGCCTTCCGACCATTAGGCCCTCTAGCTCCATCCGCCTCAAATCACAATAAATGATCATAAATTAGAAAAACCTTTAAAAGGCAGAAAAGATTTATAGAACGAGACCGTAGTATGTAACTTTATTTCGCCCTTTGCCGACACAAAACACCTATTATCTTAGCCTTAACGATTTTTCAAATGATTTTCATTACGAATATCGCACTACTTTACACTCTCATTGGTCAATGCACACAAATTACAAGAGCATAAACACCTGCGATAATTTTAAGAAAATAGGAAACGAAACAAAGCGTCATTGTCCGACAGACATAGCGAGGGTTCGCGGCAATGGGAGAGAACAGTAGAGCAAAATAAATTTATGAGTTAATTCTTTGCTATTCTTACGAGTAATCCGATTTGTAATATATCGTTACACGATGAACTATTACAGGAAACAAACTTGCCAAACGACTAAAAACAGATCCTATCCAGTGTGATCTGGATGATTTATGACTTTGGAGACAACCTATACGATTAATACCACTGACATCAATAGTTTCGAAAATTTCGGTATGACTTCAAACATACTTAGTGGAACTGGAGTTAGGTAGAATAATTCCACAGAAATTCGCAGAAATCCATGAATACAACAGCCCAAAAGAATAAGTCTGAGTACTGACTCCCATTATAATACAAAAATCAATAGATATTACTGGCAAAAGTAAATCCTTGTATACCAAAATGAATTTGGGCGAGGCTCAGAAATCAGACCAATAAGTACGGTCTAGTACATTCACGTGTGCAGATAAAAAGTACTTCAGTTTACTATGGCTACATGACATTTAAATAGTCAAGAATAAAAAACCAAATAAAAGGGGTAGAAATAATCAAATCAAGGCAGCCGAATGGTATCTTGAACAACGGCTGACAACCAGTTTGCACTTGTTTCGAATAATGAGGCGAAAAAAAGACCACTATGGTATTAATTAATTGGTGTCAAGCCAAGAATAATATGAAAATAACCCGCAAGTAACAAGTACCGGTCCAGTTGGAAGCCCCAATGCTGTCCGCAGTTCATCAGAGAGATTTCCCGGCTTCTTTTCCTTCAATTTCACCTCAAATTCCTTCCCCTCGTAGTACAAATCTCCGTGCCCAGTCAATTTAGGTTTAGTTTGGTACTTGAAGAAGGCATCATGCAGTTTTCGGTAATCAATATCGACCTTTCCAATCTTTGGCCGGATCTTCTCTCTCATTTTCGTCTTTAAGGATTTTTCGGCATCCTATCAAACCGATTAAGCGTATAAAATACACAAAGAACTCAATTGGCGAAAGAAATGATTCAGTAAGGAATCAAACCTTGTCGGATACTGTCTGTCGCATTTCCATAATGCCTGTACGTGCTATAAATTCGGGTAATCTGAAGGGAGGTTTTTCAAAGCCCCTCTTTCCCTGGAGATATTTCCTCTTGGCACACCAATGCTTCGGGACAGGAATAGTATTACGGTAAGATTTCAGATACACCAAAAGCAGAGGATCCTTGGCGCAGACGTCCCACATCTCGACTACGTCAGGGCGCGCAGCAGCTTGTTTCAGCGAGGCCACAGAAGGGCGGTTAAGCAGCTTCAATTTCTTTTTGCTCAATGGCTGTTCCTTATTCGCATCGTCTTCGTCATCTTCTTCTCCTCCTTTACGGTCACCTTTCTTCTCCGGTTTTTTGATTCGGGCAGCTGCCTCCTCGGCTAAGAGAGCAGCCGTACGGGCTTTAAGACTAGGTTGATCTGGTGTGGTTTTCAGAGCATCCCCACTGACACCAAAATCGTTACCGAGTTTCTCACTGCCTGTGACACCATTCGCTCCATCTTCAGACTCATCAAACACAAGCTGGTAAGTAAACAAGTAGATGAGACCATCGAATGGTATAGAGTTCGAAGCAAAATTAATTCAGTTCTACGGCACCTTAAAGCGTTCGAAAGGGCCCGTAAGTTCGAAAACAGGGTACTCATTTCGTGGAATGACTGATTCTTCCTTCGCGTCAAGGCTGGGATCAGGTGCCTTTAACTGTCCGGCAGACGCAGCATCCCTTTTCCTTTGTTTAGACGCCTTTTTCTTTAACTTCTTCTTTCTGTTTCGCTCCTGTTGACGGCTTATGAAACGAGGAGCTGTCTCGCTTTCTGAGGTTTCTGCTTCAGCAGCACCCGCTTCCAGAACAGCCATTTTGATCTACATAAGAAGGCGGTATAGCATTTGATTATCCAATAAGCCGCAAGGGCTAAATATGTGCTGATTACTTAGAATTTGTAATGCAGAGCAATCTCGGAACCCTTACACATAAATACTAAACCAATTATATGGTCATGTGTTATTTAATGCGCGACTAATATTAAAATTATCGTAAAGTTCTATTTGAGTCCTTACTGTGTGTGCTCACAAGCAAACATCAAATAAATATTAATCTCATTAGCAATTATTATTATTACGGCGGCTTTGCACTAGCCTTCTGACATTTTGGGATGCAAGGAATATCTTAGAAATTGGAATTCCCCTATACTCAAATTTAATTGGTTGGCGCACTTTATGTCTAGGGCCGGGAGGCGTGCTCTGCGTCGCAGCCTGTTTTGCCACCGGGCGTGATGCCTCCCAAGCGGAATCGTCGTAATGCCAGTGATGCAGAAGAAGATGACCCTTCTTCCAAATTGAAGCGAGACAAAGCGTCTGAAAAGGAGGGGCCAAAAAGAAAGGATGGGAAAACCAGGCAGGTCGCTGAGAAACGCAAGGACAAGAAAAGGCCTCAACCGGGTCGGAATGAGTATGGATCTGAAGAAGAAGGTAGTCAACTTTCTATCGGTACCAGTGAGACAAAAAAGTTGGGAACGGAGAAGAATAAAAAGGATCGTAAGCGCTACGACCATGAAAATGATATCAGTACTGTTGAACAACCAACTACAAATGTCGAGAATGAGTTTTCAGCAAAGGCCGCCAGAAGCAGTGGGAAAAAAAAGGGAAAGGGCATGGAGGAAAATGACGTCAATAATGTTCGAGTTGATCACACCTCTGGCTCAAGTCAAATCGGATTTGAAATGGACGAACGCGACCCCGATCATGATTTAGATGAGGATTTCTATAAGAAAAAGAGAAAGGCTGGTCGCGGTGGGGGAGAACGCGATACACAACTACAGCAGCAACAAAAAGGTGCCAAAAAGAAGAGTACAAAAAAAGGTAAGAAAGGCCAACGAGGTGATGACTGGGGGGACTCAGAAGAAGAGGAAAAGAAATTGGCAGAAAAGCTCCAAGAGGTAGGACTCAATGATGATATCAGAGGCGCGGAGGGGTATGACGATGGATACTATCCAAAAAAGAAAGGGAAACAAAATACAAAATTTGGATCTCGTTCGGGAGCAATAGAGGAGCAAGAAGTTGAGATGCCCGAATCTCATTCCCAGTTGGCATTGAATCAGATAAAAGCAAAGAAAGATAGCAATAGAAGATATAAGGGATTTGAGGCCCTTTTAGAAGCAGAAGATGATAAATTTGAATCTGATCAGGAGATTTCTGCTGAAGTTGAGGCTGAGCAGGAATCATTGGAAAAAGAAAGTGGCCGTCAAGAGACTGAGTCTCTGGAGTTTGAAGTTGAAGCGAAAGACGTTGAAGGAATGCTTGAGTCTGACGCAGTGAGGGAGGAAGGAATCGCGAAGGTTTCCCGAAGAAATCTCAGGAGCTCCACCAAAGCAGTCACCGAAGATGTCAAGGAAGGAGATGAAGAAACAGAAGAAACGTGAAGAATTTGCCAAAATGGTGGCCGCTGCTAAAGAGATTGCTGTAGCCAACGCAGGCACGCTTGATAATTTCGCACTCGCACAAGTTTGTAGTCATTTCCTTACTCTTATTTGTTATTTTATACGTTTTTCGGTATAGCTCTTTATTTTAAGGTATTTCACTTAAACTGATTTCCCTTGTACAAACATTTGGTCTATGCCTCCATTTTATTTTTAGATGGCGCGTTCCCATGATTAGTTTCTATTTACCTCGTTTCTCTCGCAAATCAAGTTTTGCTCATACTTTTCATTTCAACTTCATTTATTATTATTATATCCTCAGAGACTACTTTAGAGCCATATTGGTATCTTCCACCTATTAGCTCCAGCCTGTTTCTGCCTTTATAGTGCTTCGTTCGCTTTTTATAGTTGCCAAACGGGAATGCTTAGCGATTTTGTATTTCAATCCCAAATTACAGTGGTCTTTCACCTCCGGAAAGTAGTTACAAAACGTTGTTTTTGTTTATTGTTTCCTTGTTTATCTGAATTATATATCAACAATATTTCTTAGTTTTATTACCTTCGATTCGTGATTACTTCTCCACTAACGCCTCAACCTTACTTCCAATGAAATGTAATCATCTATTTGGTGATATCAATGTAAATAAAATTGTCATTTTATTCTGGTCTAGGTTTATTTGCTTCGTATAGTTAATGACATTTTCTCAAACTATGTATTTAATAGTACTCATTTTCAAAATCGTTAATTTTTGTTTGTTGCACAGGCAACTGGCAAGACGGTTGTGAATGAGAACCAGTTGGACATCAAGGTTGAAGGCTTTTCGCTCTCAGCTAAGGGGAAAGATCTCTTTATCAATGCTTCATTACAAATCACTCATGGTCGTCGTTACGGCCTCTGTGGTCCTAACGGGTACTTATTTTAGTTTAATATTTAGTCTAATTACTTTTATAGATATCAGAATGTTGAGATATAAATAATAGTGACGGGTCATTTTATGCAATTGATATCTCCTTTCATTTTAATAATTTCGGACATTCCTGAAAGCTTTTATCGTCGTGATAGTTTTGATAAATCGCAAACTTAATTCATGCCTTCATGAATGCAATGTTTCGTATTATAAACGGTTTGATTTAACTCGGACTTCACTGTCGGGTTCCATTTTGGGCGTTCTTATGAGGAGTTTACCTACTTCCACCATTTGAAGTCAAAGTTTGTCTGTTTCTAATCGTTTACTTTTCTGTAAATTTCGGCTAAAAATATGTCTCGATGGTAGAAAAAAGTTCGATAACTATAGTAAAAACTGGACATCCGCTTGCAACAATTGGCTGTCTGGATCCAGTTCGTTGGTTTTTTTTTAACCCTTGCAGTCACGGAAAGACTACTCTCCTGCGTCACATCGCCGAACGAAAACTCGCAATTCCTTCCAACATTGACATACTTCTCTGTGAGCAGGGTACGTTCTTTTCTGTCGTTGCCTAATTACTTCTTTTCTAGGATAACCGAGTTCTGACTTCATTTTTTGCCTTTCCATAGAGGTCATTGCTGACGACACCCCTTCAGTCAAAGTGGTTCTCAACTCTGATAAGAAGCGTCTCGCTTTAATGCATGAATTAGAGGTCCTGAAAGAAAAGGTTGAAACGTCGCACGACCCTGAAACCCTGGATCGTTACAATGAGGTATATCACACTATTCGAGCTTTATGATTTTTCTACTGAATTGGGTTGAGTAAATGATCTTCGGGCTCCTAGGTCCATGAGGAATTGGTGGCCATCAAGGCAGATGCTGCCGAAGGTAAGGCTCGTCGTATCTTGGCTGGCCTTGGATTCACCCCTACTATGATGGAAAAACCCACGAAAGATCTTTCAGGAGGCTGGAGGATGCGTGTCAGTTTGGCGCGGGCTCTTTTCCTCGAACCCACATTTCTACTTCTAGACGAACCTACTAATCATTTGGATCTTAACGCTGTTATCTGGCTCGATAAGTAATTTAACTGGAGCCCTTTTATTTTTTTATTAAAAAAAATATCGTGCCTTTACTTTTGTGTTGTAGTTACCTTCAAAGCTGGAAAAAAACGCTTTTAGTCGTTTCTCATGACCAGTCGTTCTTGGATAATGTCTGCACAGATATTATTCACCTGGACCAACAAAAACTTTTCTACTACCGTGGAAACTATGGTATTAACTTGCCCTTTACATGCAAATCGTTTATTCTTAAAACCCTGTAAATTTCTACCTTGTGTTAGATCGTTTCAAGACTATGTTAGCTCAAAGACGACGCGAACAGATGAAGGAGTATGAAAAGCAAGAAAGGCGTTTGAAGGAGTTGAAACAATCTGGGATGAGCACAAAGCAGGCTCAAGCAAAGAAGCAGCGTGAAACTCTTACGCGTAAGCAGGCGAAGTCAAAGAATACCCAAAATAGTGGGACTGAGGGAGGCGCTGCTGATGTAAAACAGTTGATTACAAAACCAAAGGACTATGTTGTTAAGGTTAGTCTTTATTGTACTCTCGTAATTAGATGATGCGGTGATGCCTTACAAATGTTATTTTTCAGTTTCACTTTCCTAATCCTCCTCCTCTCAATCCTCCTGTCCTGGGTCTTTTCAACTGCACTTTTGCATACCCGAATCAGAAACCTCTTTTCAAGAGTGTAGACTTCGGCATAGACTTATCCACCCGTATCGCAATTGTTGGCCCAAACGGTGTTGGAAAATCGACATTTATTAAACTGCTAACTGGGGAACTCACGCCGATAGAGGGCGAACGAAGGATTAACCATCGTGCAAGGATCGGGAAGTACGATCAGCATTCCGCAGATCACTTAAATCTCGCTGAAAGTCCCGCGGAGTACCTTATGCGGTTGTTTAACCTTCCTTATCAGGTTAACACATACCTTCTAAATAATGGCATTTACTAATTTATTTGTCATGGTAACAATAAGCATTGTTTTAGGAGGCACGAAGCACTTTGGGCAAATTTGGTTTGGAGAGCCATGCGCACACGATTCCAAACGCTGACCTTTCTGGTGGCCAAAAAGCTCGCGTTGCTTTTGCAGAGCTCTCCAGATGCGCGCCGGACATTCTCATCCTCGACGAACCTACCAACAACCTTGACATTGAGTCGATAGACGCACTGGCAGAAGCCATTAACGAATTTGAAGGAGGAGTAATTATAGTGAGTCACGACGAGCGTCTAATTCGTGACACTGAGTGTATTCTATGGATTATTGAGGACCAAAACATCGTTGAAATTGATGGAGAATTTGACGACTACAGACGAGAAATCCTATTGGCCTTGGGCGAAGAATTGGCCAATCCAAGCAAAGTGGCTGCGGCTGCTGGGTGTCTGGAATAATTCTCTTTCTTCCTTTCCTCCACTTCTTGTCTTTCGCCTCCTATTTTCCGATTCACCGTGTACATTTTTGTCTGGCTACCTTGGTAAGTGAGTTGCGTCCATTTATAAAATAATATTTTCGTTGACCAGAATATTTTAATTAATATTATGTCATTGGGGGTGCTTTAATTTCGTACTCCTTTTAAGTAGTATGTTTCCCCTATTATTTGTTTTCACTGATCATTAACGAGTGACGTCTCGAGGCGAGTATTAAAAACAATGTGCTCGTCACCTATCTGAGGAAAACTTCCAGAAAAGTCTGGCCATTCATATTTGTCCAAATATTGAGTTTCCATCATCCGCCATGGTGAGGTCAAACTCAGTCACCTAGTGGTGATTTCACTCATGAATTGTTTCCTAGTGTCTCCGTTACGTGCCTGACGCACTTCCATCAAGCATTGAGCGAGACACCGACCGCCGCACGACAACCTAAACATGCACTGTGATAACAAGTCAGGCAAGGTCGAGCACCCCTCGGACTACGCTAACAGTAGTCCATGGGTATGTGCCGTGTTCTAGTTTACCCTTCGCCGTTCCGATCGACCAGAAACCGCGTGGCAACTTTGAGTGGTATCTCGTCCTCGCTGTCGCTGTCACTGACCTCAAGGTGAAAATCCGCTCCATACGCATACGCATCGCTAGATCCAATAACTACTGGTCGACGGATTTGGCAGCACGCGCCCTCCCCTGGTGCTGGTTATCGTCTTCCTAGATCACGGGTTTGAGCCAAAAACACGAGTCAGACCATTTGGTTTGCGTTATTCCGTCTTGTTGCCTCATTAACACCTCGACCACTTATAGCCCATGCTTTCGTCCACTTTTGCAACCGGTTTAAACCATAAATCGGCCCCCTGTTTTGTGAGCTCCGGTACGTCTTATGTGTCCGTATCACATTGAAATTTGTCCCTCTCGCACATCCCTGTGATCCGCTCCTGAGTCGACGACTTTGTCGTGGCATTAAACCGTGGCAGTTGTGATTTGCCATGGTCAGTACACACGACGCAAATGGATGTGAGTGCTTGTGAGAGGGAGCTGTTAAGGCAAAGGCTCTTCTCTAAAGGCGCGCTCCTACAACCCTTACCCGAAACATCGAAGTTGATATCAATATCACTCAATTCCAACTTTGTCGGCCAGTGTGTCCGCTCAAGCGCCGCCTACCACTTTGCTTCCGAAAAGTCGCATTGAAGTAAGGCGCTACTTGCTCGCTACCCTAAACCTTTGTCTGGTGGCAATCAGGTGATCGTCAGCCGTTCTCAACACGAACACTTAATCCTCGTTCACTGTCAATTTGTTTCTGAATCGGCAGTCCCAAGTCGCACGCCATGCTCTTTTTATAATGTGTGCACGTCCCGCATGCGGCTCGAGTCAACAAAATTGACACTTTCATTGGTTTAACAACATTCAAGCAAAGGATGAGTTAAGCAGCTCTGACAATCACTTTATGGCTCGTATCGAAGATGGAGTGATCCTGAGACCTGTCGTCCAAATGGCCAGTTGGACACCTCAAAACTCGTCGTGGAACGGATACTCCGGTAGAGCAGCCCACCTGTAATCTAACGAGGACCACGCTGTCCACAAATTCAAACATCGTCAGCAAAGCGATTCTAACAGAAAGCCTAAACTCACGCCTTCAGGCCAAACCGTCGGCACTGCTTCGGCTCTGCATTGTTCAGCCTTGCCATTTCACCCGCGGACAGCTCGAAATCGAAGACCTGCAGGGTTACATCAAACACAGTTGGCGAAAAAACAGATTGGCAGAATTATGAGAAGTGAAAAGAGGTAGTAGAACGTACATTGATGTTCTCGCGAATTCGTTGAGGCGTTCCACTCTTGGGGATGACAGTAAGGCCGCGTTGGATAGCGTGGCGGACGAGGACCTGTGCAGGAGTTTTGTCGTGGTCTCGTGCTATCTCAACAACGCATGGAATATCCAAGGGATTTGCGAGGTCACTTGTTGAAAGTCAAATGGAGATGCATTTTAGTAAAATAGTCTCGTCTGTAAATGCTCCACCGTTCTCCAACCAGGCTCCCTCGATGATGAGATGGAAAGCGTTTTGATGCTGTCAACCTCCCACTCATCCCCACCCTACCTCCCTCCATCAATTGGCTTCTTGACTAATTACATCCTAACCCACGATTTGTTCTCCACGTTTTCGGTTGCGTTCCCGCGAACCTACTCCAGGGAGAAACAACCACATCCTGGTAACCACAATCGGGCGACATGTATATCGACCGTCGAAATAGAACGGAAAACATTAATGACAGCGTTACTCCACATGCAATTTGTTAAATTAAGTGATTTGAACCAACAGTGCAGGGTACGCACAGAACAAAGGGGAAAGAGGGAAGTCAAGTCATTTAGTTGCCCATGTCTTAGGAAGCCAAGGTGCAATGCGTTACGCAGTCGTCTCAGTGTTCGAGTACAGAGAACTAATAAGCGAACCAAAGTGATGCCCGCCCTACTCGTAGACTTTAATTAAGAGTGGCGGAAAATTAGAAGGAAGAAATAATGCTAGCGCTGTTACTACGAGAAAAAATTCTTCGCTTAGGTCCCTTTGAGCAGAGATTACTGCGTCTGAGAAATAGTCTGCTACCCCCTTCAAGCAACAACCAAATACCCTCACCTTGAGGTGCCTGGGGAACCAAAAGGAGCATATGCAGTAACTTGCAAGCCCACCGATTTCGCGTAATTGATCAGTTTCTCGTTTAAATAAACAATCGAGGCCTCCACTTGTAGCACCGTCGGTTTAATCCGTGCCGCAGCCATGATGCGGTCAATTTGGACTCGATTGAAGTTCGACAGACCCAGGCTGCGCACGAGTCCAGCGTCCACCAGGGCTTCCATCGCCTTCCACGTTTCCTCCAATGTGGAGGGATCACGCGGTTCGCCCTCGCGCTACATTTCATAAACGAAATTTCACTAGATACTTTGTGCTTTATTCGTCAGGCGAATAAATTGCCAAAGAAATCCGCGTGATAAATGTATCCCACCATGGGTCGAAACCCTTTCTCCGATGCCCGATATTGATTGCACTTATTGCAAGGACTATGGCATTAAGCTAGTACAAGAAATAGAAACGGAACAAGACTCGAGCCTACCGGTAATGATGCAATTTCAACAGGCATTACCCATTGAGTTTATCAGGGCGGCAAAACGTGGCACATTGACATATTACGACATGCAGGAGGGAAGAAGGAAATGGTGCTCCACCTACCGGAAGAGACACAGGCCAATGCACATGGTAGAGGTCCACATAGTCCAGTTGAGTCTCTGTAGACTCGCCTCACATGCCGCTCTCACGTCCTTCGGATGGTGGTCTGTATTCCAAAGCTGCATAAATATGCAAATGGAGTGCCACTCGTCCACTGAGTCTCCTTCTTCATTCCAGCTACTCCCACTACCGTCCCGTAAATCCCGCAGCCTTATTGGCGCAATGCGTCCCCATTTCGAGTCTCCTAACCACAATACTCTCACTCTGTGTG
Source organism: Dipylidium caninum (assembly GCA_017562135.1). Lineage (NCBI taxonomy): Eukaryota > Metazoa > Platyhelminthes > Cestoda > Cyclophyllidea > Dipylidiidae > Dipylidium > Dipylidium caninum. The sequence goes on along the minus strand of QEYB01001685.1, from coordinate 851,576 downwards.
ACTCATCTCCACTAATAAACATTTGATTCTTGAGCCTACACACCTAAGTAGGAGTTTGTGCTTCTTCACGATCAAATCCGCAGTCAATATTCTTTTATCTTTAATCCTATCATCATTCCATGCTTTTACATCTACGTTGCTGTCCTTCCCATTTACCTTGGTGGTGATAAAGAGTTCCTCTCTCGCAATCCCACTCTCCTCCATTTTGGCCTTTAGTGCGGCGCCGAGTTGAGCCTCGTTAGAATAGATGAATGCTGTGTCAATGTGTCTATAGCCAGCATCGAGGGCGACATTTACCGATCGTTGCGCAGTTTCGTCGGAAACCTGTTCAAATAAAACCATGACTTCAGGCAGGTTTCCTTGTTGCATGAGTGGCACTTGTTAATGGATATCATGATAGGCTACCTTAAATGTTCCCAGCCCAACGATAGGGATTTTGTACCCATTTGAGAGATCCAAGTGTTGCATGAAGATAGACATCTGGTGGGATGCATACAGAAATTAAAGTCACCAGTGTTGTAGGTAAACTTAGTGCAGAGTGCATGCATTATATTTTTTAAAACATTGGCATTCAAGAGGAAAGCACAAATCGAATGTGGCAAGTTTGTCTGTGAAAAACCCGCAAACTTCTTAAAGACATATAAGTACCCACCAAAGCGCTGCTTTGCACCAGTGATGACCTTGCAGCTTGATACCTCCAATATCCGCTAGTTGCGCTTAGCAAACAAAGTCATACAAGAATTCCGGCAACTCTGCCCGATGAAATTCATCAACCGATCACCATTTCATTTAGCAGAGTAATTTTGCGTACTGCTCAGAAGTGTATCAATGCTTTTCGTGAATTTGAGAGAAATTAATATTTATATGTTTTCTTTTGTTTGTCACTGTATATTATTTCCACCCCAAGTTTTGTGCAATTGTTTACTCATGCATTTTATCAGCTCCACGGGGATGGTGTGTAAAGTTATCTGGAGATAGCCCTTTTGTTCCAATACTTAACCGCACGTCCGTGGTGCGTTTTTTTCTACATTCGATATTGTGTTTAACTCAAGTGTCATATTGAAGTTGCTATCTCGAATTTTTTTAATTAACTACGCCTACCACTTTGACTTTCTCTCTATTCGCCGAGCGCTATTTGAGCCAGTTACACTGCCAACGCCGGACGATGCCTTTACCACCTGCCCTGGCAGCCCGTCTGGCAAAAAGAGGTCTTTTGGACAAGGCCAAGAGCGAAGGTCATTTTTCTTTTGCTTCGCGCTATGATCGAACATTATTTGTATGAGTTAAATCTTATCCGCATGTGTTTTCCCCTTGTTAATAATCCCGTCAATACCTCATGTCATCCAAGTTCATCGCGCACATAAAACGCATATTTTCTTACGTGGTACGCAATTGTATCCATTTATAATGTTTTGTAATGCGCTTTGCATATTTTTACCATTTTCCCGTTTGTAGAGGAGGTCTTCGTCGAGAACTACGATACGGAAGGCTCTGGCCTAATTCCTGACGCCCTCAAAGGCATTAGTCCCGTCCCTATAATCGAAAACGGAACCCTAATTCATGAAATCGCCGCGTGCCCTAATCTCAGCAATCCTTATCACGAGTGTACTGTATATTGCTTTGAGCGCTACGGTCGACGAACCTTCAGAACCAGCGACCAGCGTATGGGTCGACTACGCGATCGAATGCTCCGTCGCTATCCGCTCCCGAGCCACTGGCTCGAAGTGGGTGACCCCGTAACCAGTCGGTTCTACTATTGGAATACGGTGACCGACGAGGTCTGTTGGCTTTCTCCCCTGCACCCTAGGGCGATTGTCACCAAATCAGCCGGTGTCTTGAAAGCTCAGACGTTGGCTGCGAAAGCAGCAGCTGCGGCGGCGTCGGCAGCTGCACTGGCAGGTACTGGATCAGAGGCGGTAGGAAGCGACAAAGGAAATGTGGAGAGAGAGGGAAAAGGGGAATACTCACGCTCTCCCACCCCGCCTCCACCACCGCCTCATTCAAATTCGCAGCACCCGTTGCTCACGAATATTATGGCGCCACCTTCGGCTCCGCCTCCATCCCATGCTCGCTTTGGAAACAGCGTCAGGCGAGCTCCGAAATGTGAGTCTAACTTTTCAATGTTCTTTTTTTCTTTTTTACTTTACTTTTTCGATTACTGTTTTATCATAAGAGGTTAGACTCCTGTAGATATAGTTGCATTATCCTATTGATAATTTAAATTTCTACTGGACGGAGCAGTAAACCGTCTTATGGACGCATTTTATTAGGAGTAAAGAAGTCGACACTTAACTCTAAACTTTTAACGCATGGACTGGGTTTTGTTTCATCGTAATGGTTCCTTAGAACTGCTGTGATGTATTCGTAATATTTACCATATTTCTGTGTAAATTGGCTTAACACTAGTACGGCAGTGTGTGCATGAAGCCAGTGCTACTGTGTATTGGTATACTTACATTAACTTCTATGAAAACATGAATAGTCTACTCTTATCTTGTGTACTTGATGATATTCTACCAGATATAAATAGTTGTCTCTGGTTATCCCTATAGCACTTACGTATGGAGTGTTTTTTGATTCTGGCTAGTTGACAAACGTCGACGCAGTGGTGGTGGCGTAGGCGATGAGCCCCTGGATCCGATGGATCCTGCTGCTTACTCGGATGTTCCAAGGGGCGGATGGACAGCAGGTTTGGAGGGTGTTTCAGGATCGGCACCCTCGGCCAAGACCGGTGCTGACGTGACTGCCTCTGGACCGCTCTTCCAACAGCGGCCGTATCCCAGTCCTGGTGATGTACTTCGAGCGAATGCCAGGCAACGCCAGAACTAAATCTCATACCTGCCATTTACGTTAACACATTTATTTTTACTTACTGTGTTTAATGGCAATCTTTAATAGAAAACGTTGCATTTTGCGGCTTAATTTCTATATTGGCAGGTGTTGTTTGTAGCGCTAATTGTCTTTAGGTGAAGTTTGGTTTTATGGCAGCTACATTGTCAAATTACAGACACGTTTGTATTTGGTGAAACCCCATGACCAAATGCCAAGCTCCTTTAGTGACCTCTTTTTCGAAGTTTATGAGTGGCGTAGAATTTGTAGGGAAATGATGACCGAGTACATTAATTAAACAAAGTACTTCATGCACTATATTTTCTCGGTATTAACTTTTAAATTGTGCAGTGGTGGTGAGATTTCCGCGCTCGCGTACTTTATCCTATTTAATTAGGTCTCCTGACTTCTGGATTACATCCAATATCCTTCCACGCCTCTAAGTGTCAACTGCTTTTAACCTCAAAAGGTACTATCCATGAGGACGTCTATCTTTACCCTGTTTGAAGGTGAAAATATGTCCCGCCGATGCGCTTTCCCTTTTCGAGGTCCCGTTGAATAGGTATCATCGGTACCGCTTGTATTATTCACGCTAGCCTTTTCTGTAGTGATAATTCTCCATGGCAAAGTTGGGGCTACTGCTCTTTTGATAATAATGCCCTCTCGATTTTGTCGGTAATCATTTGTCCCTACCGGATCTACACTCGTTTCACCGACAGAGAGGTCGACTTGAAGTAACTACTTCCCTCCACAACTATCCGTTTTAGTTTTCATTATTACTGGCTACACTAAGTAGCAGTGCAACTTGTCTAATTGAACATGCCATGGCCTGATGGCATTATTTAAATTCATAATCTGCGGAGAAACGATATCATTAATCCCGCCCATGGGCCTATCAGATTGCAAAATGGAACCTGAGTGGTTGTCGAAAATGAACCTTTAAATAAATAGAAGTGATGGCCACGAGTAACCGACTCATGTTCTACGAGGCAGCAGATCACAAATGGTTTCTCATGTGCAGCAAATGTGCGCTTCAATACTCTATACCAGTAGTTTCCACTGATGCCAAAATTGTGCCAGGATTAGGAACATCTCTGTGCTCCGGAAAGCCTTTCTTTGTCGTCCTGCGGGTTAGTATTCCCGCGTTTTGCGCCTCTGCTACCTAAGTGACTTGTTGAGTAAGCTAAAGTTCTTTGCGTTTCTCAACGTGCCGATACTTATTTACAATAATCTCCTTGTCAATTGTCTTCTATGATGCCCAAAGACTCTGTCTCGTGGACAAAGATTTTGTCTCCTCTATTTCACTATCTGAGAGTCGGCTTACAACATTGTGGCTGCGATGAATTCTCTACGACTCTGAAAAATGAGAATTACGAATGCTAAGACGAATAAGTGTGCCTGCAACCGGTGGACTGTCAACATTATATGCTAATACTCATCAAATAAAGTTCTCGGTGGAACATCTGAATTATCAACTTACGTGAGCACACTTGTCAAAGGAAGTCGTTGCCTCCGTGTTTAATCCCCTCTACTGGTAGGGACTCAGTAACAGAATGTTTTTTGTTGAAAATCGAGCAGGAAGTCAAATACTAAATAAAAATAAACTCACCAGTGTTTAGCACATCCTGCCCGGCAAAAATTGTAGTAAATTGTGAGTGAACGCCCTCTATTCTTGGCCTCCTCCCATTCTGTGAGGCCGACTATTTCTCCCCGCGCCACTTTATTCGTCTCTTGAAAGCAGAAGGGCATTGTGCAATGGCAATGAAAACTTAATGCAAATTTATTATTCATGTCTATTCATTGAGTAGTTTACCATACTGTTTCATCTTATGTTGTGTTAACTATGCACCTTTTAATACCTTATCATTTGCGTTCGTCTGGGCAGTGGAGTAACGATGTCTTCTATCAACTTCTTCCATCTAATCATACTACATAAATACAGAGCACTGACGCTCAATAAGTGTAGATGGTTGTCAAAGCGGAGGGAGGGGGGGGCTCCTAGGCTTGCCTTCATATCATTGTCAAACTCACACCGGTAAGTGTGCAAAAGCCAGTTATTTGGTCCAACTCAATCTCCAAGTTCGCGGTTGTAGTACAGCTGCACTCGGACCGCACGTGATGCCGTGTAAACTGCTGTCCAAAATCGTACGATGTGTTGTCCCCTGACTCTTCCTCACCCCTCGGCCCCTCTCACTCTCACACACACACACACTCACGCATCTGGCCTGAAACCGTAATGTGTGAGAGGGAGAGATAGTAAATGCTAAATGAGTACTTGGATATTTGTCTTCTCACCACTGTTTTTTTGCTTTACTTACCGAGCACACCATCAATTTATCGTCTGCCAACGTCATTGAATGTGTCTATGCTACCACATCGTGGGTAGCTCCTTTTGTAGTCTGACAATCGTAGAATTTGTGGGATCTTTCACTTAATAACACAATACAATCGGCGGTTAAAATGACGGCAGTTAAAGGAAATCGATTATTTATTGATTAGCCCGCTAAAGTCACTCTTGACGGAAAAAATCGATACCACCTTCCTGTTGTGATTATCAAATTGAAGTCAGGCAAATATTATACATATGTATTGTTTTTTTTTCCGCTACTTGCAATTTCTGCGTATTTTTGCGGAATAAGACTAATTTGCGTGATTTATCCCAATGACATATTGACGGAGTGTTAACTGCGTTGTCAATCGTCAACTTACCTATAAATTTCCCTCAAATAAAAGATAAAATCATTTGATAAAATCATTTTCACAACTTTTACTTTAAAAATTTGAAACGAATTGTGCGGATACGATAAGTCCTAATACTATTCAAGAACTCTTTAGTCGAAGCAGCTTACATTATGGGCTCTTCACTCACAAAAGGAATGAATAAAATCTTCATTGGTAAATAATGGTCTACAGTGGAGGGGGAGGGTTCAATGGTAGAGCGTTTTAGGCGAAGTCATGGGGGGTATGAAAGGAACTTAAAAGTTAATAAAACGTGGTGTCAATGGAGAGCGTCCGCCTCATTGGGTTAATTCCCCGGAATCATTGAATAACCATTGTTACAAATTCTTTGAAAGTGAAAGAGAAGAAGGGTGCAGCATTATTACTGGGAAGTGGGGAGTTGGCAATCGAGAAGCGGCTGACAATAGCATGAGCCCTCCCCGTGCCACTACCACATGGACCTGTTGAGGGGAAGGCTATAAAAGTTGTCAGTGCTGCCTATTTTTAAGAATGCCTTCCTCGTCAAGATGTCATTTAAGTTAAATTTGGTCTAACCATTATTTATAGCTCGATTGGTGTCTGTGGGAAATTACTTCTCTTTATCCATTGAGGCATTTTCAATTCTTTCTACAAGAGAGGACAGCCGAAAAGGTTAAGGAACTACAGAGTATTTTGGTGGAGTCAAGTTATTAAATCAAAGGAGAATAACGACACTACTCAGGTCGAGATCTGCCTTCATTACTCCACTTCCACTTCTGATTGGTTGATTTGGCTGATCTTACTTATGAATGTCTTAGAGAACTCTGGTTATTTATAACCTCAGCTATGTGGCTTATTCATAGAAGTGTCGCGTTTTAAGTTGGAAACACGCGCGTGCACATTCTTGTGTGCTGAAAGCGAGGCAGAGCGAGAGGTAATGTGACAGGTAGGAGGATCTCAGTGTTTGTCCACCAAACGGGTCAAACAAATCAACAAAGATCATACGACTTTGGTCCTATGATCCTATAAACTTTGCATACACAGAATTCGCTGTCGCGAGTAAGCAAAGTGTGTTAAATGATCCTTCTTCCTTAGCCACTCGTGGATTTCCAGCTTATAATGAGGTACTTGGTCGATAATACTACCTGCTCATCAGTAGTATATGTCCTCATCGACAAATTTTTAGGAAATGACTTACTTCACTCGTCTCTGGGTAGAGCTAAGACGCCATTTGGCCGTAGGCAATGAAGACCAAAGTCAAGTACAACAAGTGAATGCTATTACTATTGCTTGGCGAAATGACTGCACGGAATTTCGTCATTTTGTGATTGAGGAATTCGACCGAGGGGCGATAATGATGGAATGGTAAGTCGAAAAACACTTCTGGTTGGCCTCGATTGCGGACTCCACTGGAGGCACGAGTGGCGATGACTTCAACATTTACGCACTGCAAATCCCACACTTCATTCACCGATTTTACAGAAAATTTTCTAGCCACTTTTCACGCTTGTCTTTGTCGTAAAGAACAGGTTGAGTGAATGTCTCCGTAGGCTAAGGGAGTGTCCCATTTTTGTGCTGCTTCAACTAGTAGGCAAGTGCAGATCCTCAAGTCCTCACACTTAATTTAACTACAGCAAATGCTAGCCTAAGGTTGCTCAACTTGAATCTACCATCGACAGTCATGAGCGCATCAGTTTCAAGGTAACATGGTCTTTAAATCAACTTCCATTTTTCTTCAGCTATTTCGTATAATATTCTTTGTCTCAGGGAAATTTCTCGCAAGCGCTCCACACGCCTCTGTCTCTGAAGTGGTGAAAAATTAGCAGTCATTTCAGTCAAAGGAGGGCACTTCATTAGTTGGCGCACATTTGGCCCTCGCATCCGGGAGAGGCGAGAATGTGATAAAATGAGTTGATTTGGCCTTTCCCCCAATCTGTGAGCCAACCGGGAAAGCCCTCGGGATGTGGCACCAAGCCCCAAGGAGGACGATAGAGCAATTAAGTCTTCCCCCACACCATTTGCTTCTGCACTGGACTCACCTCCCTATTTTTGCCCACTTTAGTTTGGTGTTTTTGAAAACACCCACCTATTGACCGGATGCCCTGCTATTCTTGTTGATTTTGCTATTTTTGTTGTCAATGCCAAGAGGCAGAAGTGATTCGTGAGGGGGCGCCAGGCCCTAGCCCGCTACCCTACAGGAGAGGTCTTCTGGATAGGCCGCCCGAGTGCCCAAACCGCCACGGCCTCATCCTCGGCAGCGTATAAACCATGCATCGTAAACAACTTAGACGAGGGTGGGGTTTCTCACATTTAAGGTAAATTTTCTCACTACTTCATTCACATGTTCACCCATTCGGCTATCAAAGCTAGGGTGTATTTACCGCCCAGAAGGTTAGTAAATATTGTCACACAATTGTCATTGTGTTAAATTTAGCGTAATTTTTCGCGTCACGGCGGAGGCGTAAATCCAAAGCGGTAGCAACATTAACTATCAACACCATCGGCCGACGTTAATTACTGAGGCCTAAAAGCGGACTAGGCGCTGTCCTCTCCCCTAATGCATTCGCGTCAAATGCGTATTAATGGTGAGCTGCAGGCACCGGAGCAAAGGGAACTTGATAGGGACCTAAGTGGACTCACTTTCTATTTACTACCACAGTCATATTTTAATTTTGATCGCCAGAAAGTATCTTCAAAAAGCCTCTTGTGTGCTGTGATATAGCAAAAGGGTGTAGCCAGACAGCCACACAGTCAGACAGAGAAGGCCGGCGACCAGGCAGGTAGTGGTGGCGGTCACAGTAAGGCCGCTCTTGTCACGACATGAGGTGTAAACAGTGAGAGGCCACACCTCCTCTAATACACATGTGGTTTCCGGCCCACAGCACACCACACACACACAAACACACATTGTGTAGAAGTCACGGGAGGCAAGTCGTCCTCTCAAAATGAATGAGGTTCGATGTTAACTGCCGCCCCATCTGTAGTGCAGATGATTACGACAGTCAAACCCAAATGTTCTCCACATTCTCAGGTCGGTTTGTATGGCGAATAGTAAGCATCCTTGGTTATCGGCCCTCTCTCAATGGAGAAGCCCCCGAAGTTTTGCATTTCAAGCCATTCAGCGCACTTCCAACGCCTTAGTGAAATGTCGAGGACCCTGACACAGAAAAACTCTTCTGAGGAGGCGAATATATTATTCGAGGAGGGGATAATTACCCTCCCTACGCGCGGTTGCCAACTTGACATGACTGAAGGCGACCCAATTTGTCTCATATGCCTCGGGGCGAAGGTGGGACTCCACGTCCGCCCAACACCACACCTATCTACTCCGCGTAACTTTTTAAGTAGACAGGTGAACCTCATTTCTTTCGCAGATTATTTCAAGTCTTTTTGAGAGCAGAATCGTGCATCCACTTGTGGGACCGGGTAATCTGTGCCATCATGGACGTGTCTGCCGAGCACTACAAGGCGAAGAACCGCGATGGAACTCTTGCCTGAATTTGGTTACCTCGAAGGGGGAGAAGACTCGTTCGAGAAATATTTCTTAGTCATCAATAGATCAAGGGAATCCATGCTGCCGGCGTTGTCGGAGTCCCTAACTAACCTCTACTTGCTCCACACAGACACAAGGATGCGTGGGCGGATGGGTGGGTCTCACTTGCAAAATTCTCGCTTGAAGATGGAAGACTTGAGGCTGAAAACCTATAGGCACTGGTTGCAAACTGTTCGGTGACAAATTTTCCCCGGCAAACTTTTTATTCGCCTGGTAGACAGAAAAATTGCATCTGTGTAATCCTTATAACATCACAAAGTGGGCGAAACTTCGGTCTTAAACCGCTACTGCGGCTGCTTGGACACTAAAATTGACAGGAAATGCATCGTGTGGAGCGATGACATGCCTCGGGGGCTCAGAGTTGTCAGAGTTGTTGTTAATTTTACTAATGGGAAATCCGCCCTCATAGGCATCCCTTTTTGCCTTGCACTATTTTCCGACGCGAATGAACGTCGCCCAGAAGATGCGGTGTGATGTATAGCATCAAGAGACACACCCTCGCCTCTCTCACGTCACCTTTCACTCGCGTTTGTTTTGCTCTCATGTCATGGCCGGATATTGTCCACATATTTGTGTGGGCGTTGATTCCATTCCACTCAGTTACAAATACACATTTGCATACACGGTAACATGCACACAAGTAGAGATGGTTGAGAATGTTGATAAGAGGGTAGTTCAAGTCAAAACGGGATTATCCTGTGCCACTCAAATTGACAGAAGTGGTCTTCGGGGAAGAGGCAGTACACTTGCAGGTCCACGTAATTCTCATGTAATTCACGTGAATATCACGCAAAATGGCCATGTCGATGTAGAAACACGTGAGAGTCTTCGTCTTGTGAGCAGTCGATACTTGTCCGGGGGCCATGACGTGGTCCTCTGGCTGACCTAAAATGTCCACAAGTGTGGTCTCGCAGAAGAGGCACGAGGACTGGCCTACTCCTATGCGAATGCTCCACTGGTGAGAGATTGTGGCTCCCCGGCGTATTAACCTTGGAGGGATTCACAGCAATTCCGGCTTATCGACTCATGTTGTAGAGTTTGTGAAATCACCGCCCCGACGCGAAGGTAGTTTTATCTCAAGTAGGCTTAAGTTAGCCTCATTTTTTCTTTACCAGTAGTCTAAAATCACTGAGTTGCCTCATTCAGTAAAAAAGATTCGTGGTTGAGTGTGGAAGTGCCATCCACTTGCCTGTCGCTCTTGGAATTTCAACGGGGACAAGTGGATAGGCGGCCCTACAAACGGCAGCAAGCATCACTCATAAAACTGAAGACTACGACTCCCACTGGCCACGAGTTAATTGTCGATGACCGGAGAGTCATGTAACTAAGTGTACCGAAAGCGGAACCGAACAATGGCGGGACATGGAGACGGAGCCATGAAGACCCACACACACACACACACATTCTCCTCGCATTGACCACACCTCCAACACGTGATATCGCGAGAGAGGAGGAATTAGCGCTTTGAGTGGGTGTTTCCGCACTCGCCACAAAGCAGTCTGCACGTGGTGCCAAGAGACAAGCGAGTGGACACGCTAAAGTGAGGTAGCGTCGTGGACTTGTCCCCGGCCTCTCCTTCCTGTCCAGAAAGATCGGAGTGACGCGATAGGAGACCGCCCAAAGCTCTTTACCGTCCAGACAAGGAGACATTTTAGGGATTTCGTCTACCACAGATCACTGTACCGCCATGTCGAGTCGGCAACTCGGTGGTCTTTGCTAATATGACAGAAAGTCCAGATTTTACTCCACATGGTTAGAGAATCGTAGAGGCTAATGGTACGATTAATAAAGCGGTCGCCTCCTTGCCTGAGTGCTTGTTTCTCCTCCATCTAACTCAGAGATTCATTACCTCCCACTGTGCTCAACCTCAAAGTGATTATTTAAAATTTTATGTTTCGGATAATTTCACGTACTTGACAAGGTGCTCTCGTTGTGCCACAGATGGCTGAGCAGAGGAGTCGCCGTTTTTCCGGTCGTGAAATTCCACTTGGTATTTCGACAATCGTCTCTTACCTTCACCGTGTATCAACTCTACCGAATCAGTCGGGGTGGACCAAAAATGCCCGTGCCGAAACAGCATTCGCTGCCTTTTCATGGGGTCAGAATATCGTCACAACTGGGATAAAAAACGCGATAACACTCATATGGTTTTGGGTACGCGATCTCTGCTTATCCCAGGGCGGGGAAAACGGTTTCTTTGTCATCTTAAAGATAGGAATGCAAAAACGCAGAAGAATAAGAAGCTCTAAGGAGCTTCGTGAGAGCATATGATGCAAATGAACTAAGAGGAGTCCGATTAACGCCATTTACTAAACTCAGTTCCGCCCACCAGTGACAACTCCACGTTAAATTGGAGGCGTGGGACAAAGCCAGCGAGATGACAGTGGACAGGCCCTTGACTGAGAGTTATAAGGCGAAAGCAAACAGGAACCATTTTGTCGCAAGCTCTGGAGGACTTCAACATTGCCGCCCACGTGTTTTCAACAATCTTTTCCCAGGACGTGGAGCCAAAGTTCCGCCTACGAAGCAAGTTTCTCGACCTTTCACCCGGCTCTCTAGTAGTTGATTCTTTTGGTGGAAAATAAAGACGTATACTCCTCACGTCGAATCGCAAATTTGGTCCTCGAAGAGGCAGAAGTGTAGGTCATTCAGCGATGGGTTGTCATTCAGGGAATTACGAGGATGTTCAATGTGATATCTAAAAAATTACTCCAAAATCTCACCTCCATTTTGCCTTCTCCCGAATCAGCCATGCGTAGAGACCCGCATTCCCTCATGTCTGCCAAAATGGCATCGAATGGACCCGAGGAATGCCCAAATACCAAAGGACGTGTTTCGGTCTCTCACCTCCGGTGCCCCCTCAATAATCGGTGCCATATGTCATTGCGTTGTTTTACAAGAGGGTGTCTAGACAATTCAGCCGAAGTCTGGGGATTTTCACGTGTCTTGGCTGACGTTTTTGCGCTGCATGCCGTTAAAGTGTTGGTGTATTTAGATGTCCTCAAGGCCACATCTTCAAGGATAAAAATCATGCTGCTGCTTAACCACATTTGATTGGACTTGTCTTTTTTTGCACTTTGAACCCATAAACATATCTCATTTCTCACGGTTTGTTTCGTAATAAAGCTTTTTTCCCGATCACGCCAAGATGGATGGTATTTTTGGTGGTAGTACGTGCTACAGACGTGTCAAAGCAGCAAGTCCACCTAGCAACCTGATAGTGAGAAAACACTTACTTTCTCCAAGGTGTCCAAATTGTCTGCATCTCCTCCGCCTCCGCCTTCCCCTATTCTGACATCTCTTGCACTCATGCCTGTGTTCTCCGCAAGGGGACTTTAAGTATTACCGACTCTATGGTTGTCACAAAGGGAGATGCCTACTAATAAAGCGATTGTTTTTGTGCCAACCAGAGTGTGTACCTTAGTTCGCCCCCATGTGGCATCGACGACGACGATTCATTTCTTTTGTCTTCTGCCCCTGTCAGTCATTTCCCGAACTCTGACTCGAAATGTCATCCTTCGGTGAAGTGCATCAAAAACTCCCATCATCCTTGCACAATTCTCCCTTTCTATTCATTATGACATCCTGGAAGGGAAAAAATGACAGTGTGGGAGAAGGGTGCAGGCGAGCAGGTTTTTGTTAAGCAAAAGTGCAACTATTTCGAGGGAAGTACTATACTACACCAAATTATTATCAAAGTAATGGGTGTAGAAGCTGTAGTTGATGCTATCAATGGGCATTAGCTGTGGAGAGACGTCTAGACAAAACGTGCGTCGGCCATTTGAACTCCGAGTCCCCACTCGAGGACTATTTCGCCATCTGCGCTTGTTTGTAATTTGTTTCAACGACTAGCTAAGAAAAGCAACTTTATTAGAGGCAAAGACAACCCAGTGGGGAATGTGGATGGTAAAAATTGTGGCATTATAAAAGCAGGGGATAGACGAATAAAAGGCCTTAATAGTTAAGTCGTCCTCTGCTTCCCCTACCTCTTCACCCGCTGCGCGATGGTCACATCATACTTGTCTACTCGGCACTGACAACCTCAAACCATTTCTGAATCAAACCAGCTGTAAGACCAAATGGGTGTGAGTACATAAAGGACTCTAGTAGCATTGTCGCCTCGATGACTGGCGAGATAACATAGAGCAAGACTTTTTGTGATTTGTATCATGCAGTTTCTTCTTGACTTTCAGACTTGTGCTGTTTCTTACCGAGTTCTAAAATTTCGAAACAGGCTTAAGTTTGCAAGCGCCTTCGCCTCGAGGGCGATGGGAAAAAGTGGAGTTTTCCCTCCTTACATAGCCTATTAACTTTGTTTAGATTATTAACGTGTTCACAAACACCGTACCAGCTGCACTCATGAGCTCGCAATAAACACCACACCTCATTACCCAACTGGCGTACTTTAACATGACGTCGGGGACCAGGAAGCGAGCTTTGGATTCCAAGACGCTTTCAACCGCAAAGGTTAATTTTCAATTTCTCCCCAATCCCCTCACAGTGAATGACCAAGACAGTGCCATTAATGGCGGGTGGCGGAAGTAGTATAGTCGTAATCTATTTCTCGTTGCGCTTCTTCCGACTTGAAAAACACGGAGCCGTCGGCATCTCACATACCATAGTATTTGCGTCAGCTCTCTGTTCGCATGGTAAAGGTTAATTTTTTTTCCCCACTTTTGTCACTGTCGGCGGTTTGCGGTAGCTATGGACTTGCAGGAATTTCCAGGTCTGATTTATTCAACCGCCACACATAGCATTCTGTGGTGTGTGTATTTACGCAGCGTCATTTGACGTCAGAACAGGATCCTCTGAAGGGTAAAGGAGACTTCCTTATCTGACCTCGAAATATCAAGGCCGTGTGAACGTGACTTACTTTAACCAGAGGCCCACCTTCCTTACTGCGATTTGATTGGAAATTCGTGCTCCAGATCCTTCGCTATTGGCTGTCCCTCAACCAATCGTCTTCTTATCTGAGGTCACGGCTGACTGGTTTCTCGAAGGGCAACCTTTCCCAATACAGGTGATAAAAATAAACAAACGCATTGGATATGTGATCTCGGTCCAAGAATTTTTTCGAAGAAGTACGCACTTCGTGAATTTCAAGTCATCTGTGGTTATTTGCGCAGAAGACAGAGGTGTCTATAATTAACAAACAGAAGAATACAAGAAGCAAAAATCAAGGATCTTCGTTTGAAAATTTTTCTCTCTAGAGTTGAATGGAAAAGAGGCTATGGCAAGACCAAAGGGCTTTTATCTCGACTCCGTACTATAATCAACGAGCACAACAAGGGTTTTTTATTCGAGAGGAATAACAGCAATCCGAAACTTTTTACTGCCCAAAATGTACGTAAGTGCGTTATTTCTATTGATAACAGTGTCTATTAATGAGTGATGGGGAAATTCGGAGCATTTTTAATATTCAACCGGATTCAAACCTGTTTCCTCCGCCTCCGCTCGTTCACCTGTTTCCTCTTCCTTGCACACAAATCCCCCCATTTACTTCATGCCACACAATACATCGGAGCGTAAGTTAAATGAATTTAATTCTCCTCGTCTAGTGAACTATTGATGCGACCAATTGTGTTTGTGATTACGTAAAATGCTCTCATAAACCTACATTGTTAGCAACCTCGGTGACAGAGTCATTCATCTGCTCTTCCTCTCCGTCCCATATCACCAGATCTCCTCTACGATATTAAATATTTTCTCCTTAAAATGAAGGAAGTTAGTTTTAGTTGTGTTTACCCAATTAAGTAAATTCTACCGGGCTTGTGAATCCTACCTTATAAGGTGTGTGTGTATTTATGTGTCTATGGTGTGAAATTAGCCACACCCTCCGCTATCAAAGGTGTATTTCATCGGCCCAATGGCAGAACATTCTAGGTCTTCACCTTAAACAATATTACCCTCATATCTTCAGCATCAATTCCCCATGTTGTTACTAAATACCTCCAAAAGTAGTACTTTGCACCAAGTGGGCCATGACGACGAGTCTCGTCTTCCCTGGCAATGGAGTCAACTGAATGTCTGTCCGAATTGGTAGACATTCACCAGGTCATCTGTACACTGTTCGGTCACAGAAGCCTAGAATATGGCCCAGATGTCTAACTCTAAGGCATAAACATCTGCGACGCTAAAAATAAATGTTAGTTTGCCTCTGTATTTTTATGCTTGAATGGGGTGTGGGGGAGGGGGAAGTTTGGGCGAGGTGAAGGGGACGAGACGGAACAGGGAGGGGTGTGGTCCTCACAAACTCAAGCAATCTAAAATGAGGGCTACTATAAGTGAAGAGTAGACAATTGTAGAGTAGACTCAAGCAGGTGTATTTTTCCCCAAAATTTATCTCTGTGGTGAAATGGCAAAGGTGAGAGTTAGAGAGAAAGAGGAAAAAAGAGAGGTTGTTTGTTTGGTTGATTTGGTTCTTTGTTAGTCTTATTGTTTCACCAGAGTACACAGGGTGATATGAGGAAGGGGGAGAGGGGCGGGAGGAGGGAAGGGAAGGGGAGCGAGAAATAAAGGAAACTCTTTTTTTGTTTAGAAAATGAAAATTAGAAAATGCACATGGGCCTACACAGACGAAGCGGTAGCAGCAACGGAGGCATTATTATCGCCGGCGGTGGCAGTCCTCTCCATCACTCATAATCGCGATCCCTGGCTCGTACATAGTTGTAGAGGCAGATATCCTGTATACACCGGCATCGGAAGTGATCGCGCACTTGTGTGTCCGTGCTGGCCATGAACGATGAGAACGACCATTCATAGCAGCCGTATTGTTGACAGAGTTTGAAGCACTCCGCTCCCGTGGGTACGGTGCACTTGAAGTTCCCCGTCACTGTGGCAGAAGAGTGGACAAGTCAACCACCACTGACCGACTGAAAAATACCACAGCAGTGATGTTTAATGCTTTACCATGAGGGATCACTCACTCTCATCGTAGGTGTTGTTCTCACATGGGCGAGAGAACTTTAGTCCGTGCACGTAGAAACTCGCTGAAAAGGAAATTGTACATGAGAAGGTGGAAGTATGGACTGCCTGTCGACGGACAGCGGTAACTTACGTCTACGAGGTGAGACCGTCGGAATCAGAAGTGAAATGAGGAGAAGAGAAGCAGTAAGAAGCTTTTGAGCTGTTGCCATTTCCTGAGATGCGTTTGTTTCGGTGTGTGGGAGGCACTTGACGGTGGACTGTTTAAATGGCGCGGCTCTGGTGGTGCGTTAAGTGCGCTGGCCAATGGCGTGAGAAAGGAGGAGGAGGAGGAGGAGGAGAAGAGACGAGTCGAGGCGAGGCGAGGAAGAGGGGACAGGGTTGGGTGGGCGAGTGGGCAGGTAGGTAGGTTACCTGATGAGACGCTGACATCTCTTGTTCGCTCTTCGTCTCTCCCACTCTTTCCCTCTCTCTGCTTACTCTCCTCATACGGGTGAGTTAAGACCGACGTAGTTCTTGGGCATCTCCTCCGTCACTCTGGTGTCCCTTTTGCGTCCCCGCGTGTTTAAACTAGTTTACCTCATCACCTGTTTCTTCATGCTGGTTATACCTTGGCCACCTTCAAAATCATTTAGCGCGGACTTCAGTACTCCGTCTGAAAACAAAATGTCCTCTTCGTGAATTGAATATCCTCAATTCTCCTCCACTCTCTCATGCCAGTTTCACTTGATTCAATGTAACTTTCTGTTCTAAGCGTTTTACTCAGTGGGGACCTATTATTCCATTTCCCCTGTACAAACTGCACGCTAAATTCTACTCTTTCTGCACATTTAAACAATAAGATCAGCCAATTTGGCCGTGACAGCACTCATCAACAACTGTAATGTCGCCAAGTCCCATGCCGAAACAAAGTTCTGAAAGATTCCCTCTGCAAAATCCTGCTCTCTTTCTCTCACTGCAACTTGACGAACTCTTAACAGTAAGATGTGGAAAAAAACGAGGTGACAGTGCTTCGAAACCACGAACTCACCAGCGTGGAATGGAGGTATCTTTGAAAGTTTACGGATTAGAGAGCGTTCACGAAGTATTTCACCTTCCTCCTAGTAGGGAAGAGGATTTTCGTCCCGGAAGGGAAATAGACATAGAAGAGGTCTATCATTGACATCGAGGTGATAAATGTGAAAAGGATCCACCCAAAGTCACAGACAGGGATTTACATGGTCCCGGCACTTTCCCTCCACTCGGCGTCCTTCTCTTTTCCCCCATGAAACGACAGTAAAGGGCGCAAAATGGCGGAGAGAGAACGTGGAAGCTTTAAAGGCATGTCTTGCCAAAGTGAAAAATTTAATGCTCACAAGCATATGGCATCAGTCCCCTCTATACGCCTCCACTCTTCCCTGTGTTATTAAACTTCGGTGCCTAATTTCCCATCTTCCACCTCGTGTTGAGCGTCACTTTACGGCATAACTCACGTCCTACACAGTTCTTCCTTGTGGCTGCATCCACGACAGCGAGCGGATGGACCGAAGGCCTCCTCTGCCCGTCCCCACGTATGAGATAACTTCAGTCGTACGAAATAAAAGTATTATTTGTATAAAAATAGGTGCGTTGCGGCCATACAAACAGGAACAAATACATTTGCGTTGTTAGTTGCATTAGTAGGAGTATGGAGAGTCTGGACTCTTGTTGTAGTCATGACAACCGAAGCTGACGGTTGCAGTAGCTTCCAAGTCAGTCGTTCGGTATAAGAGTCTGTTTGCGACTCACTCCCTGGAACGAGACGAGGATCAAGTCGATGGATGAGGCAGGCGTTGTTCACGAACATTGACGACGCCGTCGCCGACTCTGGTACCGGGGCCACGGTCAATGCCATGCCCAACCCCGAGAGCACCTCAGGTGTAGTCTCGATCCTTCGCTCGCACGTAATTGTAGAGGCAAATGTTCTGCACACACCGGCATCGATAATGATCGTGGATTCGGGTGTCTGTGCTGGCCATGAAGGAGGTGAACGACCACTCAAAGCATCCGTGCTCTTGACAGAGGCGGAAGCACTCAGCACCTGTCTTGACCATGCATTTGAAGTTTCCTGTGGCTACACAACAGAGGAACCACTTAGTTGAGCACGAGAAAAGACGGAGCGACATTTAGTTACATTCCTCACTCTCACCTACCTTCATCAATTCTGTTGTTTTCACAGGGCTTTGAAAACTTGAGATTTGGAACATACAGGCTTCCTACAAGGCCAGAAGAGGACGGTGATTTGGGAATAGAAAAAAGACAATGTCTAGTTCACAGTGGCTTCACTTACGGCGAGCAGCGGCGAGAGTGATGAGGAGAAAAAGTAATCCGACGATCTTGTAGAGTTTTTGCATTGTAGAATCTCCGTGTAGTGGCTAGAGAGAATGCCAGATGGCATGGAGATGCGTGTATTTATACTTCAACTGTGTTGAATGTCCTGTGCGCCAACCAATGAGGTGGCGAGGAGGCCCATAAGGTCGTCAAATAGCCTGGCGCCTACACTGTGCGCGCGCAAATTGAAATGTGCAGTGTCGATAGCTCTGTGCATGCGCGCACACACGCACACACGCGCACACACACACACACACCCACGCATGACCTTGAAGTCAACGTAGCCATCGCGTGGTGTGAGCTCCACTCAGGTGTTGATCTGCACCGAAGGTGGTGGAGATTCTCCCCTTCCTCCGGTACACGTGCCCCAATCTTCAATTCCCCATTCCTCAACCGCAGGCAAACATCGCCTCCCTCCCCCCCCTCACCCTCCCCCACTTTTTTAATGTCACTTGACTAAAATTTGTGGCTTTAGATCTGACAAATGCAACTCTAATTCTTTCCATTGACCCAAACGGTGACATACTCATCGACTTACTCACATTTTCAACTCTCTTCAGCAAAAGGTGAAAATGTCTCATGAAAAGGGTTACATGGATGAAACTAGTGAGATGTCACGAGGTATAAACGGTGGTTAGGGTGTCAGCAGCACCTCAACCAGTCCTTTGAGCTGTCATTGTCATCTCACTTTATTGTAAAACGTAGCTGTGGAGGAAGGAGGGATAGCAGGTTTGAAGTGCTTCCATAGTAAAATGGACTTTGTCTGTTCTGGCTTTGGAGCCTCCTAGTGGCATTTTAATTTGTAATGTCAACTCCAAGTCCCTCTTCCCCTTCTAACGATAAAATAGGGAACACAACCCTTGAGGATGTGATTTGTGAGAAACTGCAACCATTCATGACCATTTTTCGTGAATGGCACAAGAATGATATTTAATAGAACGTCTTTAGACGTCGACTACTCTTTCACTGGTGGTATTAATAGAAGCACTCACCCGTGACCTACGAGATGGAGATGTTGACTAGTGTAGATTTTGAATTTTGGTGACCTTCAGTGGTGCTAATTTCATTTAGAGTCTATCATTTTACACAGAAGTGGAGTCATGTTATTCTCTTGAATCGGCAATCAGCGGTTCACTTTCAACTTTACCCTTCACGGCGCGGCTTACATGAACACTTACTTGCACTTACCACAATTGCTTATAAATCAGGTATTATCTCATGCCCTTCTCCCCACTCCCCTCATCCCCGCCGCTCCTTCCCCTCCTCCCCCCTCCCCTTGCCCTTGTCGCCCGCCCCTTATGCTGGTTATGCCAACATGAGCCTATAACCAATGGAAGCGAAGTCTCCCTCTCATCAAATGGCTTTCCGCTTCGCCACTTCCGTGCCCAACACACAAAGGGGTGACAACAGGTACGGCGAATGGCTCCTCCTCCTCTTCCTCCTCCCTCCTCCTGCCTCCAGCAGTTAGTGCTGGGGCAATAACACCTAACATATCCGGCTACCATAAAGGTCGACGGTTCACAGCACGCAGCCTCGACGATTGATAAGTTCATGTGGAGGTGGTGGAAACAGACTGTTATTGCCGACCATTAGTGCCCCCGCTCAACGTCTTATTACCCCAGTCACAATAAAACCCTCTTCGAGACACTGACAGCTGTGGCTGTTAAGAGGGGAGAATGCTAAAGTACATGACGGAAGAGATTTTGGGCGGAAATATCAAGATCTCTTCGGAACTCCAGGGAAGAGGAGGACTAGGAGAAGGAGAAGGAAGAGGTCTCCTGTGCGAAATAAGCAACAAATCGGTCTATCGCCTCAATGTAAGCCCATCAAACACCCTTCTTCTCCTAATCATTCTCCTCTTGGAAATGCGGATGGACTTCGTCTGGAAATAACGGCGGGTGGAAGAGACTCGCCCGTTCGGCTTACGTTCACAGGAATCTTGAGGTACACTTATAGGTTCAGTAGTCTTCTGTTACTGGCCTCTTAAACTGGCAAATTTTATGCTCGTCTCCTCTATGGAGTTGACGAGCGATGGCAGACGAACACGTACCTAAAAACCGTCCGAGCACGATGGAAGGCGAATTTATAGTGATGCTACTCATAGGGAGGGCCGCAAACACATCCTTCCATTCTGTCTCATCAACTCCGTTCCAATTAACTCACATGGACGCCTTTGAAACAGACAAGAATGTGCCCGACTGTCAATCGTGAGGATAGCAATGGCAATGCAAGTGGAATGTCACTGAAAATTACGGCGTGTTCTACCGCTCTGCCATGTCCAGTCGGAATTAACCGACCGGGAGTGGAGAGGAGCAGCCATTAGCTGTCATTTTCGCTGGCATTAACAACAACGAAGTGTACACTTCTTCTACTTCTCCTTGATACTGATGTGTTGCATAAAAACTTTCATAGTGTCTGGTTTCTACCATTGGCTTCTCGTTGAACTAGGATATTTCTGAGAGAAACCGGGATGGCATGGGATACGAGTGATGCGGCATAATGGGAGACTGGGCTACAAGGGGGCCGGAAAATGCAGAAGTAGTCACGACCGTAGCAGTAAACACAGGGCTTTCAACGTTGAAAACACTGAGGGAGGAAGATTTGTCCGTCTTTGTATCATTTTTTTCCCATTCAAAAGTACACATGCACGAAAAATACGGCTTAATTAATTAGTCAAATGATTGGATGATGAGAAACCTTGAAGGTAACTCGTCATCCGACATGACGAAATCGGCGTCGACGTGTCAAAACGTGAGCAGTGGGTATGTGGGCGGAGTCAGGACCCTCATTTCTCACAGACACACTAGTAAACTCAGGCCTTTTATCTTTCCAGGTCCATGTAAGCATGACACCATCTCTGTGGTCCGAAGAACTTTGACGCCAAATTTTCAGGCCCCTGCTCAGGTGGAACGAGGTTAAAATGACCCTCTCCCTCTTCTTCTCCTCCTTTTCCGTGGGAACGATGCCAAATTAGAGTTAGAGGGGCGAGAGAGGAGAGAGGCGAGGTGACTGTCAAAATGACTCATTTCCGGTGTGCGGGAGCGTGTTGGCAACTGTCGCCCTCGTGTCAAAGGATTTTATAGGCACTCAAATTGGTATGCCACTCACAAGCGTACATGTGTTATATCAAACAACACCAAATTTAGCAGAGCTGTATTTTAGGGCGGTTCTCTCACTCACTTCTGATTGTTACCTTCAACGTAACAATCTTCGACTTCATTCGCCGACTTTGTGAGGGAATATCAGTCCCAAACGCAGCAGACGGAAACACCCCTGTCTACTTGACTTACCCTGCAGAGCTGGTCGCGTCTGCACTGGTAGACCAAAAAGCACAAGTTGAAAATTCGTCTTCTATTCTCACTTTAATTGGCGCACATGAGGCGGGGGGGAGGAGGGAACGGATTAAAAAACGTCAAATCAGAAATCTTGCCCAAACCAAATCTGGCAGCATGATCAAGTGCCGAAGGTTAACGTGAGGCATAAATGTTGGTATGACTTCTCACCGGCCCCCTTACGCTTTCGGCCGCTCCTCGCCTTCACACTTCGTATTCCAATGGGACTCTCCAACTTGTCACCTTCTGAAACGGACGCTCAAGGCCCTCGACAGAGAAAGGGGGCGAGGGAGAGAGAGCGAGAAGGGATGGAGTTGGACACTAAATAATGTTCTTTCCTTCAGGTTATTATCCTCTTTTCTCCTCCGAGAAATATCAAGCCAGGTTGTCACTAAGTTGTACCCTGGATGCCTGCTTCAAGTGTAACTAAACACGGACTGTTCACTTCTGCGCGTTTGGTACAAAGGTTAGAGGATGCGGAGAAAACTAACTCCATATCCACCATTTTCTCCATTTTTAAAGTGGATACGACAGTATTGAGTTAACACTATCGTTGTCTACACAGTCTCGGGTCGGGCTGATCGACCGACGTCTACCGGCGTCGACTAATGGACGGGAAGATTAAACGTGTCTGGATCGCGAAGGGAAATTAGGCAACTGTTGGCATGTCTGACGGTGCGTCCCGGTCTTTCGCGACTCCTCCTGGACAGTTGAGAGAAATTAATCACCCACGACGCCACTCCACGACCCAAATTTTGGCTTAAACTCGACCTCCCCACCCTTTTGTTTACACTAGGCTATTTCGTGAACGAAGTTCTGGGTGAACTTAGCAAGGCGTGTTGTCGCTATCGGCCAAATTACTCAGAGGTAACAGATGTCACCTCAAAGTCATCCATCAATCCTCGTCTCGGCTGGCGAGATTTCGAATAGGGACGAGGGAATGTGGGCTATAAAGCACGCTTGTCACACATGTGGGTGAAGGAGTTTCTATTGGTACGAGCGAAAGGAGATTGCCGACAGGACAAACAACACTAGAATGAGATGGCGGCTTGTTGAAGACGGAGTCGTATTTTAGTCGGGATTGGGTTTCAGGGCCTCCCGTTGAGGGAGTTGTGGTGCTCCGGATTTCGGTAAAGCCTTTCCAATGCCTGTTCCTCCACCCACCGATTCATCCCACTTCTTACCCATCTATTCGACCTCCTGTTTGCCAACCCACCTGTCTATTTTTTTATCTGACCACTATGGGGTGAGACTGCGTTGGTCGGTAGAGCGGTGGATACTGCGATGTAAGCCAGGAAGTAGTATTTCGCGGTTGAGGTGGGCGATTTCCTCTACTCCCCTGCAAACAAACTCATCCCACCCTTCGAAGACTGGACGTTCGAGATAGCGCGAGACTTCGGCAGAGCATAAACGCTGTCAATCTCCTTAAACGCTCGTCACCTCCTGTGATAGGTTGCAGACAAGGCCTTGTATTTGCAAACATGGTCTCTACTGTCGATCGTACCAGAGTGCTTTGTGTATTTACGACCATATGTCGTCGAATTGATGCAGCAAGCCAGTAAAAGTATGGCCCTCGGAGGCCCTCTTCTCCCCTGGCCTGGTTTCTCTCATTCCTCCACCAGTCCTCCCTCACCCCAGCACCTTTCTCCCCACTTTTCCTTTCGAACTTTATACATCGAGGGTGAAGGTTGGCACGAAACTGCGCCATTCTGTCTTCACGCGAAGTGTAACATGAATCATGCGCACTGCATGCAGGTGCTGGGCCTAATTGTGACGGTTTTGGCCCAGTGCCAAATTGAAGGAGACAAAGGGGACAGGAGGCCCGTGGGAGGGGGGATTGAGAGGGTGAGCCACTGAACTGGAGATACTTCAACGTCTCTACAACTTATGATGCTCTTAACTTCTGCCACTTGTTCGGTCGTTCAAGAAGTGTTTGTTAAGAACTGGATCTGCCTCGATTTCTGCCGATGAGGAAGGCTAATGATCCGTTTCCCCGACCTCTCGAGTTGATTAACAAAGGGGGTACCCGGGATTTCCATGATGTTCCTATAATACATCACCAGCCCAACACAAAACAGTCTAACAAGGTAGAGGTGCACAGACCTCGAAGATGAAACGATGTCCATGCTTACTGTGAATGTTGGCAGCATCTCCTGTTTGTCCTCTAGCTGGGTTTGAAGGTTGTTTGGATTAAGGGAGAAGTGAAGGATATTTACTAAACTATGTGCGTGTGTGTGCTCCAAGACTTCGCCGAACCACTTCAGATACACAGCATAATGACGTCACTATGACGAGACTGGCCATGCGTCGTCGCGAACACGATGAGTCCACTAGATATTACTATTTGCATTATAAGTAGACAGCCACATCGACCATTTATGAAGGCGTATCAATTCGGCGCGTCGTTGATAGGGGGGGGGGGGGGGAGCACGTTAACAGGGCTCAGAGGCAAATCTGATTTCAGAACTCAAATAATATTATTACCTTGCACCTTAGTAGAAAAATTCTTTTCTAGGCCCATTAATAGTTTCTCGGTGGCTCCGGAGAGCGTAGCTATTCTCACGGACGAAAAACATCATTCTACATCCATTTTATTGTCGCCAACTCGCCCAATCCTGATGTGCCACGCCAGTCAGTGCAACCAGTTATTATAAACTGATAAACACCATTCGTCACGCTTTATGTCGCCGAACCCTAATGAGGAAAGCGAGACGTCAAATGCGCTTTTAACCCTGGTAGCGAATATCAGGGGCGGAGGAGTAAATTGACATCCTGCAAACCCGTAAGTCACCTTTTTGGACTCGTCAAAATGACGTCAGGAAGTACGATGTGGCCATTGGTCGGGGTCATGTAAAAAGCCGAGCTGCACTGTTGATGTGGGAGTACACAACGCTTTTTACCGCCTCCCCAACTTGATGGCGATGGAAAGCGACTTGTGCTGCAGCCATGCTTCTGTCACCGCAGTCCCTTCCGGCTGGTTATTGCTACCATGTAATGCACCGATAAACAAACACCGAATACAAGTGCCGCCTTGTTTATCCTTAAGTGTTGATTCGCGTCTCTACGGACTCATGGTAATCAGCTTTACTGGAGACGGGAGGAGGAGCGCCAATTCCTGCAGATTTCATTATAACATTCTGCTAATATGCCGCCTTGGATAAGCCCGTCAGATAATTTCTCCCCCCAAAAAGTTGGTACATCCACTGCCGAAGGGGAGTCCCTGTGGTGAACAGCATAAAACCCCTCTGAATTAATCAGCATACAGACAAAATTCACCCACACTTTGGCCACGTCCACGGGATCTCATTAATAAAGTGTTCTGCGTCGCTGCAGCCCAATAATAGTGGTGGTGGCGACTGATTGCTGCGCAGAAGGACATAAAAACCCTTTCCTGATTAATCGGTTCGTCTTAACGAGGAATGGAGGGAGCCCTCAAAAGCCGCCCTACTGATCGGGTGGGTTGTTATTTTGCTAAAACCTAGTAAATCCCCGTACATTAGCTTGAGGCATTCCGAAGGCGTTGAGCCCATCCTTGAATGACTGGATGAACTCCACGTTGACGCCGATAGACACGAGGAGCATTTTCTGTTTGATTTGACTCCTTTAGCATTACTTCCACGCTGAATGCTGACCATTCTGTTCTTCCCTTTCCATCGGCTGACCTGTGAGGCAACACTTGACTTATTTCATCGTTAGTATCAACACGAAAGGCAATTTGCTCCGTGTCATCCATGGTTTAGTGACAACTCCATGCCTCTTGCTACAGACTTCCCCTGTGGAAATGAGTGATGCTTGTGCGTAATTCTCTCGACATTTCCCCTCTGTGGGAAGCCCTTGGAAAGAGGCGAGTCTGTTAGAGAGTGTCTTTCAATGTCAAAACGTTTTTGCCCTTTCTTTTAGATTGAGTTGAAGCATGCAACTGGAAACTGCATGGGAAAATTCTTTCAGGCGATGGCAAACGCCTCCTGCTACCACATCCCCGAGGAGGTAAACGGTTTGCCTGGTTCGTTTGTGTACTTTATTCTCTTGGCTCTGCTTTTCTTTCCTTTATAGAGTTAAAATACCTTCCCCTTCAGTCACGATCGTCCTGATTTATGCACACGAGGTGGCACAGAGCACCATCGCGGCCCCTCGTCTCCCGCTGAGGAGTGGTTAAAGGTGCTGAAACCCATTTGACGGTCAAAAATCCGCGCGATAAGGAAAAATACCGCTAAACGCCTCGTTAAACTACCAGGGGTGGAAGTCTACCCTCCACTTTAACGCCCTTAGAGTGAAGAGTTCACTTGACACTGCACAAAGTGAGGTGTTGACACGTGTGCACGACGGAACGCGGTGGCATATCGGTTGGGGGAGGTAAACAGCTCAGGTTGCACTCCCCCGATGACAGGCACTTGTGACAACCTTCCCCTCACCCGCCCTCGACACACTCCTGCTTGAAAAAATTACGCATTTTGAAGGTAAAGAAAAAGGCGGACTTATTTGTGACCCGACCGAGGACTTTCCTCGTCTACCCTGATGTTGTGAATTCGGGTGAGCTGGTTTCAGTCCTCATCGTCGCCTGCCTCATGGTAAGAAGCATCGCTGGTAAGGCAACTGGATGGACGGAGTGCCTTGAACTAAATGAATTCCGTGTTACATCCATCCTCGTGTTTAAGAGATGAAAAAGCGGGAAAGACTGTCTGACATTATCTGTGTTGCCGAAGTGAAATCGCATCGGCGATGTTGTTGATGACAAAGCGATTAAGAGGGGTACAGAAATCTTCGTCTCCTCATCACGTAGACAGTTCGAGATGCATTTCGCCCCCCCCCCCTAACTCTCCATTCGACCTTGTCACCTGTCCTCTTTCAGTGTAGCGTCGGTGGCAACGCGACGTAGACGGCCGCGACTGGCGGTGCGAGTGCACATCCGGTGGAAGACCGGCAAGGCGAGAGAAGAGATGGGTGGAACCCGGAATATTCAGTCAAAATTCGACACCTCATTAATTGCTCGTCACTTTGTTAGTTTAATTCACTAACACTTAAGTGAATAGCTCAGCTGGTCACGCAATTCCAGTGGTATCTTGGCGTCAGAGCAGCTTTCCCCCACTGGAACACAACATCTCGGGTTGTGATACAGTGGAAGCGTTAATCCCTCTGACTGTAGGGTTTGGCAGGTGGAGAAACTAAAAACCATTTCAATTTGGAAATTAGCCTTTCGAGGAGCTGAGATTACTTCGGAGAGGCTTCTGGACAGAGATATACTGTTGGTAAAGGGATGCGATTACCGAGGCACTTCCCGTTTTGCTTTGGCCACACCATTAGAGGAATGATTACCTCGGTCCACAATCATCCTGTTAGATGGCTCGGTTGTCGCCACCAACAGATTGAAATGGCTTCTTCGTGCTGTGGGCAGGATTTTGCCTCATTTTCATTGAGCCTCCTCTGCACATTTTTTTGGTTCCCAGGAACCGCACTCAGGCCCGAGGGTTAAGGCCGTCAGCACTCTACGAAGCGATCTAATGATGTGAACCCTCAATTTGGCCGCAACTCCACTCCCAGGAGGAGGGTAAACGTTCTTTTCGTTGTATCTCTCTCATGTCCACTCCAAATGTGATGGGCTTAAGCAACTTGAATGTGTTTATGCCCCCGAAGACATCGCGAGGACTGAAGGCATCCTGGTGTGTGTGTGTGTGTGTGTGATGTCCTCGACCTCAATTTCAAGACAAACATGGCGTAACACGATGTTGGATGTCCACGGCACACAGGGAGCCTGAGGGAGGCAGGACTGCCAGTGGTCCGCCTTCGCGTCTGGAAAGAAATAAACACGTCAAAGGCGACATAAGTTCGCTAAGCACAATAAGTAATTCACAGTGATTTCAAATAACGCCACACACATGAGACCGGTCACACCAAAAAAAGAAATGGGAAGAGGAGGAGAGGCCATCAGACGACAAAGGAGGAAGGCTGTCTGGGGACACAACTTTGTCTGGGACGATGTCAACATTCAAACATGTCCGGAATCACCTCCAGTCGGCAAATCAACTCTCTACGATACGCTTCGGCTGACCAGCAGAGCGACAAATCATCGTTGAATCGGTGCGAGTATTGGGTGGCTCCTCTTTTCATTTGAAGTGGCACATGCGAGAAAGAAGATTGGGAGGAGATAAGTGCACAGGAATGGTACTTTCTTTATCTCCTTTAATCCTCCTTTCGTCGGATAATCCGGATTTTATTAGGCGGGAGATTAAAGCCCCTTCCTCCTCCTCCTCCTCCTCTTCCTCCTATATGAACATTTTTTTCTCCTCGTTGTCAGCGTCCTCACAATTATACTTTACCACCTTTCGGTGGTAAACTCGAGCTGGCATGGCTTCATTTGACCTTTGAGCTTTATTTGAAAAAACAATTTCTATACCTGAGGGTGTAGGTGACTGGTCTTGGTCAACTGCCCAGTTTCCTTTAACCAAATCTAATTTGCTTTATTAAAAAGTCCGCCTCTTAACGTACATAAGATTTAGAATATTTGAGCCAATGAGGAATGGAGGTGACCCTGTTCACCTCGAGTTCTTCTCGGTCCTTCGACTATCATTTACTGCCAGCAGAGTTCTTTCCTTCGCAGGAGAGGCACCAACCCCTAGCCAGGTTCATACAACCACTCCAGAAGAGACACATAACCGACAAGGTTTTCACAAAAAAACGCTTTCTTACAATCCGTCGCCTTGGGATGCACAAGGATTTCTCAACACAAATCTTCCACAAAATAATAAACTTTAGAAAGGACAACACAGAGGAGAGACTTCGGGGCGGGAGAAGGAAAGAGGAGAGAATGAGGGATAAAGACTGGGAAGGGGGAGAAGAAGGAAGAAGAGGATCGGGAAACGCAAGATAAGGCGGTTACCGTCGTCATTTCTGTTCCATTGCGAAGAGGCAGTGGTTAATATGGGCCTAGAGATGAGTGTGACAGTGATGAAGCAGGAATTTGTAATAGTTAATTCTTGAAACAGACGGCCTTGACCGCAACACTAAGTGTGCTTCTGCCGGTGTCATCGAAATCCCGCACGGTGTAATCAATGATCGGGAGGAGTTGAGGGTCTCGGGCCTCAATGCGCATCTTCGTGGAGGTTCCAGGCTGACGATGCTGCAAGACAAAATCAGATTTTGGTGTTGAAATGTAGATAAATCAAGACAAGTGTGTTAATTTTTTAGTCTCTACTTACTCTGCAACCGTCGTATTCAACAGTAACGCTGACATCGTGTCTGAAAATGGGATTCTCGAAGTCAATCTTCTCCATGTGAGTGGCACTGGGTCCGTGGCGGATGCCTTTGGTCAAATCAATGACCCGACCATTGTGAGCCAGCAGTGATGTGGCTTTCGACATATCAACATCACCGGTCTCCCAGTCAACGTCACCGCCGAAGATGGTGGTGCCTTCGCAGAAGAACTCGAGCTCTTGAGTGGCATAGCGATGCTGACTTCGCAGCAAGTTCATTTGGGTGTGGGGGCTCTGGTCGTGGAGCTGATCAGAGAAGGCATGTAGGTAACTACTTATTACCATGAGTAGAATGTACGGGGCATGGGGAACTTACATCTGGTGGACTAATGCCGTTTTCAACCAGAAGACGACTTTGCCAATAATCCGCATTGTCGAAGCGTGGCCGCTTATAAGTGGCAAGGTTCTCCTAAAAGCAAATACGTTCTCTAAGGTCCAACGGACAGCGACTCTGACTCAAGATGTTATTTTTCTGGTAGAATACTCTCGCATCACGAAACTGGAACTCAGATGATTAGGGCATTTTTTTAAGGGAATCCTTAAAAGTACGAAAAGATTTACGTTGTTGATTATTAGGGTCAGTTTGGCTGTCAAAGTTGCTGGGGTCAACCTAACTCCCTTGCCATGTGGGTGGCTGTATCAACGTTAAATAATGGGGGACCGATCCTACCGATGCAACGCCAGCCGAGAGACAAGTTTCAACAGATCCGTCATCATGGAAGATGCATTCTGCCTTCACAGCGTCGGATGTTGCTCCACCGTTGGGATCGATCCAGTACCTGCGAAAAAATACTACTTACTTAGGCATCAGTAGGGTATCAATTCAACTTAATAAAAACGAATTCTCCGAATGGTGACCGTAATTCGTTTTCTTGAGAATTTTACAGGCGCTCAACCATCGCAGAGTTACGTCAGGCAGGCTAGCACAAAAATCCAGAATCTTCGACTATTAACCTGCTTAGTACCATGGACACGAATGGCTCCACAATGATGTGATGCTCGGAATTTTCTGTGTTATTAAGAGATTATACCGGGCTCACCCTGTTCACCGAGGCATGACATTACAAGTTTCATGTTAAATTACTGGGAAAGATCGAAACTTACGTATCGTTGCGGGCAAACTTGTTGTTCAACTTGATGTCCTTGCAACTGGGTGCAGGGTACTCCTGACTGTTGCCAGACGGTTTCAACAAGCGCTGTGCCTCCTTCCACAACTTGTCAATGCGCTCAAAGAGAGCTTTGTTCAACTCGTCGAGTGTGATAACTACAAGGGAGAGGATGGAATTGCACAAGCCAGCTTCTTCCAGACTCGATACGTTCTAACCTCCCAATTCACAGGTCTAGAAGACTAGCTGTTCAATATCAAGATTGTCGCTTCACGACCTCAAGGAAAGTGGTCTCTTGTGGGCAGAACAGAAGAGAGTTACGAAGTCGCCTTCAGAAATAAATCTTTACAAGAGTTTTATGACTAGCGAGGGGATGAAATGCATCAACAATCCTCTTTTAGAACAAAATTCATTAAAAATTCCATCTTTGTAATCAGAAAATGCATCATTCAGGCAGACTCCTTTTCTAATTCTACATGGAGCGTTTGGGAAAACGTGGTAAAGAGCCATGGCGCCTCCATACCTGGAGATGGGAACAAATAGCATTAGTGCCGAGCCAAAAGGGAGGAAAGTACTGAACTGTTAGACTTAAGAAGTGAACAAACTCTTCGGTAAACACGGACTCCATGGAGGAAATGAGGTGTCACTTTACCTTGGATTGGTTGGATATTTGATAATGAAAGGAACTTCATATATTCAACTTTCCCAACTTCCCCGTCGCTACCTGCATCAGGACAAAATGAAAAGGAGTGTTTCACCCTGCAAAACTGGTGAGACGAGTGCCATGGGATATCAGGGAAATCGGTTTAGGCGAAACAAGCTAACAAACATACCAAACTTAGTGGCCACAACAGCAGAAGTGGAAATAGAAGAAGGCTGAAGTATTAACAATGGAGATAACAAGTGAAAGTCAGGTTGTGAATAAAAGAAACAATGTTTAGTTAAAGACGAGGAATGCAGCCCAGCCGTTGGGTGACAGAGCAATTAACAAGCCAGGATCTAAGATGTGTGAGCGCAATTGCGTATAAGAAACTGACGGAGATGCCTTAGTTCACATGTTCTTACCCTGACTGGGATCGGGAGCCTGTCGACGTCTACGACCGATGGTGTCCTCCACAGCGTTGGGTACATTGAGGATTTTGAATTGGCCCGCAGGTCCGGGCGGGCCCTGGGGTCCGGCGTCTCCCACTGAGCCTTGATCGCCGCGCGGACCTTTAACGCCATTTATGGAAGGTAGAAGAGGAGAAAAAGGGGCACATGTCAGTAAGGAACAAGCAACCAGCAACAAGTGGAGGACGCACCAGGCCAGACATGCAAACAGCCGCCGTGCTTTCATCTGCTGTTCATTTAGGTCTGCCTTACGGGCCCTAAAGGGGTCGGCCCATGCTATTAGGGTGGAAGCTATTAAACGGAAGTTGAGAAAAAACTAAAAAAGAGCACCCTTTTACCCTGTTGATAAAATTCTGACAAAAGCGAATTCGGTCGGGGTCTGCGGCTTATTGTCAACGATTGGTCAGATTGTATATGGTTTTCCGAAAAAGCGTCACCTTTGGAGATATTAAACAATTCAGAGTCCTTGAGAACTCTATTTTGGTGGTTATTGTATATTCCTCTTAAAAGTAACCAGTAATTACGAAAAGGTGATAATCCCTAGTGGAATGTGATAAAGTGTTCCGTGTCTATTGAACAATGCTGGTTATTCTCCCATAATCACGAGTTTCTTCGCCTGCGTGACAGCAATTTCAAGCACGTCAACGACACTTTGCCGCTCCTTTGCCTTCGTCTCGTTGTAGAAAGGAAGGTATGGAATGGAAGGAAGGAACGGAAGGCGGATGGATCACCCTTTCGCCATTCCATCAATCATATGCTTCTTGATGGAATTTCGGCCTAGAGGTGTGTCCTGGGCTTCCCACCTCGCCTGCCCAATTGCTTTCTCTCTTTCCATCACCATACGAAATCCACTTTTCATCAGGAGTATGATTTGGTTCAAAAACTGCGGCAGTCGTGTGTGGCGAAGGAAGCAACGAAGAGGCGCACTTCCTCTTGAAATGCTCCTTCGACCATCGGCAGTCGCTTCGGTTCCTCGCCCTATGGCGTGCGCGGATCGGATTCCACAGTCGTCGTGGTCGTGGTCGTCGTCGTCGTCGTCGGTAATTCCTCCTCGTGAGCTTCTTCAAGGCGCCTTGACGGTGCTCAAGTAGCCGAAGCATATTTTTGCAACAGACGTTGAACTTTTTTTTCCCTTAGTGAATCCATCTCCGAATGCCTCGTTAATGTTTCTCGAAGCCTTTTGAGCTGCGTTACGGTTCAGTTCGAATTCATACAAGAAAAGTCTATGTAAATCTCACTTTGCTTTCATGTGGTTTGGTTTCGGCAAATAATAAAATAAAGCACAGATACAGAGAGGAATAATTTTACGAAATAAACAAAAAGCATATTTTTAACGTGTGTAAATAAAAGTATCGCGCGCATGTTACAATGCACCTCGTGCAGTGGCGGTTTAACACACACTAATCAAAAAGACCCGTTTCATAGTTTCCAACCTAGTAATTTGATGATACCATCGTTACCGAACCTCTCTGAGTAGAGCCAGTAAACCTTTCTTCAGACTGGTGTGTCACAGTCATCCCGACTGGACACCCGATTGACAGAGAGACCATTTGCCAACAATATTTGCCAACTTGTGAACTAACATTTGAGCAGAATCTTCCATCTACATAGAATGTTGCTAGTTTGAACTCACTTACGGCTATGCTACAGGAAACCTCACTGTGACAAAGTAGAGGAACCAATATCGCTCCTGGCAACCGATAAATTACTTCAAACTCCTTCCTGGGAGATAAACAAAGAAGCGCAAATGTCAGGAGAACGGCATTTGCATCAAAGTCCTGGAAATGTGCAAGCTTTGCGAAACGAATGCACAAAGTCACGGCAAAGAAATGTGCAGATCAGACCAAAACAACAAGAACTAGTGTACCTTGGAGACCTTGGGGTCCCTGGGGACCGGTAGGCCCCACCGGACCCTGTTCACCGTCGTCGCCGGGAGGCCCAGTCTCACCCTTGCGACCCTCATCTCCCATCGGTCCTGGCTCGCCTTGCTTGCCCTCGGGGCCGCGATCACCGGGAGAGCCTGGCTCGCCTTTGGGACCTTCTGGACCGACTGTGCCTGGATTGCCACGGATTCCACGTTCGCCTGTATCGCCTTTCGCACCCATCGCGCCTCTGGGTCCCTACACGAGCAGAGACGTAAGAAAATCTCAATTTCGCTGAGGCATAATAATGGCCTCGAATGGCACAGGAACCTGTGGAAAGAG
This sequence comes from Dipylidium caninum, assembly GCA_017562135.1. Lineage (NCBI taxonomy): Eukaryota > Metazoa > Platyhelminthes > Cestoda > Cyclophyllidea > Dipylidiidae > Dipylidium > Dipylidium caninum. The sequence goes on along the minus strand of QEYB01001685.1, from coordinate 818,225 downwards.
CGACACGCAAGGGTACCCCTTCCTGCTGGAAGTCGATTAAAGCTGGGCGCATCCGTGGATTTTTGGCGATCATACCATGATGTTTCGAGTAGAAAAGATGCGATCAGAAATATTTTGCGAGACAACTAATAGCCTCACATTAATTTAAAAGACCTTTTTTTCTTCGGTCGGTTCGTAAGTCTAAGAGAGTTGAAGGGGAGACCTAACAGGTCATGTTAAGGGCGAAGTCTATCTCGAGGAAAGGTGACTAAGCGACACTTTTCGACGCACAAGTTTACGAGAAGTACTAATCGAAATACCTTGGATCCACGGCGTCCCTTCTTGCCGGTACTGCCAATGGGTCCTTGCGGTCCCTGCAATGAAGAAATAAAAGTCAGATAAGAAGCGTGGAGTTGGAGGTGAGAGAGGAGGTGACAGTGTTCATAGAAGCTTACAGCATCGCCAACGGGACCACGTTCACCCGCCTGTCCAATGGGTCCAGCTCGACCCGGAGGTCCTCGTGGACCACGTGGGCCGCGTTCGCCCACTTTTCCTCGATCTCCGCGGTCACCAGGAGGTCCAGCTTCGCCCTCTGTCCCTATTGGACCCTGAACTCCCGATTCACCAGCCAATCCGGTGGGTCCGGGACTTCCTTCTTCTCCCATTGGGCCTTCTGGACCTTGCGATCCCGGTGGACCGGTTTTGCCGGCTGGACCTGGGGCCCCGCGTTCACCACTGGGGCCTACGGCACCCATGGAGCCCTTGGGACCCGGTGGGCCCTGAAACAGTACGATATACCGCTCTGTGAGATGTTGACACTCGGACAGTAGATAATGTTCATAACTTAGTTGCTAAAGAACTCAGCTCTGAGAATGACTTTTTACCAACGAGACAGCATGGCTTTCATGTCAAGCGTGATCAGTTCTTATTAAGCCTCCCAACTTGTCCTCCTCGTTGCCAAAACACGAGGAATTATTATTGCTTGAACACCCCCGCCTCCAAATTACTGAAGGGTGATCCAAAAAGCCTCTTTCGCATCATTCACTTGGTTAGGCGGCTTTGAATAATCGACTTCATTTAATCGTCACATTATTGTTTACGAAGAAGAAATAGTTTTTCTTTCAGGAAAGGGGACGCAACATAATTTTCCCTTCCTCGACATGGCACTACAATACTATCAACCTTATTCGTGGTGTTTTTTCCGTAGTGAACTTCGAAATCTGCATAGAGCAGCCTTTTACTATACTTCTTGTTGGAGGTGATAAATTCATAAATCTCGGCCGACTAAAAGTAGGACATTTTAACCACAACCAAGGCACGACTCACCATTTCACCAGGCGGGCCCGGGGGTCCAGTCATGCCAACAGGACCTGTTGGACCCTGAGGACCGCGTTTACCGCGCGAACCTTTGACTCCGCTAACGCCGACTGGACCGTCTGAGCCCTTTTTGCCCTTTTCACCGCGTGGACCTACTGGTCCTGTCTCGCCTTTCGGGCCAGGAGGACCCTGAGGACCGGACGGGCCGGTTGGACCTCGCACGCCCGCAGCACCGACGGGGCCTGGGGCACCCGGTGCACCACGAATGCCCACGGCGCCTTGAGGACCTTTTTCTCCCTGCTCACCGCGGGGACCGTCTGGCCCCGGTGGCCCCTGTAATAGTAGGAATGGGGATGTTGCTTCTGCCCGAGGTGTGATAAAAGATGCATGGAATTAAATTAACATACACTAACACTACATGAGTACCACACCGAAAATTGCAAATAAAATAAAAGTACACTGGGACAGTAATTCTACTCACTGGTGGACCCCGTGGTCCGGGAGGCCCACTGGGACCGCGTTTGCCAGGCACACCCTTAGGACCTTGTGGACCCACGTCACCGGGTTCTCCAGGTTCGCCTGGAAGGCCTGGAATTCCTGGAGGTCCCATCATTCCCTGCGCTCCCTGGGGACCGGGTTCACCCTGCCAAGGATTTAAAGATTGAGCATGACATAATTCCCATTCCAAAGGTTGTCCAACATATCTCTTTCTTAGATAAGAGAGTCTAAATTTACCGTTCAAAGGACAGCATGAACTGACTTACGGGGGCTCCACGATCGCCTTTGGGTCCAACTTCTCCAGTAGGTCCTTGATCACCCTTTTGTCCTTCAATGCCCGGAGGTCCCAGAGGACCGGGCTTCCCTCGTGGTCCACGGACACCCTTGGGCCCAGCCGGACCCACAGGACCGGTCACGCCCACGTCACCCTTGTCTCTACAATGAAGCAATGAGGGTGATGACAAAGCTCGGGATAAAATGCCCAACACCAACGTGTTAGTATCGGGTGGGACTGGAGAGATGGATAATATCTATGTCAAGACTAACCCAGTCTCGCCCTGAGGTCCATCGGGACCACGAGCGCCTTGGGGCCCAGCTGGACCTGGAGAACCACGAGGACCCGGATCTCCGCGATCGCCTCTGTCACCCATGCGACCCTGAATGCCCGCTTTGCCCATGTCACCCTTCGGACCGATCTTTCCTCTTGGTCCTGGTTGTCCTCGCGCTCCACGGAAACCCACAGGTCCTGCGGCTCCAGGAGGTCCAGGTGGACCCAACTCACCTTTGCCACCCTGAAGGCGGATAGGTTGAAAATATGACCTTGTCACTCAACTCGTCAATCAAGAACTTCCAGTGCATGACTCCTCCACTCACCGGCTCGCCCTCGCTACCCTCCTTGCCCGGTTTGCCAGGAGGTCCCATTGGGCCTCGTGGACCTCTGGGGCCTGGCTCACCGGCTGGACCTTGTTCGCCTGTAGGTCCAGTAGGACCGGGCAAACCGATAGGGCCAACTTCACCGGGTGGGCCGCGCTCTCCTGTCTCGCCGCGCTCACCAATGTCTCCAGGAGGTCCGTGAACACCAGGAAGACCCTAGGAGCCGAAGGCATGTTGGTAAGAATATGCAAATTTGGAAGAACCGAAAGATGCTGATTCTACTTACCGTGGGCCCTACAGGACCAGCGAAGCCCAAAAGTCCCCGAGGTCCCGATGGTCCAGCAGGACCAGGAGGACCAATGGGGCCGGCAGGACCTTCATCACCACGAGCGCCAATCGGTCCAGATGGTCCGGAAGCTCCGCGTGGGCCGGGAGGTCCGACAGGACCAATCGGACCTCGCACTCCGATGGGCCCGATAGGTCCGGAATCACCTTTCTCTCCATCACGTCCAATCGGACCGGTCGGACCAACGGCCCCCTTTGGTCCTGGAGCTCCAGGATAACCTGGGGGTCCCACGGGACCTTGAGCTCCCTGAAATCAAGACATCATTAGACTTCCTTAACGGGGATCGCATTCGATCATATTTGTTTCTTGAGTTGAGGCGGAGGAGGAGAAAGAAGTACCTTTTCGCCATCGGGACCATGAGGACCGGCCTGGCCGACCTGACCAAGTTCTCCTTTCTCACCAGATAGACCCTCAGGACCGGATGGACCTGGTAATCCACGATCACCACTGTCTCCACGATCACCGCGTTCGCCGACAACACCCGTCATACCAGCAGTTCCGGTGGCGCCCTTGGGGCCCACAAGACCGCGTGGTCCTCGGTCGCCCTTGAAGCCGGTCGGCCCCATTGGTCCAACATCACCGGGAAGGCCCTCTTGACCATCGTCTCCTTTCAGACCAAGGTCACCCTAGATATCGTTGAACATGAATTAGGGCAACCATTGTGAATGGGAGAAAGGGAGGAGCCATGTGGATACACAGAAGCAGGGAAACTTAGGAAAACAAAATGTTAGTAACGTCGGAATAAGATTTCTTTTCTCTCATTCCCATCAACATGGGTCCGACGGGGAGGACTAAACTCCTCCCCGAGTGGAAACGGGATGAAACAATCATTGGAGTGTTAGAGCTAGTGGCAGGGTGTCCACTTCGTCTTGTCTTGAGCAAAACAGGGCAAAGGTGGGGGCAGACGGGGACATGACCACCTTCGGGCACAGTGGGAAAGCATGCATTAAACAGTAACCTTCCTTCCCTTCCACTTGAAATATCTACGAGATGGTTAGAAGTAAAAGTAGATCTGGGGGACCGCAAAAAGAGCATTCTGGTAAATTTGCGTGGAGGGGCAGCGATAACGGTTTCAGGGACATGAATAGTTGGATAGGAAGTAATTGCAGGCAGAGAAGTAGCCATACCTGTGCGCCAGGATTTCCGGTAGGACCAGTGGCACCGGCAACCCCAGCAACACCGGGGGTGCCACGATGGCCGGGCATGCCGGGGATGCCGCGTTCGCCTTGAGGACCCATCACGCCAGGCGGACCAGGGGGACCGGCGGGGCCAATCGGACCGGCTAAACCAGTCTCGCCGATTTCACCCTTCGGGCCAGGTGGTCCCATAGGTCCGGGAAGGCCGCGAATGCCCGGCTGGCCGGGAGGACCGGCTGGACCCTGGGGAAAGAGACAGGAAAAGCGTAATTTAACACACAAAATTGGTCTTTTTTTCCGACACATCGGGGATTATTCAAATACACGAATGAAATTATTCCAGCAGTTTAGGGTTATGCGCATCCCTTATCGCTTGTCAGAGGGGAGAAGAACGGAGGCACTGAGCGCCCCCTACACCCCATCCCCGTCCACTCGCACAAAGACGACTGTCGCATGTGACCGTCAGTGCACGTCTTGTAGTTTTTCAGTCTGGATGGCTGGCAAAGAAAATGACTTAGTCACTGTCCGGCGAATGCGGGGACGATTCAAGGTTGCCGAAGGGTGAGAGAGCAGCAGACAAAGTTGACGCTGTAGTCCCAACTCGGGCAACATGTTATCCGAACCACCCGAGGTGTAAGTTTTCAAATGACAAGACGACTGAACCCTCCCAAAATAAATGATATCGGGACAGTTTATGTGCGTCAATGTAAGTTTGACGCAGTCAAAATGGTGGAAAGTTGACTGGTTGTCAACTTACCGGATAGCCAGGAGGACCTTGTTCACCGGTGGGACCAGTTTCACCTGGTCGGCCAGTAGGACCGGCGGGACCACGTTCGCCCTGAGCTCCCTTCTCACCGGGCGGACCGTCGTCCCCTTTGTGGCCACGAGGTCCCGGCAAACCCGGGAGACCGGGTGCACCAGGTCACCCTTGGGACCCTGTAGTCCCATCACACCCGCCTCGCCGTCGCGACCTGGGCGACCCTATCAGAAAAGGGAGGACGAGTCTTTAATCCCCAGGGCGGACCGTTGTTTCAATTGCCCTCGCCGCGAGTACTTCCTCTCATTTAAACTACTTCCTTCAGATAAAAAAGGTCTCCCTTACTTATTTCCGTAAAAATTCATTCCGTGTGATTATCCAATCCAAACGTGGTTTGGCCCTAAAGTGTTTTTTCCTTTTCAACCTCCGGGAATTTTTACTTTCATGGCGCATGTCAGGCTGTTAACAGTAGAGCCCTGGTTGGTTGGACCGGGTCGATTGTGAGTCAGGGCCTAAAGTTCACACTATTGCCAAGGGTCAGCGCAATTGAAGACGTGCAACATGCATGCATGGGAATACCATAGGTCCTCTGGGTCCAGGATGGCCTCGCGGTCCCACAGGACCAGTGAATCCGGGATCGCCTTGAGGTCCTTGATCGCCTTTGGGGCCGGGAGGGCCGGGAGGTCCTTGGGCGCCAGCCAGTCCTGGCATACCAGGCAGACCACGTGGACCTTTCAGCATCATCTAGTAGAGAAGGCACCAGTGAGGCAAGTAATAGGATCTGCATAAAGATCATTTGAGACTTAACTCACCACTGATTGTTGAATGGCAGCTCGGAACTGCGCCATTCGAACGTTCTCATTCTTGCCGTGGGATGGAACTGGCATGAGAAGGACGTGGCCCGGTGAACCCTGAGGTCCTGGGGCTCCTGGCAGACCAGGACGACCATCACGGCCCTGTATTACATGAAGAAAACCGTCCGAATAGATCTTATACAGTCAAAATTAAACGCAGCATAAATCAGCCACTCAATTCAATCCTCGGCTTCTTGCATGTGTGAGACTATGCAAACAATGCCTCGAGAAATCCTGCTTACAGTATTCTAAACTCTTCATACTGTCGCGTTATTGACGGATGAGACGTTCCGTGTAACGTCTGAGCACCTGAGCCTCAGGGAATCGGCGAATCGGCACCAGTGTGCAAGTCAAAAAAAGTCAACTGAGGGGAGAGTTCCCACTTAAACCACTTTCCGTCCACGTCCTAACGACGGCTTCTACTACGTTGGGGAGCCATCACATCCATTCAGCAGTGGTCCGGCGTTTTAGGGACGCCACGGTCTTGATTTCGGGCGCCAAGAGTTCTGACGAAGTAAAGCTCAAGTGCCTTAGGCTTGGCCGAGTTTGACTCAATTGTTTGTCCAAACCGCCCACTCCCTCCCGTTGACATGTGAACCAGTGAAGGCGGTCCACCCTTCGACGGGACTATCTCGGTCAAACTTCCTCTGCACCACATCATAGTTCCCTTCCAGTCCCAATTTACTGAGCTCCATACTCCACAATGCGCAACGAAGGCAGAGACTTTCACGTGAAAGTCTTCCAACCCGGTCACCCCTAGACGGTGGGTCACGACGCACAAATCGCCCAGAGCAGAGACTTCAACTTAACTTTTGGTGGAGAAGACGCCAAAAAGCAACTCACCGCTGGTCCTTTGGGCCCCTTGGGGCCAGGTGGGCCCTTAGATCCTGGAGGACCCTGCAAGAGCACCAAGAGGCGAGACGTGAGTCTAAGTGTTGACACACCTCTTTTCACTACCACCTAGGGACACTTCATGCGACAACTCACTTGAATGTACACTTGTCCGTTGATCTGCCAAGAATGAAAAAAACGAGTTACAGCCAAGGTCATAGGGGCGTGGCGTGGGAACGGGCACAGAGAATGGTGGATTCTGTCAGCCGCATGAAATGGTCTGCTTCACCTTCCCTTTCCTATCCTCAATGTCTAGGCTCTGCAATATTTCCCATTTGGGTGTGTCAGCGGTAAACAGGACTACGTTTAGGACGGTGGCTATTGTTTAACCTTGCTTTAACAAGCGGGACTGACGCAGACTGCGTGGGAAGGAGGCCTCGAGGACTTTGAAGGTTTTAGCCCCTTTTTGTAACTGCGGCATCTGTGTGAATCAACTCACCTCTTCGTAGTTTCCCTCCTCAGCCATCATGACATTGCGGCGACTTATTTGCTCCAAGTTGGGGCAGATTTCGAGCAGACGTTGGTGATAGCCGTAGGCTTGTTCGGGATCCGGCGATAACACCAAATCGCCAATCTTAGTCTGGAAGTAATTGGCAACGACATGTCACAGTAAAAAGGTGAGATTCAACACAGAGGAGCATGAAATAGCACCGCCTCACATGCTGAGAGCCCGGAGTCTCCTGACTGTGGAGTAAGTACACCTTCCCGCCGCCAAGAGTGGAGGGGTTGACGGTGCCTCGATGCACAGTGGTGTAGTCGCGCTCCACACCATTCAACATGAGCACCAGAGTGTCGCCCTTCACACTCAGACCGATTGACGTCCAGCTGCATTTGGGGCATGGCAAAACAGCGTTACTTGGGGAAAGACTCACTGGCCATCCTCTACATTTTGTCCACCTGTTTCAACGATTCTCCCCTCCTCACATCGCCCTCAGCCTTTTGCCACTTCTCCTTAAACTAACACTCTGCAAAGGAACGTCAAAGCGTGGCAATACATGGCCCCGGAGCGACGCGACCTGAGATTCATTTTACTGAGAGTCTACTGCATTTCGTGCCAAGGCGGATGTATGGCAAATGGAGATCCAGAATGAAGGCACTTCCTTCCCCACGTGTTAGGTGAAATTCCAGGTCAGGGAAGGGAGAGAAGGAATATCTGGGGACTTTTGATACTTTTGCCAGTCTGGAATGGCCGATTGGAAAAGGCGGTCCTGAATTAACCGCAAATGCGCGCTATGAGAGCAGGGAATCTCTTCACCTTAGCTTCGCTCGTGTTCGTTGTGTGAAGCCACGGGCACGGCGCGAGGCAACTGGAATGTGTATGTTTGCCTGCCACGCAAAAGGGGTGAACTACTGTCCAAAAAACAGTCCGATGAGGAGCCGGGCTAATGGATAAGGCAAAATCCGCGAGATTGCTCGGTGTCCAGATAATGGGCATATCTGTATTTGCCCTCCTTTCCCCTTTTTTCTCCTCTCCCTACTGTACTTCGACTGACTTGGGATTTTCGAAGAGGCACACAATGGGGCTGCTTACATAGTATGACAAAGCGAGACCCGAGGAATGAAAGCGAAGTCTTTTCTTGTGTGTATGGGCTTCGAACTTTTCCCACGCCACCTCTAAACACTTGGAATGAGGCTACTTCCTGTCGGTGAAGTGGTTTTTCAACCTCCGCATTAAAAAAAGTCAACTTACCCATCACCGGCCAAAGTGTGATTGAAGCGTATCATATTGACAGTATCTGGTGTCTCGGCCATCTTGAAGACGAGTTGACTGTCCAAATTGAGGCTCAGCACTTCGCGACCCGCGGTATCACGGACGTCCAAAAGGGTCTGACGTTTGCCAGATGTGTCCACCTTGACAAGACCCATGATGGAGAAGGCGTCCGGAATGCCATCTGAATGGGTGCAGGGTCAACAACAGCACCACAGACAAGGTAAATTTGGCGACGAGATAAGGAGACTCACTGGGAAAGAAGGATTTTGCGGATTTGGAGAGCTTGTCGCCACGGATGAAGGAGAAGGCTGCCCCCGCATTGTCACAAGCTCCTCTGTGCTTCTGCACGTTCGAACCCGCCAATTGGTCGAGTTTGAATTCACTGAAGAAGTTGATGCTCCCTTGGAGAGGCACAAAAGTGGGAAGAATTAAACAATGATGCGGAAAGGCATGGAAAAGGTGATCAGACGGTCTGCAAACGAACAGGCCGCCCGCTGGAGTCGAAACTCCTTGCGAAGCCATCTCGAGCCGCTTACTATGGAAGAAACTCAGTCACGGGGACGTATTCCTGAAGAAAGGGGTGCGACAAACAGGCGAACAGTTCAGGCCTCATCATTGTCGGCCTGAACCCTTACACAAGAAGTTCTGTCCCGATTTGGCAGTCTACGCTCGTCTTGGCATGGAGCCTTCAGGGAATGGCAGAACTGCTAATTCCGGGTGCGACGCGATGACAATATGCAAAATGACTCTGCACGATGTACAGAGTGAGGCAGTACACTTCAAATCCTCCTCACACAAAGGCGACACCTTAGGTTACCATTGGGGCAAAGATGGGAACGAAGTAAGTTGTTTCTGGGATGAAGACTAGGTTTAACTGACTGTCGTGATGGGGTGCTAAGGGAGCAGAGTGGACCGGCAGACGGATCTACTAAGAAAGTAGGACAAAAGTGAGACATAGGCAGGAGGCCGATCTCCGATCCTGCGGTGAGGAGAAGGGTCGTTGCGCACTCTCACTGGACTGGGCACTTTGGCAAATCGTCCCGACGACTAGGGAGCCCGAACAATGAAAGCTCTGGTTCTACCTGTCTCCCACCCCTGTCGCCCATCTGACTGGGAGGCGAGAAATTTCCAGAAATCTCTCTAACATCAGGAACTTTTCAGACCCGAGATGAGATATCTTCACCACTCGCAAGGGAAAGTGGACCGACTTCTCACTTCCTCTCCCAAGGTGAAAAGGATCAACTCATGGTAGGTAGCTCTTTGAGGAAAACCTCTCCGTTGAAGTCGCCTCCTCCCCTTACCTTTCGCGCAGATTAAAACACCACTTGTCCTAGATGATTTTTTAGTGATTATCTCTCCCTTTACTTCTATCTGTGGCTTAACCCACCCATTTCGCGAAGATGAACTCCCGCCAAAATAAATTCTTTAGGGCTTGATGAGCGTCAATACAAACACAATGGATCACCTCAAAAATCCTGACGCTTTCCTCAAACGACTTTAAACAGTAATTCAATCACGATTGTAGAAAGGGAAAGTCAAAATGAGTATTCCCTCCGGCCTCGTAATTTTTTGAAGATCACGTGCAGACAGATGGAATGGAATCAAGCCATCCGAGCCTCGAATCGTGAAAGACGACTTACCCGAAGGCAACTGACTTCCATGGATAGATAGATCCAAGGCGTTGACGCAGCCGAGGGCTGTGCAGAGAAGAACCAGTAGGGCCCTCAGCCGAGGTTGCAACATCCTCGGAGTTCAGCCGCGCCGTATGCGGTGTACTTCTGCGTTGCTTCCGCCGTGTGCCCTCTCGGAGACTCTCGGGACGCACCCAGGCGCACATACACACGCACACCATATCCTAGTCCCGTTGCCTCATTTCAAACGGTGTAGCACCCAAACCCCTCCGAACTGTCCATTGGTCGGAAGAGGTGCATGTACGCGCAAGCGTGTGCTGTGGGCGCACAAATCGAGGGTGCGGTGCCAGTGGTCGATCTGTAACGATGGGAGGCTACTGCTATTGCCGCTATCCAAGTCGTTCCAATTGATCTCAAGGTGATAAAAAAATGAAAAAATGGGCTATTACGAAGGTCGCTAGAAGATGTGAGGTCATGATGTCGCAAGTGCACGTCCCCCCTGCCTCCTGACGACACTACTTGCAGAACACACACTTTACTTCTTTTTATGATTAAAAATTTGGGAAATGTTTATGACACTTGAGGTAGACTTCGAGGTCGGTACTTGTGTAAATAATTGTGAGAGAATTTATCATATTTCTTATGAATTCTTTGCTTTCCCGAATTACCATCCTTTCAACTTGATCGCCTACCATGGACTTCCTTTCCACCCTACATATCCATTACTCCTTCGGCACGACGCCAACTCTCGCCCGCAAAGGTAAAAATAGGCGGTATGAGAGGACTAATACGGTGGAGAATGAGCTTAGTAACAATGGATAAGAGTCAATCATAAGTTTGTTTGTAATGCATATTGCCTCCTAGCCAATCAGGAGTGGGGCGGGAGTGAAATTAGGTCGCCGATTCTTATTGGTGCGCGCACACCTCACCGACCCAGATAATAACCAATAGGCGTGAAGAGAAATATGTGTGTCAGTAGCCTGAGCCAAGACAGTTTCCTTCGTTTAGTTTAGTTTTGCAAAAGCGCCGCATTACCCGCAACTAACGGAATTTTGAGTATTTTACTGTCCACAAGATTCGCGGGACTGACACTGTTCCTCTCTGTCCCGAAAGGGTAAATTGCCCATTAAGTATGGAAATGGAAGGCCTTGTGTGTTTAGACCCTGAACGTTTGCGGTTGAAGGGAATGGAGCTAGCGGTGGGAACTGCTTGAAGAGGACACATAAGGTTGGGCTAAGAAGCTCTCAATGTTCTTCTATTTTACATTTGTTCGTTTTAAGGGCATCCATTGTCTGGTGTAGAACATCAGCAAAAACCCCCTGTTTGATCTCCTTTTTAGCGTATGGGTTAGCCCAACAATCCGTCAGCAATTTATTTGGGGCTATAAAGCTAGAGGGTTAGATAGCGATGGGGCTTCAGACTGCGGACATGACATGTGAGCGGGCTCTACGAGCACTGTTTCCTCGCAGCCTTCCCTCCTCCACCACCTCAAATTTTGACAGCTTAAAGGCGCTTTAACTACTTTCCTACTTAGCTGTAATCAGTACGAGAAAGTATAGTTGTTTTGCTCTTTTGCGATTTCTAAATAATGTTTAAGTGTCAACGTGCTACTCATTATCAATGAGTAGGAGGTGATTACTCTAAGGGAACCAAGCGTACATTCGGAAATTACTCATTTTCTACCCAGTTGAAAATTATCAGCTGAGAATGGTTTTCTCGAAAGTGATACTCCACGTGAGATAAATGAAAGCCTCACCGCGATGGTTTCCATTTAATTTGAGGAATAACCCCATACATAAGACAAAATAAACCTAACTGGGACTTGCATTGCCTTGAGTGCCCATTAGATACAACCGCATTACTCAACAATCCATGACGAAAAACCGTAACAAAACGCAGTGTTCTGCAAGCACTGTGCAAATAATCACGATCACCCCCATCAATGCCGTCCTTCCGCGCCACCAGGCGAGAAAACGAGCACATAAATGACGGGTCGATGGGGAGTTGCGTGCGTCCTGATGTGGGAACTGAAAGCAGCTATCATTTGTCCACATGGGGCGCAAACCTTCAACAAATGGAGGAGCCGGTGAAGTCAATGAAACGTGAACCAATGAACACGCCAAACACCGAGGCGAAGCTACGTAGGCCACTGTGGAGTAGTCGGAGGCTATTCACTAAGTTAATTTCACACTTGCACGGAAGGAAGATGAAGACACATAATTACTATCTCCCACTGCAGTTCACCTTTGCCTCCTCTCACTCCAACGCTTCATCTCCCTTCCTCGCTCTGCATCGTCTCTTATTCTTCACTCAGCTGTCAAAACGCTTGAAATGTGTTAACTCATAATCACAAAGGCGAGGCAGAAGATGATGCCTGTGTCGGTGGTGGGGATGCGGATTAATGAACGGGTTTGCGTACGCTCTCACCCTTTTTCCCTTCCTCTCTGCCTCTCCACCCTCTCCATCTATTAGGCAGGGGCATGCGTACATTCACATACGCGCGTACAGACCTCCACTAACATCGGAGGTCTTGTTAACTGTAATTACTCTGTCATATCTAATCTATCAACTGCTGGAGAGCGGATGGGGTGGATGAGGGGACTAATTTGTCCATCATTGAGGGACTGGGGGGGAGGGGCTTTTGCCCACACAAGTGAGACCAGGCAGGCAGTCCGTCAGTCAGTCACTCAGTTACTAGGATGATTATCACATTAGACACTACTGAATACACCCGATCTTTCGTGTCCAGACTGTTTACGAAGTTGTTTTGTATCTGCGTTTCCGGGAGATTGGAAATTTCGGCATTATGAGGGTAAAGCTCTAACCAGAAACCAGGGGCCCTCCTCTACAAACTATAACAAATTTCTTACCTCGCTCTATTTGTATCCCATTGAACCGAAGAAAAAAAAAATTAGGGAGAACCATAGTTAACACATCTCGATTACTGCGACTTGTAGGGCGTAAGTTCTTTCACCATGATACGCGCAGAAGTGGAGGACGGAAGGGAAGGGCAACAGGCTACACGAAAGGCGTTACAGACGCTGAGGAAGGTGCAAGGAAGTGCCTCCTCTTCCCGACAGTATGTTGACTTCGTTCTGAACATATTTTCCTTCGTGTTTGTGACGGGGATGGCTGTTACCTGTGCAGCCTGAAAAGGAAAAATGCTCAGAGCAGGCGACAGATATCGAAAAGTACACATGAGGCTGTTACAAAAGGACTCGTGGGGTTGTTTTGAAGTTTGGGGCCATCCAGATACGAAATTAAGAGCTCGAATTCCTAAGAAGAGGCCACCACCTTTGTAGTTGGAAAGAAGAATGAGCTTAAGGAATTATGAACTGAAACGACTGGAAATTGACTGCATGGCCACCAAGCCGACTGTTTGCCATTGCATTGGAGGTGAACACTGACCTGCTTTCCAAAAGCCGACTCTGACAATCGGAATCTCCGTCGAAAGTACAATGCTCAGTGAATTCATTAGCCTTCGTAGTTGACGCCTTCAATGGTGCCAACTCCAACCAACAGATTCTTTCCCACTTGGGCTTGAGGCCAGGATAATAGAGCCCCTAATGGCCCAAGATGATTGCTCTGCGTCTGTAGCCATAAAAATGTGCCAAAAAAGGGAAATTTCTTCTTCTGATCCGAAAAGAGAACTTCTGAGGCCTTGTAACTCGCTTCTCCACTGACTGCATAGGGGGAGGGGGAAACTTCACTTTGAGAATGCACATTTTATTTCCTCCTCTTCGTCGTTGCAAGGCCTTGCAGCGAGAAAAAAACTAATACAGCAAAATGGTTTGCCATATGTCTAATGATGCGCATAAATGGATTAACGAAACCCCTATTCGGCCCTCTTACGTGCATGTGAGCGGTACGAGAGGGGTGGAGGAATCGGTTGACAAAGCGGGATAACGCAAGGTCAAACAGCCTTGAACCTCGAGCGGCTGATTTGACGCCTCTGCCTCAGGAGAGGAGGCTGTTTACTCCAAATGACTCACCATGAAATTGAATACTCGCCAGACCCTCCATGGCCACTTTAGAGCGTGGGGCCCATTAGCGTGAAAGGGAAGATTCTCATTTAGCGCTGCTTCTAAGGGCCTAAGGCGCGTGGACAGACTTATTTGGGCATCATTTGGACTGACGAGCAATAAGAAATTTTCCACTTTCATCAAATCCAATTTTCGAGCATTTCGTCTTGTTTACACTACTTAATACCCTCAAAAGTAGTTAATTCTGTCCTATTGCAGTAGTGTTTCTCAAAGCTCTTATTTGTGATTACTTCAAATGACCACGTTCCTCACAGTAGTGCCTCTTGTTATCCCAATCAGAAAAGTCAAAGGAGTAAAGAGCGGTTCGGCTGGGCCTTCTTGCCAATCCACTATGGATAAGTTTGCCTTTTATGCAAAAGAGGTGAACAGGCTGTCCCCTCCATAAAACTCTCGTTAAACCGTGAAATGCCAACTTATAGGTGCGAGATGAAGCAATTAAAGCCATCCGGATGGCGGAGTTTCAGTCGTCTGATTGAAATGACCAGATCTTTCATTAAAGATTCTGAATTTGTCATCCATCCTTTTTGCCTCAAAATAAGTAGTTTTTCTTCCCCGCCCAACTCCTAACTCCTACCCAACCTTTTGTGTGTATCCGGGAGTTGTCGTTTGAAGTGCGCCAAGTTTATCCCCATCTTTAAACAATGTTTTCTTAGGATACTTACCATCCAGTCTTTCCCCAATCTTAGTTAGACACCGCCAATGGCAACGGCCGCGCTTGACGTTTAAGTTGTGGTATCATCCTGGAAGTCTGCGAGAGGAGAAGAGGTCAGGAGGTGGGGAAGGAGAGAGAGAGGGAGAGGGAGAGGGAGAGGGAGAGGGGGAGGGGGAGGGAGGGAGGGAGGGAGAGGATGTGGAAAAAAGAGTTTCCATTGGTGGTCGAAAACAAAAAATAGGAGACCGTGAGCGTATGGCACCCATTTAATGAGAATTGAGGCATGGAATTAGGTCAGGAGGAAAGGTGGAGCAGGCAAAACAAGGTTTTTGTCAACCCACCGCCTCTTTACCCCTCCGACAAGGCCTAACCGCCCTTCTCTCCTGTCAGTGGCCTACGACAGGAGGCATCACCGGGGCGCAGAGCTCCGCTAGGGGTTCGAACGAGGGGGCTAAGGTAATTCACCACTGAAAATTCTGGTCAGTGGGAAATTTAGCGGAATTGTGGATTAAAGAGATCCACAATCTCAACAATAATTGAGGCTAAATTAGCCTTAATAATACACCTACTACAAACGATGATGACATTGATAAACTCGGTTGTTATTGTTTTAATGCCCCCTGGGGCCTATCATTCGATCTCACATTTCGCAAATAAATCATGACGAAATTAAAACAAGCGCCTAGCGGGCCAGATGAGAGTATATACACCCCTGTGATTTGGCCAAAAGCCGGGGACGTTGAGTACGATGAGATTTTCACAAAAGTGTTCCCATCTCGGTAAGCAACACCTCATTGATGCAGTAGACCGTCACATCGGAGGTAAGTACGGCACTTCCAACCCCGAAGGACTCATTGCAGGGTATCTGTTCCACTTTAGAATAGGGCAGCCTTTCCTCCAGCGCGTAGGTACTGCAGACACACTCCGAGCTTCTCACATGGAATGCGTTCAACTCCCGAAACCCCCTTTTAGGTGATGCGAACACAGTAAAATTGAGATTTCGCATTTAGGGAGGGGGGGTGGGGAATGTGGAATTAGCAGTTACTATGCCTGCTGTTCCCTCTGATGATACTGCTGATTGTCGTTGTAGCTGCTGTATCAATGCTGCTCATGTTTGAGGTAATAATGATTATGATAAAGCTTGAATGGGAGAGACCGCAAAACTGGCATTCCACCTCCCCTTCCTTGCCCCTCCACCCCCTCCCCTATAGCGCTAATCTCCGAACTAATCATCATCATCATTGACACCGCCACTACCACGCGCCTGCCACAGCACCGTAGCTAACATCGAGCACGTCGGAGGTGTGCAGAAAGAGGCAGAGCGTGTGAGAGGGAGGGAGGGAGAGAGAGAGAGCGGGAGAGGGCGGGATACGGGGGGGGGAGGGCTGTGGAGGGGGCGGGGAAGGAGATCACAAACAGCAACGCAATTAGCACACGCGTATCTGCAGCCACCAACACCTCCTGTCACACTGAATAGGTGGTAGCGCCTGAAAGCCCCACTGAGTGCACCGCCTCTTCTTATCAGTAATTGTAATCACATTCACACGCACACACACGCGCCACGCTACACATCATAACGCACGCAAATCCTCTCTGCTGTAGCACCAGCAGCACCACCAGCAGCAGCGGGAGGGGGAGCAGTGGTGGGGTGTGAGCAGGAGGTAGAGGCGGAGAGGAGGGGGCAGTGAGTGAATGGAGGATTGAAATTTGCGATAATTAGCGCGTTTTCAGCGCGTCTTATCATTGACGCCATCATTACCGCGAAAGGTGTGGCGGGTGAGGGAGAAGGAGGTGAGAGGAGGGGGCGGAGCAGAGCCGAACCGAGCGGCGGGGAGGCGAAGGGGGAGGCGAAGGGCGGGGAATAGCTGCGAAATGTAATTGAGGCTTTTACTAACTCGCTAACTCACTCCGCACACATACACACACACACATACAAACATACGTGTCGAATGGCGACTGCAACAGAAATCTTATCATTGAGGAGCGCGGTGCATTAGGCGGAGAGGGAAAAGCCGAATGGAGTAGAGTGTGGTGAGGCGGTGGGCGGGCGGGCGGGCGGACGGGGCGTTGGGGTTGAGGTGTGAAAATGTTGCCAAAACCACAGCCAAAGATTTGGCTGAATACGGGTGTGGGTGGCTGGGTGACTGGAGTGGGAAGGTGGGTGTAGAAGGAAAATCTTTTTTGCCCCCAACTCGCATCCTCTAATGCGTTATTCCACAATTAATAGACCGCATGCCTGGCGTTTGTTGGCTGCACGACACTTTGATGATAACATCATCGCGCTAAGAGCTCTTCCACATGCCTCTCGATGTTTAAGGTGAAATTCCACTGCATTTCATACTGAATGTTGACTCTGCCCCCAAATGCCTCACCGCAATTACCCTCTAGCGGTAGCCAGGACAACGGGTAGTGAACCCTACTCCGATTCACAAGCCTTCATTTCTCCGTCTCTTGTCACCTCCGGCAACCGCGCCAACCACCGAACCTCCTGCCAACGGGAGGAGGGTTTTTAAATGGTCAGTTTGGGCAATCGCCTGTGTTCTGCCCACGGGCCTTGTACGAGGAGGTCCCACCGAATTCTCTGCGTCTTGGCCGCGACAAGTGAGAAAGCAGCTCGTTCCTCTGAGCGTTGGGCTAGCCACTGCCACACCCTCCATATCATTCCGGTAGCACGAGTGGAATGCTGGTGACAAGGAGAGGCACTCAGTTAACAAGGAAAATGTTTCACTGCCCACGACTGGGCATTATTAAAGGCCTCCGAGGGCAGTAACTGGTGACAGACACTGACTTAACCGTTAATTTCGACCATTGCGAAGTACATTTCGGGATCGCGAGATGCAAATGTACAAGAAACCATGTGGCAACTGGCGTTGAGAATGGTAGAAAACAACTCGACTGGCTACTGCGGTGACCAATTGGTGATTTAAGGGTGCTGTAGTCGGAGGGGCGGAGGGTGAAGACGGAAGACGACCCGCCTTTTGTCGGATCTCAGCTTCCCCTCCAGGGGGGGAGGTGGAAGGGGGAGGGGAGAAACGCCGAAAAACGTCACGCAAGTCAGTCTAACAGTCAAAAGTTCCACCGTCTGGAGAACGTGTCCCCGGATCCCTCATTCACATACACGCACATTATCAGGACGGTTTAAGTGGAGAGACGGCATGCGTTTTGCCTCAACTAGCCGTTGGAAGTGCAATAACGCAGAACGCACTTCGTGACTAGATCATCAGGCAGGCCAGTCGAGGTGACTCGACGCGCTGGACACCAAGCAGACCTCGAATGAGTTGAATGTCCCTTCTGTCTGGGTCATTAGGAAAGAAACATACATTCTGGCAGGAACTTAATCCAAGCCGGTTTTGTGGAGAGTTAGGGCGAACGGGGAAGCCAAGCTCCCCACTAACTGAAGGAGGAGGACTCAGGGAGGAGGAGGAGGAGGTGCTCGTTAGATTAAACCCCGGAGTGAACCGCAGCAGACACTTGGCATCCTCAAAGTCATCTCAGAACTCATGAATTGCGGACTGTGTTAGACTCAGCGCTCTCTCCAATGCCTGCCTCGTTAAAAGCGCATTAATATTTCAGAAGGGCAACACTTAAATTTATCGTAGATTAGAAGCTTATGGAGGCGGCCAAATATAGGCCTGTTCAGAGTCCACTGCGGATTCCCTCCTCCACCGCCAAAACCGAAGTGGCCCTCGGCTACCGAATTTAGTTGTCTTTGCGGGAGAATGAGATTGATTTTTCACTGGACTCTGTTAAATGGCACTCTGTCGCAATTCCTCCCCAATGGATGCCCTCCAACCGTGACATCGAAGCCCTTCGGCTTGACTAGGGTGAAACCTACGAAAAGGGTGTTTTTAGTCCGTGCTCAACCTCGACTGAGAGAGATGCTGCGTAACATGCGCACTGTATTTTTATTTACAAACACTTTAAAAGTATTCTTCTTGTTCATTGCGTAACATTTTTCCTGACTGTATCTCTTTTATTTTTATTATTCGCTGAAATCACATGAAAGCAAAAAGCGATTTACAGTGACGTTTCTTGTATGAATTTAAAATAAACCTTAACGCAGCTCATCAAGCTTCGAGGAATATTAACGAGGCATTCGGAGATGGATTCACTCAGGAAAAAAAAGTTTTTTGACGTTCGTTGCGAAACTTTCGCTCTGGCAATTTGGATACCTTGAGGAGAAATTAACGACCACGACGACGTCGATTGTGGAACCCGATCCACGCAAGCAACTACTTGTGCATTTGGGTCTCAACTAAAAACTCGCCACATGGTTACGCCTGTACTTAAAAAATGCGCGTAAAAGAAGCTTTAAATTGAAAAATTTTGACTCATATGCCAGCGACAGGAACCGAAGCGAGTGCCGATGGTCGAACGAGCATTTCAAGACCAAGTGCGCCTTTCGTTGCTTCCTTCGCCATACACGACTGCCGCAGTTTTTTACACCAAATCACCACTCCTGATGAAAAGGGGATTTTGTGTGATGATGGAAAGAGAGCAAGCAATTGGGCAGACAAAGTGAGAGGCCCGGACACCCGTGTAGGCCGAAATTTCATCAAGAAGCTATATGATTAGCATATGAAGGAATGCGAAAAGGGTGATCATCCGTTTTTCCTTCCTACCTTCCTTTCTACAACGAGACGAAGCCAAAGGAGTGGCGGCAAAGTGTCGTTGACGTGCTTGAAGTCGCTGTCACGCAAGGCGAAGAAACTCGTGATTATGGGAGAACAACCAGCATTGTTCAACAGACACGGGCAACACTTTACCACATTCCTCGAGCGATTATCACCTTTTTAGTAATTACTGGTTATTCTTAAGGGGAATATGCAATAACCACCGAAATAGAGTTCTCGAGGACTATGAACGCTTTTCCGGAAAGGCATATACAACTCGACCCATCGTTTACAGTAGGTCGCAGGCCTCGACGGAAGTTTATTCTATTCCAGTGTGACAAACGGTGCAAAAACTCGTTCTTTATGTTTTTTTCCACATTTCAATTTAACTCCCGTTTGATAGTTTCCTACCAGCCCTGCTTAATCTGCACGACGACTACATAAAGCTTCATTTACTGTTGATATACTAAAGAAAATTTCCATACTGTTACATTTTACCACATCCCCCGCATTCACAAGGTATTTCTCCGACCAACCGATTAGTAACTTTTCGTAGTTATCACTTCTTTTTAAGAGACATAAAATAAAGTGACCAAAATAATATTATAAAGGACCTTGGATGGTTTGTCAAATCTTGGGCCAAAAGTTATATAAGATGGGCATGTATGAATTGTCAAACTGTTGACAGACAGTAGTAGAGGTCAATGGAAGTTATTTTAATTGAATATAATTTAAAGTGTATAAATTTGAGTCTTTTCTTTTCTCCTCATATTAATCGCCCATTTCGTAGTTTCCAAACTAATTTCCCTTAGACGTTTATAGATGCGTATTTCTCTGTTCTTTGCCTCAAAATTAGTCCGCAGTGGCGACGAAGCTCCTCGCCAGAGTGCTCTTGAACCTTAATGTATTTTCCCGCCTTCTTGATTGTTTATCTTCTTCATTTTTCTTTTCTTCTCTTGCCTCTACCGCCTCTTCTTTCTTGATCTGTTCCCCTGTAATCAGATTAACATTTCCACTACCGAATCCTCTAACTCCGTTATTGTCCAGTTAAGCGTAAAAGGACAGAATTGAGGCGAATTCCCACGTTCTGCCACCTATCTCTTTCACTGCATTCTGTGGAACTTCTGCCTTATCAAGCAGCTAGACTTTGGCGCCCATAGTCCTCCTCCGCATCCCTTCAGATGCTTCTATTACTCTCAACTTGAAGTTGATCGGATTCCATTAAACCACGACTTGTTTCCATCTGACTCGGGCTATTTATGCCTGTGGAAGTGAGCCTGAGGGCCAAATTAAAGCCAAGTTCGGAGGCCGCTTGACAGGGGTTTTGCAGAGGACCAGAAGTTGTATTGTGAGGCACAAGTCAGACATTTGCATGCCTTGTGTACTGGGGGCAATTAGAGGTCTCCTCGCTCATCAAACCTCTTCCAATTTGAAGACGACGAAGACGTTTTGGGCTCATAATTAGAGACAGCGGAGGGAGAAGGTAAACGCCAGTTGGGTTGGACTACGAGCGCCTGCTTGTTTGTGGCGCCAACAATTAATAATAATGCAGACGAAGGAGGGAGAGGCGGAGCGAGGGAGGGAGGGAGGGGAAAGAGGGGAGGACGGAGAGTCCGGGAGGGAGACAGCGAAGGCTAGCGAGCGAGAGAGAGGGAGGGAGCGAGAGAGAGAAAGGAGAACCTCAAACTCCAACATGTTCTCCCATCAGATGGTTCAGTAATTACAGGAAGCTTTGTGGGCTTAAGTGAAGAGCGATGGAGATAAAGAAGAAAATTAAATGAACACACAGAGACCCACAGACGAATTAGAGGCCTTTACGGCGCCACTACTCATTGGCGGGAGCAATTAGGAGGCTCTCCGGGACCCACAAAAAGGCATTGGATTATATACTTGGAGGATACAATTAATTGCCCTATTTAGTCAGGTCCTTCGGGGCCTTGGAAGCCCCACCACGCGACGGGGAAAAGTCTATCTCAGTCGGCTCCATTGGTAGTCTCTCCCGCCGCCCCCAATTCCTCGTTACTCCTCGAAGCTCTGGCAGTGCGAACATTGCGGATTTTTATTCGAGTTTGCGGAGTTCAAACCTACATGGACGGCCGAATCTCCTGTTGTCACCAAAGTAGAAGAAATGAGGAAAATTCCTAGAGAACCAGTCGTCGTAGAGACAGCGGCCTCGAAATCATCATTCCAGCGTCACTTGCACCAACAGTGGAGGGAGAATATGACGCCGCAATAGACCCTGATTCATTGTAAATGGAGCTCATTTAAAACTACTCAGAAATCCATTCATCTAAGACGGGTGGGAGGAGGGAAGGAGGAGGAAGAGTAGGAGTTACCACCCCAGGTTGGGAGGACGTGTTTCTCCACTTGGTCTGAAGAGGATTTGACGTATAGGCGACGAGGCCAAGTGGCTCCCAGATCGCGTGACCTCGAAATCCACTGCATAGGGAGACGAGAGAAGAGTTTCAGCCCCACTAACGGGCACCAGCGAAGCCACATAAGGACGAAAACACTGCCAGTACACTCGGCTCCCTCTTGCTAGCACCGACAGGCCGGAGGCGGGAAGACAAATCCCACAAAGACTGTAGAGAGAGGGCGAGAAAGTTGAGCCAAGGAGTCACCAAATTTGGTGGTTAAGAAAAAGGTTTTTCACACTCCACCTAATTATATGAGTGGCATTTAGTAGGGAAAAACCTTGGGTAAAGAGGCGAGGGGTGATGTTAATCTAAATCACGCAATTAAACTGGCGGGAATATTTGCTGCACGCAAAATAAGATGGGCGAGGTGGCCGGAGGTGGGCTTTTTTGGGGGCGTGCGGGGGGTGGGAGACACGGTTGTGATGCTGGGCGCTTGTCTTAACTCCACTAATGGGAGGACGCCAATTAATCGCAATACTAACTTAAATTTCGGTCTCACTCAACCCAAAACAGAACAACAGAACAACAGCCAAGAGGTCGGGTGACGAAAGAGAGAAATGTTTGAGTGGACACCACAAAAAGGCTCTTCTTGTGCCTTTCTGAAGAGAAGCAGCCAAAGACGGCGGAGGGTGAGTGAGCGGGTAGGCGAGCGGGTGGGCGGGCGAATTCGTAGACAGAAAAAGACAATCAACCTCGAGTAAAATTGTGACAATTGCAAGAATGCTTTTACCTCGCCCCGAGCCCCTCTTCTTCCATTCCAGAAAATTCACCTTGATTTATTACGAGTAATTAAGAGTGGAGGTGATAAGGCGCCGGGTGTAATTTCGTCGCGTTTCCCTCTAGTCTCGCCTCCCTCCGCAGTTCCGAATTTACTTTCCCCGCTCAGTGTGCAAAGGTTCAAGAGATAAACAATCGACAATGAGGTTCTGTGAAGAAAAAATGTATATATTTTCATTTGGACAGGGGAGAAATGGACGTCTCTTTACGTGGCATTCATCTTGGGTCGTGGAGCATATCGTGGCGCCGGTTTCGGTGGAGGAGGAAACAGGTACCATGGACGCCTCTCCGCGTATAGATGTCTTCCAGCCTACAGAATTAGATCGATCCGACGGTTCGGAGCAGAAGAGCATCTAAAATTTTGGGTACTTTGCCCAATTCAGAGAGGAACAACTTCGTCATCGGTGCGTGTTGGGGGAGAAACGAAAACCTTCACCGATAAAAAAACCCACTTTTCGTGTCCATAGATCTTGCAAAACATGGATATAAAGGTATGGCATGGCGACAGGCTTGCGCAAATAATATGTCTGTTTTCGTACCAAATACGAGACAAGCAACACCCTCCGCTCATCGAGTGACAGGACAATTCGTCCCAACTTTTTCCAGTGAAAGTCTAACACCAGAACCTCTTTACCCTCTACAAACCACCAAGCCTCCGCCGTGAGTTCATTCTTCCTCAAAGGTGGCAAAAAGGACTGCAGACTTTCGGACGAGAGCGCCTATTTAGTGTCTCTCAATCGCCGTTTGGAACGGCCTTTGAGGACTAAATCAGCACTGATGTGTGGAGAATCCTTAGGGCCATACATTTCGCGATGTGGCGAGGAGTTAGAGGGCAAGTTATCCCTGCGCAAAAGCCAGAACCGACTGAGGAACTCTTTTCTCTAATCCATTCTTTAGGCATTAGATTATCACCCCAAAATGGGCCACATAATTGACCCTTTAAACAACTGCCTGTGAGCACAATTAATTCCAAAGACATGGAGGATGGAGTTGTCAGGCGTATGGTGAGAGTGGAGTGGAGGGGAGAGGAGAGGACAGACTCGTTTCTCCATGTCATGTCTAACAGTAATAAGGGAACATCAGTCACGAGGGAATTAAATGACCGTAAAATGGTTGATGCCTCCAAAATCGGCCTAATCATGCTGGTGAGGAAGGAAGTAATTAGGCGTTATTTGGCCGACAATTATGTGGGCATTAGATGTGCAATCATTCTGACGATTTGGAAATTGCAGCTCCCTCTCCTTAACTCAGCCCCCGGCCGCCCCCTCCGCCCGTAGCCCAGTCCGTCCGACGTGTTCTGCCCCCTGGGGCCGCATTTACTCCGTCCCTCGCATGCCCCCACCCCTCCTCCGCTTTCCCCATGGCCCTCAACAACCCCCACCCTTGGCGGTCCTGCCTCCTGTCGTCACAGACTTGAAATTGCTGACTCGTGATTGAAATACACGCCTAATTATTCCTCCACCCTGTAAGTTGGTCAGGCGTCAGCACGAATTTCCTCACAGAAGATTCACTGACAGGAGAGAACACGACCGAGCATCTCAAAGCTCCACAACCGCCGGGGTTCCACGGGTCTGGGGGGGTCTCTTTCGAGTCATTCGCCGAAAATCTTCGAAATTACTCTCTGAGCCCACTCGGAACGCCTTATCTAGACGTAGGTGTGTTGTTCCATCCACCGGAAGGCGATAAGACCAACGGTATAAAGCCCGCCCTTTTTTGTTTACGCTGGAGAGTAGGCGAGCGGATTAAAATTTACTCGCTTTTTAACAAAATCACATTTTATCATTTTTACTCGCGTTTCCGTCACAAAAATCAACTTCCACCCAGCACCTACGTTGATTAGAGGGGAAGAGCGAGTGAAGGAGGGAGGCAGGGAGGGAGAGAGGGAGTAAGCTGAGACTGTGATTCGTGTCCTTTCCTCTTCGGCCGCCCCACCCGCCGGCAGAGTCAACGCGCTCTTTTTTTGGTGGTCCGGAAGCCACCTGTCAATTTGTTTAATATCGCGCCTTTCGTTTCTCACTAGTAATTCTATTTGGACCCGTATGGTGCTGCCTCGCACAGCATCGGTCTCGCCAGACCCCTTCAAGTTGTTCGACAACGAACCCTTCCATCGGAGCGAATCTATATCCCTGATAATGAAAAGTGGGAATGATTCCACGAGAGCGTGGAATGAATCGGAGGGGCGCCATGTCCTCATTTGCCACTGCCGACCGGGCGAGAGGCGGTCACTGTCACTTCAAGTTCTCTTAAACGGAAGAAGTCGGCGGGACACGTCCAAAGGAGGGCAAGTAAACTATTTGATTTATTTAGGCCAAATACTCCAATGCATCGAGGGCACTTCAGTGGGAAGTGAGTGAATCCAGGTGGGACGGGTGATTTTACCCCCTGGATACCACTACTCAACGAGATCAGTAATGTTTATCCATTGGCGCCTCAGAAGATCTTGAATTCTCCGCCTCCGCCTCCTATCCCATCGTCTGGATCCGCGAGGGACCCGATAACAGGACTTCCTTTAGTGGAAGAGAGGATCTTTGGAAGACGATGTCTGAGAGGACTTCATAATCATGACACCATGACTTCGAGATTATTTTGCTCTGCCTCAAGCACGCATAATGGGGAGAAACTATTTCTGTAATAAGTGCCACCACGTGGCAGGTCGCATGGTAAACATGTACCGTTAAAACGAAATCCCGAAACCGTGGGATTTCACTCCCTCACACCTTTCACAGCAGAGGATAAGAAGGTAGATTCTTCAAAATTTGGGGGATTGTTTCAATTGCGCCGTCTTGCGGAGTCCAACGGTTGGTATTTGGGCGACATCAGACTGACAAAAACTGTTCTCTCTCGACTCGCCTACATCACGCAGACCGACATCTTCCCCGCCCGACCAAGGGAACCCGCGCACTCGAGATTTTCTCTCTTCCCTCAAGTGAAGCAGAGGTGGAGAGAAAAAGGGGAAGCAAAATTTAATGTCCATCTGGGGAGGATGTCAGTCATTGGCACTAAACCCGGCGATTTGACGGAACTTATTTGTTTATTTCTCCACACGGACGCATCGTGGGCAGCCCTGGGGAAGGGCGGGCATTACCAGCACCCCCCGTGGGGCAAGTGAACAGTCCCACAATGAAGCAGAGTTGCTAGTAATTGAGCAAAAAATGGGAGGTATCTGGCAGGCACCACCATGGGTGTGTCTGGGTGAATTTGCAGGTGTCAATTATGCTGGAGAGGTGGAGATGGAGAGGGAGGAGGGGTTGGGGCCGCGGAGAGGAGAGGACAGGCGAGAAGAGACGAGAGGCAAGAGAAGAGAGAGGAGGGGAGAGGAGGCTGTCCGGGACGTGAAACAAATATCCCCAGGACATATGCTTTGTTATTTTATTCACGAGGTGGACGATGAGAACGGGAGCAAATGAAGGGGATGAGGCTGGTGGAGGGTTGGTGGGGAGAGTGTTAATTATGGGCGTATCCACCCTCCAATTAGCTGGCCCTCCTGACTGCTTATTTCTGCTTCGATGCGTACCTAACTGACGTATAATGCGTGTTAAACGAGCTATTCAGTATGATTGCAGTCTCACTGAAGCATGTCTCCTCCCGGAACGAAGTAGACACTTCCTGCGCAATGTCACGTCTCCAACCACCTCCATTTCCTTCCACCTCGTCCCCTCAACTCCGTCTGCCACTCGGACGTGCCTCCACCACGCTAATTTGTTGCCAAGTCGCGGAGCAGGGAATTTGGAGGGCCTACAATAAAAGTTTCAATTCTGGAGGAGGAGGAGGAGGAGGCGGTTTGCGTTACTTGAGGCTCAGGCGCCCTCGTGCGTAATGGGGCTGTAGACGGAGGATCCCTTGAAATGCGACTGGATCGAGTTGAGTCAAAAACTGACGAAGTGAGGTGGGTGCTGGGCCCTTTCTGACGACTTCGTGTCATTACCACCCGGTGAAGACGATAAACCTCAAACGTTCCACCTCTGAGCCGGCGCAACGAGGTGAATCGTCCCACAGCACAAAGCGAGGTGAGATACTCTCTCCTGCAGGGGGGTTTTGAAGCTCCTTCGCGCCTCTTTTATGCTGCACTGGAAGATGGCGGCATTAGAGGCAAAACCACTTAGTGTGATTTCTCGCGCGCCCTGTTAATGTGAGCTTCTTTTTGTTCTCGCACTCGGGGAACACACGAGACGCTTCCCTTATGCTTTTTTTGTTCCCCGAAGATGAAAGCATCATCAAGAGATGAGAAAAATAGGCATTGTCGGGGCGGCAGTGGGAGGTACTTACCTCGAGAGACGAAATTGGGCGACATCCGGTCTCCCGCCACAGTTCCCAACCCCATCAACCAATAGACCACTCGCAAAATAGCAGAATTTGACGCTATCTTCCATGTCTCCTCCCGCCACACCCTGAATCTACATCCTTGAGGTGACGTCGGGGAATGGAGGTGAATTTCACGACTCGACTGTTAAACTAACCCTGGAAGATTAACCCAGAACAAAGATCTCGACAGCAACCGAGCGGAGACTTTGAATATACCGAGCTAAGGGGAATGGAAGGGCGGTGGGGAAGGGCGGACGCCATCCCCTTCGGTGGCCTGTACATTGTAGTACTGCCCGACAAAATAGGAGCGAAGGCCACCAGAAACTAGTTGGTCACGAATCATTTTTACTGTAAGCCGCCCTCCCTCACCACACGCCATTCAAAGGATTCCTTTTAGACCTTCGTAGCGCATAGACTGGCTTGTGATTGAAACGTAAGGGCAAATGAAGGGGTCTTTGGTGTCCGAGGCTGGCCGTGTGGAGTGGAAAGCATCACATGACTGAACATCACGCCAATTAGTGGCCTTAAGAAGAGAAATTGTTGTCCCATACATGCCAACCTAGCCAAGTCACTACGATGGTCTCCATTTCGGGCCCACTGCTAAAACTCTCGCTCTACCCCACAAACAGCAGAGTTCTTTTTAAATTGTAGATACGCCAGTAAGTGATGCTACAGTTAGGTGGAAGAGCTCTGACTTTTTGACTCACTAAAAATAATCTTCCCTTCCCCCTCCCGGTGGTATATATTTTTACGGAGTCGTCAATTCCTGTCGTGGGTGACACAGTTCAATTTGAGGCCAAATTGCCTCAAGAAGTGCCACAGTAGCATTTCACTTCTAATGGGATATACATTTGGGCAAGAATCCACGTCTGTGGGGAAAATTACGGGATTGTGGGTGGTCGGTGGTGCAAACGAAGATGCCAAAATGTCTGAGTCAGAAATTTTGTCATTCCCAGGTTTGATCGAAAAAGCTCGACCTGCCACGATTCTGTTGAAGGGAGTGTAACTGTTAAGACAGGATGTCCGGGAGAGCGAAGAGAAAAATCCAACTAGATGACCCACCGACGTAATGGCAAGTTGGATGAAAAAGAGGTGTCCAAATGATCCTGAAGTGGGATGACACCAGGAGGCAAATGTGGTCCGATCCCAGTCAGCCTCTGCCCGTCACCCTGCTCCCACCCAGCCCCCACCCCCATCCCCCCGCCGCTGCCATCACCCTCCTCGGCCTCACCAAGTGAGTAAAATTTCTGCCTATTACCGCGCGTAGAAAAGCGTGAACACACGCACCCGCAACAGCGCACGCGAACACAGACACACACACGTACGCACGGCCACAAGGCACGTCGGGGCGGCGCAACTCACAATTCCTCCGCCTGTGTTCAGAGCATCGCAGACATTCCCCCTGGGCGAGATATTCCACAAGCACCGATGGAGAGCGCGGGTCTCAGTGCCTCCACTCCGCCCACTCCGACGGCCAGTCAAGCGGCCGCGTTGCCCGTCAACTTCGCTCTAACCTCCTCGTCCACCGCGCCGGCTCCCACCGTGACATCCACCTCGACACTGGCGTTTGAACAACTTTTCGGTGGGCTCATGTTCCCTTCTCCGCCCGCTGCCAGCACGGCTAAGGGATTAGTGAAGGGCGATAAAGGAGGCCCCTCCGGCCCGCCGTCGTGGATACCGCCCGCTTCGATATGGGAAAATATGATTGCTGCTGGAGGAGGTAAGTGAGGAGGACGCCCTTCATGTGTGCAACTAACTGGTCGACTCATATTTAGAAAGATTTTCAATTCTTTCCCCGCGCGGGAAGTACACTGTTTAGGGCATGACAGCAGCTTTAAGGTGTGATGTGTCACGGAATCCCCGCTACAATATGTCCGAGTAGACACTGAAGTTCGTCAAGATCGAGCAACATTTGACTATTTGCAGTGTGTACGAAGAATTTGAGTCTCCCAGGATGTGGGATGAGAGACGTGAAAGCTTCGGGGGGGGGGGGGAAATTAATGACCAGCACACCGCGGGAGGTGGACACTTGTCAGACGATTGCTTTTGTCAATGTCTGCTCTGAAGGATGGCCGCGGAGAGGGAGAGAGGAAACGGTTTGGTGGTAAATAGAAGCCGAGTGATGGGTTTACTGTCCGTTAAGTTGTTCGACTGACAGCGTGAGCGACCCACGGCTTGAAGAGGCGAAAGGTGGGTTGATTCTTTCTTGCCGTCTGCAGAGAGGAAGTGTCGCATAGGCTGGTGATGACGTTCATTCTAGTCGGCTTCTCGCATGGAGGGCGACGAGAATCAGCTTCAAGTGGTTAGGACGTTCCAGAGCGGAGGTGGCCATAGGTCATTTGGTTGGTTTTAGCTTTTCTCCTCACAAATGAGTTACCCACCACTGCAACAACAAGGTCAACCATTGCATAGGAGGCGGAGTTTAAAGTGAATAAAGAGGACACGCGTTTAACAATGCATCAATCGTTTTTCTGGACTTGTTATAAATGAGAGCCTAGCAATGAGAGAGTGTCAAACCTCTGCGGACACGCTGCAAAATCCAGTCTCGACTTCATCACCGTCGGAAAGTAATGCATTCCAACTTTCCTCCCGACTTACTCTCCACCGTCGCCTACCCGAGAGGCCGGAACACACATGTTTCACTACTCGGATTCGGAGAACGCCCTGTCACAAATTTACGCACACCGCGGAGGAGGTAATGTGGCGACAACTTCCGCAGGGTCGATTCTTAGGGGGAATCTGAGCCACTTGCTGACGGTGCTCGCATCTGAATCAGGAGACGAGCAGACGAAAGTTGTCTCGGCATCAGAGGCAGCGTCAGACACCAAGTTCGCTTGTGAATGTAGAAGTGAAGGGGAAGAGGTGAAATGTCCGACGCTCCTTAATTATTGCTTCACCAGGTGGACTTCAATGTTTTTCGCTTACCGTAGAAAACCTGGGCTGGGGCTGGGGGGGCGCGGGGATGCCGGAGAGGGGACTTCAAATCACCGGTTGCCTCGTATCCAATTGCTGAGCTAATTAAATTAGCAGAGGTAATAAAATGGGAAAGTTCCGTTTTCCTGAGGCCTGGTCACATTCTCAGAAAGTCCCCTTTTCAGGCGTGGTTTTTCTTCCTGTTTCTTGCGAGAGGAAATTAAACCCCCTCCTGCCTCCCCCCGTATCCATCTTCAGCGGCCCTTCTCCTCCATCCTCCTCTCTCTTCTTATCCTACTCCTGCTGCCCGTCAGTCCACCTAAGATATATTTTTTTCGTATGTGGAGACCCATAAATTGGGGAAGATTCGATTCCACATCCACCACACCGCTCTGTGCTTAAACTGTAGCATCTGTGTTTCATTAGCTGACCTTTTGTGACTTGCACATTTCACCCATTTGCAGGCTATAATTATTTACCTAACTGCTTTCACTTCCTCCCTTCCTCTGCCCTGCCCCTCGGCCCCCACCCCGGTTTCCCTTCCCTACCCCCGACACACACGCACGGACGCGCAAACACGCTCACGCGTCCGTCTCCCCAGCCCCTCGCCTAGCCTCCTTTTTGTGTAAATAAATGCCACCATGTCAAAACTTCAAAAGGCATGCCCCTAAACACCCCTACAGTAATTCACAAAATTAATTTAACGAAATAGAGGGCTTTTTTACAAAAAAATATATTTTGTTTGGGTATGCATACAAACTCCCGACCCGTCGCCCCTCCGCCCTGGCGCGTTCCTTAACTGATTGATCATTAGGGTACTTCCACCTCCACCTCCACCGCCACCCCTTAAAATTAGTTTGTCCCAATTTTTTTACTAGTTAACTGCAGATGATGCCTCTCTCACTCTGTGTGTGTGTGTGTGTGTGTGAGGAAAATGGCACAAAAATATGGGGGGAGGGGAGAGCCAAACTCGGAAATGGATGACCTGGAAAAAATGCTAGAAGCGTGGATTGGAGTGAACTGAAGATGATGGTTGGAAGACTTGCACGTATATGCCAGAATTGCCAAGGCTAATTAGGCGGAGGAAGAATACACAGCGCGTCCGTAAGCGCGCGTGTGCGTCAGTGCGTGCGTACGTGAGTGTGCATGCGTGCGTGTGTATAAACGCACGCACCAACACTGCAAACATGCCCATTTGTTGAGTGTACGCGGTAGTCCACCTACAGCACTCAATCAGCAGTCGTCAATCCCACTTTCTAATGATGTTAATTGACTAGGTCCCCTCCACCCTGTGCCCCATCTCCATTCCCAAGCTCTCGACCCCCTCCTGCCCTCGCCTCCGCCTCTGCCTCCTCGCCGCCACCCTCACCACCTGCGCGGTCATCTCCTCCAACACCTTCTCTGCCTCTAATCTCGCGCTCCCCACGGCCCCTTCAACTCATCAATTAATTAACAAGTGTCCGATGGCTGATTCACTGTCATTGGCCAATCGATTTGGTGGGAGGTTTGGTTCAATCGCCGTGGCATTCACCTTCCCTCCTGCGGATTATTTTCAACTGGTGACGTCGAGTTCGTTAGGCACAGGAACCTATTATACGAGACATGGGTGCATTTTTGAACTTCATTTACTGTTTAGGTCATTAGTTAAATGACAATGTGTAGGTGAAATCGCATATGAAGGAAAAAAACGGCCGGCAGAAGGGCCCCACTTCAAGCCCCCGTTGGTAGAAGCGCTCCGATCCGCCATAATGTAGTAGTCTAACAAAAATAGACTGACATCTCTAGCTGACTAAAAGTGATATATGGACAAAGCGGTATGTGAGAGGGAAAAAAGACTCGTTCCCCGACTCCTCGAACAATTTTGCGGGAAACTCGTTTATCCCATCCCAGACAAGGTGAGTGCGTCGAGGAGACCCTGAACCACATTAGGGGGCAATCGCCACCAGTGTCCTACAGAGCGGTCGACAGATGACTATAACCTCCGCCATAACCACCTTAACTCCCCTGAGTGCCCACCCCACACCTGGTCAGACGAGCGCAGACAACTTTGGCTATTTCATAGCATCTCCATCGGGCGTCACCACCTGCTTCCACACCAGCAGTCAGTATAATTAGTATAAGTGAAGGGGCGAAAGCGAGGTCGCAGTGGAGACCAAGTTGTAAACTCAGTCACAAGTATGATGACTGGAGAGGAAATAAGAGGGATGAAAGCCCGAGACCGACTCATTGGCTGTCGGTGAGGAACTACAACCGCAATAATAATAATAATAATAAGGACGGGAAGAGCACGGATGCCTCCAAATTTTAGCGAAATCCACCTCGTAATGTAGCGCAGACATTACTTAAAAGGCTGTTCAGTAGCCAGATGCCTCCCATGACGGAGGTGTCGCTCTGGCTAGAACGGGGGGACGGAGAAAGCTAAGGATGCAATTAAAGAAAGAGGAAAAATTTAAGGATTATCGAAATGGGACTCCCTAAAATAATTAACTCATATTATCGCTTAATTAGTTAGTCTCTTTCCTCAGTTCTCTCGTACAAATGCACAAGAAAAGGCACGTCGTCTATGCTCCCACCAGTACCCTGCAAAATGACGGGGTTTTGTTTAATTCAACGCTTGCAACAGTCTACGCCCTTAACTGAAGGGACCGATTGGGTAATTTGGCAGTGGCTGGAGGGGAATGGCAGCTGCTGGGGTCTTGAGGCCCTGAAGCCCACGTGATTTTGAGCCCCGCAGTCGACCGGAGGTGCTCAAAGACGGTCCGAAGAGGCGGTTGAGTGAGTGAGTGAGTGAATAATACGCGTTTCTCCCGGACAAAGTAAATTATCCTCGGGCTAATAGGTGCATTACTACCACCACTGCCACTCCCGCCGCCACCGCCACCACCGCTACTGCCACGGTGGGGTCTATAATAGACCCTTCACACAAACTGGATTGTTTATGCAGAGCGTGTGTAAACTAATTAGCTCCTATTATGCATAAATTAATTAAGTATTTAGAAGCTAAGTGGAGAGAGAACGAGGGAGAGAGAGAGGAGTGAACGCTCGCATCCTGGCCCTGCTCCCCGTCCTCCCCCGCCACCTCCTCCCGCCTCTCCCTCTCCTCGGTACACCACAGCACTCCGCCCTGCCTGCCTGCCTGCCTGCCTGTCTCTTCTGTCCCTCCCGACTCGTGTGAGTAATTTTCTCCTTCCTAATTAAATGGAGAAAATTGCATTAACGAGGGGAACGCGATTGGACTGGTCTTGCCTACCACCCACCCACCCGTCCGCCCACCCACCCCCCGGGCTCCACCAATTTGCATAAATCAGTAGTCCAATTAGGTGGTAGACTGGAAAACAATACTAGCGGCCTCTCTCTCTCTCTGGCTTAATGTCTCGTGTTACTGCGAGTCTACCAAAACCAAACCGAGGCCTACTTCTACAACTAGCCGTCCATGGTGGAGTTCGGACGAAATCGGGACTTCGCCTACATGTGTGTCAAGGGAGAAGGACATATGGTAGCTGTCACATACTACTCACTGTCGAGATGGCTGGGGAATGGGAGAATGCAACTCCAAACCTGGGTGGTAAATAGGGCGTTAAGAGCAGACTGTTAGTCTGAAGGCACCTCAGTGTGCGGTTTAGACTCTCGAAGGACAGTAGTCAGCAGGTGAGTTGCGATGTCTTCTACTGTGGAACCTCTATCAAAAGCCTTGTGCTTATTTAATCAGCCCTCGAAAATCCGTCCGGCCTCCAAGGTCTAATCTGCGTGTAATTGCACAAAAGCACTTTATTTCTATGGGAAAAGTATTAATTAAAAAAAGGCATTCACAAAGGTGGACATTAACAAAATCGAGGGGGGTAACGCGAGCATGGAGGTCATTTTCCCAGGCCTGACAAAGGAAAGTAGGGTTTGCTCTCCTAGCCCTGGCGACGATCTTAAGCAGTCCTCCCTATTCCTCCTACATCGAAGATGCTTCCCCGATGCTTGCAAGAATTTCCACTGACTTCTTCCTTCTCAGCTATCTCTCCACCTCCCTTCCCCTTCCCTCACGAGCCCCACTGTTATGTTTTCAGCTCTCTGCTGTCCATAGGAGTTCCGGAAATATCAGGTCAACGTGAACATTTTTTTTTGGGTTAGGTAGACTAACATGGCCCTAGTGGCGGCTATGATCCTCTCTACGTACCAGTCTTGATTGATGGGGTCTGTAGGAGGTGCAGGCGGCGGCGGCGGCGGCAGCGGCAGAGGCAGCGAAGAGTCAGAGGCGATGATAATAAATACGAATTTCTATTTATCTGTTTGCTCGAATTCGGGAAGGTGGAGGAGGGACGGGAACAAGGGCGGGGAGAAGAGGGTCGCGGACAGGAGCGGAGCGGGCGGAGGCGGGGCGGGGAGCGAGGGGCGCAGGGCGGGGGAGACCGAGGCGGTAGTGGGATCATAGGTAAGAATTTGGCAGATGAACTCACGATTAATCGTGAGCAGCGTAATTTGATATCTTCAGCAAACTACCCTCATATACGCATACACCCAGATGAATATTCAATTTCAAGTGTGATACCATCTTGCGCTACGTTTTATTGGGGAATGGGAGATAAAGGCGGGCGGGGGCCAGGGGGGGACAGCGACGGAGGTGAGGAGGGAGCTTGACAGAGAGAGAGAGAGAGAGGGAGGGAGCTAGAGCGAGCGAAAGCGAGAGTCAAGAAGTCAAATAGGACACAAATGCCTCCCTCCCTCCCGCCCTCTCACCTTTCCCCCATTCCTTCTCCCTGACTATGTTCCTGCCTCCCGGCCTGCTTACACATTTATCTGCACATATGCAACCTGCCCCTCATCTCCTGCCTTCTCCCCGCCTGCCTCTCCGCAGTTTTCCAGCCGTAAAAGGCTAATAAATGACTTGTTCTGATAATCACCCCCCAAAGCTCGCATCCTATTCCTACTCCTGTGTCTCAAATTAGCACCACACACACACACATACTGTCCGCTCTGGTCCACACTGCCAACACAGTTAAATTATCTCAAATCGTGTGTACCTCGATAAGGAGGTGCCCACATCCCCTTCACTGCCCTCCACCTCCACCTCCACCTAGTCCGCCCCCCTCTCGCCTCTCCTAACCACTTTTTCGTCCATTCTTTCCGTTTCCTGTACACCGCGGTTGCCGGTGTTTAGGTCGGGACGGGAAAGTGGTAGTTTTGGACTAACCTCTACCGCCGTTGCTTTTTTAATCACAGTTTTCTCACAGAAATGCTTTGTTTCTTTATCTTATCGTCGTTTAGCAGCGGTGTATTTCAGTGATTTGGGGGTCTCTCACCAACGGAAGGACCTGATATCAGTTAGTGATCAGCATGGTAAAAACGGGGCGAGGTAAACAAAAGACTCATTTTGTCATTTTGACAACGGTTTCCCCTCAACTTAGGCTCCTTAAACAGTTGTGATTAATGTCATTGGTGGAGGCATTATGCTCCGGAGTGCTTTTTGCCTTCCGCAAGGTGGAAGGCCGCTGTTTTTTTCATCAAACCGCCTCTATCTCCGTACACAAAAGAAGGAAGAGGAGGAGAGACAAGAAGAAGAAATTGCGGAGTTCATTGGGGGGCATAGAATTACGAGTTAATTGGCATACACGGTGACACAATGCGAGGCCGGAGACAGGAGCCGCGAGGGTTGACCGGTGGACGTTGGACATGGACGTGGCTGAGGCCGAGGGCTGGACGGGGGAGGGAACCAGACGACAGCATTACGATTAATCAGGAGGCCTGAAAATGCAACCTGTTGTTTGTCCACTTTACTCGAGGGCCATTTGTATAAAGGTTAACGAGACAAGCCATAAGCAATCTAATTTATTAACCATCTGTGTACGCCGGCGACAGACAGTGACTCAAAATGGCCATATATTTATCTCTATCTCAGACGGCCATTATTCAGACCTCGCCATCTCCTGTGTGCGCGTTTTACCCGATGAATGGCTGGTTGTTGGACCATTTTCCACCTGAACTTTCTAATGACTCGTCCTGCCAAGGTGTCCGTCGGTCGCAAGACTCTAGTCAACCGGGTCACTAAATTGATGTTGGCATTTCCGGATTAAGAGGGGGCGAGAGTCGACTGGTGAGTTAATTTGCCTTCAAGGGGAATATTATCGTGAGGAGAGAAGAGCCTCTAGCAGTAATTAACGCAGAGGATGTCCGGAGGGCAAATGGCAATTAAAGAGGTGACTTCCGGTGACTGAACCGGGCAGTCGAACCGACGTGGCCTCTCCGTCGAGGTCCTCTCGAGGAGCAGGGGAAGTAAAGTTCACGGGCCTATCCACTAACTGGACAGGGCGGATTTTGTTTCTGAGCTACCTTCAAAGAGAACGAAGGAGAGAGAGAGAGAGAAAGAGAGAGAGAGTGCAGGATTACTCACGATTTGATGGGACAATGACGCATGGCGAGAGAGCCTTTGTGTTGACAATCCACCGTTGTCGTCGTCTTAGTCGCCCTAGTTGTCGTCGGTGTCATAAATTTAACGACAGGTAATTAGGAATTCCGGAAAATTAATTAAGCATTAAATGGGCCTTGATGCCTAGTCCTGCACCGGCCCCTGCCCCCCCCGCCCCCCTGCCGGCCTTGCCCCACGCCTCCGGCAGGTGCGTGTGCGTGTGCGTGTCAATGAGGCATGAATTACGACCCGGGTGGACTGAATTAATTCAGCTTTATTGCCGGGTCGGTATAAACGCGTTGTTGGGCCACTCGACCCTTCTATTACCGATAATTGACGCAAATGCACACAGACACACACGCACGCATTCACACACGGACGCACTCACGCACGCCGCCCGTTAGCGCGTGAGTGAGCAGTGATGAGGGGAGGACGCGCGCACGTCCGCGTTAGTGGGACAAACAGGCGAGGCAGGGCGCGCATGGATGCGTCGACGCGTTTCTGCTATGGACAGACGGACACACATACACACCTCTAATTGGCCGAACGTACCACACGCGCGTTAATTAATTGCGTGTGCGTATGTGTGGCAGCATTTTGTCAAAGTCGTTCCCCTCTCCACTCCTCCCTTCTGTAGTAGGCGGCAGCTACTTCAACATGCTCATGCATACCGGTGAGCGCACAGCCATCCATCCTCCTCCTGCTACTCCCTCCTCCTCCATCCACCTTAACCGTCTGCCTACATGGTCGTTTTTAGACGACGGAGTTAACAATTTGGTCGATTTGTGCGGTTTCGTAGGACATCAGGGAGGTCCAGGTCTGCCCCACGGGTTCCCTTTCTGCTTCCCAGTGCACAGATTTTCTCCAAATACAGCATCAAACCACAACCTCCAGCTATCGGGTAACCCCTCGGGTCTAAGTGGCAACGCCAGCAGTTCGGGAAGCAACAACGGATCCGTCGACCTAAAAGCGAAGAAGGCAAGGCATAGGTGAGTATAAGATGTAATTGAATTCCATTTGAGCTCTACACACAAACTCAATTACATTTAATTATCACCTTCATGAGGAGCTACAACCGCATCCCCCTACAGGGTGATTTTTAATTCGAGGATTCTCCCCTTTTTACCAAAAGCCTTCGGAGACACAACCATTCGAGTTCACGTCAATCATACTGACTTATGTTAAGAGACTTTTCATACATAAATGGACAGATTTGTTGCCGTGGCGAGTGGGTTTTAAGAGGGGAGAAGAGGCCGTCTGTCGACCCTTGCGGTGTCACCATGCGCATTTTTGATGGCGTGTTAAGGCAGTGGAAATGTCATTGAATCGCCTAATTGTATGCACCCATTCAGCAGAGACACAAACTGGACAGTCTGCACAAAGAAATTCCATGTGTCTACACACGGTCCGAATAAATCCTCGAGGTGTCATGGGTCACATGCATCTTTAATTAGCCTTATAATTAACGTGAAGGGATGAGCTGATCCCATGAGCGCACGTCGCGTCGCGGTGGAAACACTAGGGGATTTGGGAGCACCTCGTCGGTCCACATCCAAAGCTGCTCTGACTAGGCCAAGACGTTAGGCCATAAAGGTGGGGTGAAATTTCCCGCTGGCAACATTTAAGTTCCCTCTTTGTTACATTAAACAAACCCACATTGGCCACCCCAGGACAACCTTCTCCGTCTACCAACTCTCGGTGCTGGAGTCCGCTTTTGATATGTGCCCTTATCCGGACGCGTTAACTCGCGAAGACATTGCCAGTCGACTGCAACTCTCTGAGTCTCGAGTTCAGGTGTGGTTTCAAAATCGTCGTGCCAAGTGGCGAAAACAGGAAACTGACGGAGCTGGTGGTGCTGGTGGGCTTGGCAGTAACAGTGGAGGAGGCGGTGGCGGCGGCGGCTGCGGCGGTGGCGTCCACAGTGTCAGTCCTGTCGGTGGGGCCGATCCTATCGACTACACCGCGGTGCCCTCACTTGTCCGACGCAAGCGAACCGCTGCGGGTGAGGACGGTTTGGAACACGCGCATCAGCCTCAACCGGGAGCGAAGCGACTCGCCTTCTCGGTTAACAGTCTAACTGAGGGCGAGGAGGATTTCAGACATCGCGGCACTGATAAGACGCTCGGATACGCGCAGCAACAGAGCCAGCTAGGTAAGTGCTTTATGCAGACGATAACAATATAATCTTGGCAATAAAGTATAGGCACTTACAGCCATTAATTCAGGGTATATTTTAAGAATCATTCAGTTAAACTACATTTAAAGACGGAACATAATTTAAGAACAACCAATTAGACTGTGGTAAAAATATATGCAACTGTTATGACAACACAGACTAAATTTTCGCCTCAAGACAAATGGAGGCGGCCGTTCAAATGGTCACTTTTCTGCCCACACGAGGTTATCGCAGGAGGGCACAGGTGAGAGCGCAGTTGGTGGTTCATATGCCCCTCCTGTTGAGACACTTGTGGACGCCCGACTGTTGTGACATTCATCCCGTCAAGTCGCACCAGTTGCATGGATTTCGGCATTGATGAGGCTTTGGCTAATAAGGCGCGAGGCGGTGGAGGGGCGGAGGGGGTGGAGGAGCCGGCGGGCCGAAGGGACCGAGGAATTCTTGTCTGTGTGTGTGTGTTCAGCAACCCGCTTTTTCCCGACGGCTTAAAGCACGATTAACTGAGAGATTTTGAGGCCTTTTCCAACTAAAGTGTACACGAACATTATTTGAATTGCTCGCTACTCCACATTTTGGAGTATCCTGCAAGAGGAGACTACACGAAAAGAAGAGTGGAGTAGGGCGAATAGTCGAAGACAATGCTGGCACCTCACTTGGACTCACTTCAACCGGGGGGAATTGGGCGATCGCCTTGTTCTCCGTTCCGAACCTCACACACACTGTAGTATTACCAGATTTGGGGAACGAAAGTCCCCCTTTGAACTCGGTGGTGGCGTCCCTGCGGAACAGTCGTTCACTCAACCGAAGTGAAATCTCCCACACCACAAACCACTCTCAAATCCGCCTCATCCACCACTCGCCCCCCTGTTCCCATCAATTCCCATCGGAGTTGGAGGAAGTGAATGATGAGGTCAGGCGGAAGGGCGCATTGGCTATAGACACGGTGTGTCAGTACCAAATTGGATTATCCTTAATGGAATCTCAAGTATTTTGTCAATCCACTCATGAGTGGTTTAATCTAAGACCCTGAATCACACGGTGTGTAATTCAAGCACTCTGCCGCCAGTAAGAATGGCCGGACTTCATCTAAAGTTGTCGAATTCGGTTTCTAAGGCTTGACAAGTCTACCTACTAGACCGAGCAGTCTGTAGTAATTTGGTAAATGGTTTTGGAAAGACGACTAATCGATTGTGGGAGACTTCTCCGAGTTGGTGGAGTCTGGACACTCTCAAGACCGGGCAACCTGCCCCACTCAGGCCGTTTTGTGACTCGGCACCTTCTGCCACCATTGGCGGAGTTGGAATTACACTGTTCTCCGTAGTCGTCACCCCTCGGCCGCAAAATTAATTACGAGTTTGCCTAATGAATTTTTCGTGTTTTTGAGTCACTCAACTTCGCGACCATCTGTTCACCGCCTTCTGATGCTGCGATATCTCCTGGTTCGCAAACCAACCGACCCCATGCAACGATTCGGCGTGGAGCGCCGAATTTGCGATCCTCTTGCGAATTTTTTACTTAGGCTGAGAAGGAGGAACTAGGCGGATGGAATAGTTTTGTCAAGTCTGATGCTTCGGTGCAGCCGTTGTGGAGGGACGACCGCTCGTACCTTGTCTCAAGACGTGCGAGATTATACCGACTTGGCCAAAGGACATGCAAGTACGTATCAGGCAACTCCGAAGACGTGTTGAAAGTGGAGAAGGCAGTGAGAGAAAGTTAGGCAGAGATTGCGAGAGGCAGGCGCGGGCGAACGGAAAGGGAGGAACAAGCAAATGTGTTTGCAGACTAACTATGTCATCCTACCCCACCCGAGGCTTATATATCCCACGTTAATAAACACAGAAGGTAATTATAGTTGACAGCGTTAGGCTTAACACTAGTAGCGGGGGATGGCGGGGCTGAAGGGTCATTTTCGGCGTCGTCGTGATCACCACCACTTCAGTGTGCCCTGACAACTGAGCCACGAAGCCGTTGGAACACAATTGCGAGTGAGGTGGGAAGCACGGGCGTATACACCTGTTCCATGCCTTCTCCACCTCTCACGAGACGTGTCTTCACTCATTATCCGGGGAGGCAGTCAGTACAACCCACCTTCGTGCTGCCTCTTAGACGACACGTCAGCATTAATTAATTGGGTGGAGAGGAGGAGTCGAATTAGCGGTTGCTCTCTACTAATTAATCCCTCCCTAAATGTCTATTCAGCCTGTCCAAGCTGTGAATAGACAGACGACTGCTTGCATTTAATTATCCGAGGCATCTTCTTTGGGGATTTTGGAGACGCTTGCGCGCGCGCGCAGTCGCACGCACGCACCAACGCACGCAAACAGGTACACACGCACACGAACGCACGCACACGAACGCACGCACGCGCGCGTGCACATTCACATTGGCATAATATAATGCAAATTCAAATTTGTGAGTGGGTAGTAGGCGAGAGAGAGGGAGAGAACCAACTCCATATGTCAGTCCAGTTCATAACGCTGGTGAAAGGGTGGGGGCGACTGGGTACTTGATGACCATTGCTTCAAAGGAATGTTCCGACATAGGAGTCATTATTGTAATAATCCCAATAATAATTATGATAATGATAATTGGAAACACTTGATTGATCGTAAAACCGTAGTGAAGATAGAGAGACGGGGCAAGTGAGGGGACTGGGCCGGGATGAGGTGGGGTGGCCATGGGAGGTGAAACAGGGTGAAGCAGGTTGAAGTAGTGAATGTCTGGAGGAAGAGGGGGGTGGCGGTGAGTGAGTTGGTGATAAAAATTTAATACCACTTCGTCCTTGGTCTTTCCTGCGCCCCCCTCCCCTCCCCTCCCCTCACCACTCCCTCCTCTCGTCTCTCCTCATTACATTTCTCTCACCTGTGCTCACCCATGACTGCCACTTATTCACACATCGTTAAGAGTCTGACTACAGAGTAAACCGGCTGACTAGCTAAACCACTGGATTACCGAGTGGAGTGCGTTTAGCATAGGCAACGTCGAGACAGCCGAACATTTCCCTGCTACCGTTAAGGCAGCCGGACATTTGTAATTAGCCCCAACCGGAAAGAATTCAGGCGGTGAGCGCAGTGGCTTTCACACAGGGAACACACCCTTCTAAGGCTTCTTTAGGGCGTGCTGCATCTCGGTGACTGCCCAAAACACTTGGAGATTGGAAGAGGAGCGATGACTCGCCTCGCCAAGTAGTGTGTGCCGTCACTACACTGCACCAATTTATGGATCCGCGTAACATGGAGCGGAGTGAAGGACAGCCGAAATTCCCTCTGGTTTTTCGGGTCACGGAAGACTTTATTTCCTTCATGTGCAAATACATCCTCT
This sequence comes from Dipylidium caninum, assembly GCA_017562135.1. Lineage (NCBI taxonomy): Eukaryota > Metazoa > Platyhelminthes > Cestoda > Cyclophyllidea > Dipylidiidae > Dipylidium > Dipylidium caninum. Next base: position 776,627 of record QEYB01001685.1, on the reverse strand, counting down.
AATCTTTCTGTTGAACATTTTCGCCAGCTTGTTCACATTGTGGAGGAGGTATTGAATGGCGGAAGGTGGGATTTTACCCACTTGGGTCGTGTTCGATGAGATCGCCCTTTCATATGGGCAGACGGCGGATGGAACGTCGGGTGAAAGACGAAACGAATTGGCGACTGGATTGCTCGCATATGCGTAGATATTGTAACTTGTAGTGAAAAAGCGCTAAGACCAGATCTGTTTTGCATTACTTTCAGGAGGCAACTTTCTGCGCTACCTCTGCTCCCTCTTCTCCAATAGCAACAGCAATGGAAACGCCAACAACAACAACAATAGCAGCGCCGGCAGCGGCGGTGGTATTCCGTGCAATGAAAAGACCCCCCTTCCCACTCCGCAGTACCTTCTCCCGGTGTCTCCCCGTACGGATTTGCCCTTGTCCCTCTTCCCACCCCCCTCCACCCTACCACCTCCACAACCATCGCAGGTCCTCGCAGACGCAGAAGAGGCCTCCAGAACCTGCTTAGACGTCGGCCTCACCAACAACAGCGGTGGCAGTGGCGGCGGTTGCGGTGTTGGTACTGCTTCCCTCGACTCACGGTACCAACTGGCGAAGCGGTTTCTCGACTCCTTACTCCTACAGAAGGCAGCTCTTCAACAAGGTCCCAAACGGGAAGCCGAGTGACATTCGGCTGACAGTTCACGCAAATCCCCCACGTCGTGCTATACATTCCTCTTTATAATACATTCGACACAACACAAAGTCCACTCGCTTTGTCCACGTGGAACGGCTGGTAACTCCCGCTAGCGTCTCCGTCGAGGAATTATTTTGGTGTCAAGCCTTGCCCACTCCCATCTCACTGGAATTCACCCCTGAATGACGCGATTCAAAGAGAAGGTTGGGTTGTGAATTCTTCCTATTGAGGGAGCTAAAATCTTCCAGAAGTTCTATCTAGTCAGTGATGCATTTAGGGCGTCTGGCGTGAATTGCGAAATGCTTTTTGGGTTGGTTTACAGTGTCTTCTGTTGGCCTCTATGCGTCCACGTAAACGTCTCGCTTCCCACCCTCGTTTATGCCTTCTTCGCCTGAAAAATGGCAGAAGTCAAATTGTTCCGTCTTCAGTAGACAATCGTTCAACTCATTGCTAACTATAGCCGGGGAAAACAGGAGTTCTGACTCTGTGCCGTGCTAAAGAAAGTCCGTTGTTAATCTATGGAGATGGGGAAAATCGCGATTTAGAATCAACGCAGACGGTTTGGTAGCAGACGACCCTGAGTGGGTTAACTTTCGTCCAAAGGGGACCACTTAGTAGTCTCCTTCGAGCGGTAATCTGACCCAAGAAAAACCGTGTACGACAAAAGTGGCAGAAGTCCACATGCGATATTTTGACAGGTCCTCCTCTAATCGCGATGTACAGCAATTTAAAGCCTCCATTCGTCCTCTCTCTTCCTAGTATTACAAAGGCTAATTCAGGTGCTCCAAAGGACAGGATTTGGCAGATCTCACAGCATCAGCGACTAGGCTGGTCAGAGTCTACCGTTTAAACCAGTTCTATCCCTGTTTCATTTCTCTGGAGGAGAAGAGAAAGGGTACAAAACAGGATGGATGGGAGGTGAGATATCGGATGATCATTTTGATAACCAGCATTGCTTAGAACGTGGTTTCCTACTCAGGAGAGCCAAAATGCTTGCCAAAACTCCTCAAGACCAACCCGCACAGCCCCCAAGCTGTTCAGAACTATTCCCACGACAAGATGTCTGTTCCATTGGATGGATCCGCCCAGACCTAGAGAGTGCACGGAGAGAACGCCGTCGTGTCCGGTGTCTCCATGTCGCAATGGTTAACGTGGAAGAGAGTTGTAAATGTGGCGCTAACATCGAGGACGGCTTAATTAATGAGGTTGGATGCAGATAAAATTAGATCCACCTACCCATCACGCAGAAGATCAACACCGATAAAACACCACCAATGTGTGTATGTGTATGCGAAACTCCGAATAGTGTCTATTCACCGTTATTCATTTTGACAAACAAAAACTACTAGATCGTTAATCTGGCCACATCACAGCGTCATAAACAGCAGGCTCCGACTACGTCTGTCCTCTCCTCCCCTCCTCCACCATCTTTTGACTCCCTAATGTGCAGATCGGGACAAACTGGCTGGTCCTATGGAAACCGGCATGACGTCATTTGAGTTGGGAGCCTAATTCCAAATCTGGTGTGTGTTTTACTCTGAAGGCCCAAGGAGGAGACACAAACCTTTCCATTCTTAGATTAGAGTGGTGTCAAATCACCTCGTCGAGACCTAAAACACGCGGCTGGTAGCTAAATGCAGGAAAAAGAGTGTATGATGAGCCTAAGTCGTTTTGCCGATCCTATTAACTCGGTTGTTCTTGGGATCTTCGAAGTCAAACGCCTCTCTAAAATTTGCTATTCTCAGTAGAATTCCTCACACTGCGAGCGTGACGTTTCGGGGAGTCTGATTCCAGGAAGCAGTGTCACCATGTGGCGGAGAAGTGTACGAATTCATTAACCTCGAATTTATTCGTAATGCAAACTGCTTCCAGATCGGTGCTGCGTCAGGAGCCTTTTTTTACGAAACGGGAATGCGTGCAGAGCAGTCAACATTTCGACCAGCGATTTCAACATGATTACTACTTAATCTTTTTAAGTAGACTCTGTAGCCTATGTGATTTGCCCACAAACAGGAGAACTAATAGACTTCCATATGGCCAGAACGTGTTTGTTTTTGTCGTACCACCTTCTTGAAAGTTACAATTATCTTGTCAACCCTGAACTTCAAAAGCAATTACAGAAAGGGCATTGGCACACTTTTACCTAGGTGTAACGTCAACAAGGGCGAATCGGAACGACTCGCCTCAGAGGTTCATGATTGCAAAAAACATGCATCAGTCCTGGAGTACTGCTTAAATCTGCATCATACAATTAGTTGTTACATGAAGAATTAAACGTCATGTCGCGCAGTGTCATGGTGTGTCAGTATGCTCAATGTCGCGAATATTAAAACGTCCTGGCAATTTCATATGGCGACCAAAAATTAGTGTGGTTGCCACATTTAGTCTACTAATATGAAATTAGTAGAACACTAATAAACGATCGTCTCTGCTTTGTACGACGTACTACAAAAGTTGGGACAAAATTGTCTAATCAAGCGACTGGACCAAAGCACGAGGTCTACTCACGCGACTCATCATCCAGACGGCAGGGCAGTTTGCTGTGTCATCAACCTTAGCCACATGAGGCGAGCACGTCAATCAGGCTCCTATCCCCTGGCGCTTCCAACTACCGTCAAGCCGGTTTGAAAAGGAAAGAGGGCAATCAGTATAAAGGTTACGTTCCCTCTTCTTATTTTCCTGACAGACCGTATCTCTGATGTTAAAAGCAGCAAAAATAGTTTTAAATTGCTAGATTCTTATTTAGCCGTGAATAGAGAATTTCTATGCCAAGAATAAGCGAGGAGACGAGACATCCATATTGCATTATTGAGTTTGAGCGAAATATCGGGCTTAACGGGTTGACATGCAGAAAGGAGGCATCTTGTACGTGGTAATAACAGAGACTCTAATGAACCTTTAAGAGCATCCAGATTTTCTGGGGCTGACAGTGTACTGGCGGCAACCGCTAACTCAATGCTCTACATCAGCACATGAATGTTGAGGATGAAGAGGTATTTAACTATTTCTACGCCACGAAGACACAGGGGACAAAAAATGACAAAAAAGAGCGTGAGGGGAGGGGGGGGGAGCAAGATGTTAAATTTGGGCTCCACATTTCTTTTCTGTTGTAGCGTGGAACTCGCCATCAGAGCGCATGAAAGCATCTGCCACAAGGTCCGGTGCAATTATAAGTCGTACTTTTTATAGCGGCTAATCCGCTTTGTGGAAGTACTCTTCTCGAGCCGCCTCGCCACGACCCGCACAGGGTCGGCGGTGAGATTGAGGCGCTGCGGAGCTGGAGAAAGGGCGGAAGAGAGATGCTTGGACCGAACTCATCTTCGGGCAGTTGGGAACCAAAGGCCACCTTCTTATAATCCCGCGAAATAACTATTCTGTTCTCTTGAAGAAGGGAACTATAAAGATTTAAGGATACCCATAACATGCTCGGCGCCGGCGACACCAAATGTGGCCTTAAACGTGTCTAAATTGTCTGTTATTGAATTCTGAGCAGAACCATTAAGAGGACCACACACAAAGTCCGCGAGGGTGTCGCTAAAGAATAACATGTCATAATTAAATAAAATCTACATACACTTGAGTGTATACATCAAATTAAATGCGTGTTTTGCTTCCACCTCCGCGAAGCTTTGCCACCGTTCTCCACCATATGGAATAAAAGAAGGGGCAGAGAGGAATTGGTGAAGCCCGATGGAAGACAGAGTGGCAGAAAATTGTCATGAGGTCGATGAAAAGTTAAAAAAGAAGAGGAGCGTGGATAGATAGTCCTTTTAAAACGATGTGGAGAGACTCTTCCCCGCGATTTGTGGAATGCTGAGTTTGGAGAGTTGGAAAACGCAATTTTTTTGCATCCGGTCGACAAATGGGTGAGAGGAGCTTCCAACAATATGGAAATCATCGGGTTGATTGATAAAGAGGACGTAATGTTGAAACGACACGGGGAGGGACAAGGTATTTTTTTAGCATTGGTGGAACATCGCCTACGTTGAAATTGGGCAAAAAGTCTGGAAGAAGTTGTCGATTTACTCCGAGAGGCTCCCTGGGGACCTGTCCTGTTAACGTGGGCAGCTAGTTTTTCCACTCCCCTCATGCGTCGGGCCGATCTCCGTCGATGAAAGAGTTGTGTTCGAACGTCTTTACTCTCCCCACCCTTTTGGCGGCTTCAGTCTGACCCGATGACAAGATACACGAACTTCCTTCTTTTCATCTTCGCGGTCGAGTAAAATTGGAAGGGAGGAGAAGGCAAATTTCATCACACAGTCAGTATCGCCTTTGAAACACCAGACTCGCAACTGTTAAGTAGATTGTGAGGGGCAACTATGCTCCTGGGACAGATGAAAGCCGATTTAGTGGACCATGAGAACCAGGCGTGCGTTCTCCATCCATCCTTCCACCTCTCTCGCCCTCATCCGCTCCGCCTAAAAGAAAGAGAGGACGTGAGAGCAACTTTACCTTTTTACTATCGTCACGTCACATATATGTGACATCTCATTCGTGCCACCGTAACCACACATCAAGTTTTATTATTAACCAAACCTTTGCAGTGTAGTGAAGAAATCGGCAAATGAGGAGTTTTTTGGTCCTACTGGTCAGATCACGGTATCGTGGTTGGGGGAATTGTTGGCTTGGAGAGGAGCTTCCGGCTCATCCACTCCTTTGAGAGTGGGCGAGGAGTGTAACTAAGTTGTTGGTAACTAATACGATTAATTCATGAGAGGTAATCGCATGATAGGCATAAAGCAGAGTCCAACAATCGAGCCCTCCTGGGGAGGCAGCAAGTACATCCACTGCTGGCCGATGAAAATGTTCATGTGTTCGTTTAGTCCGCTTCTGGCTTCCCCTTTTCCGATCTCGAGAGAGTTGTTGCCTTCTCAAGTTTGTCAAATGGAAAAACGGTCCATGCGGAAAGCTTCAATAATCGCCTACTTCTTGAGTTTGACAAGGAGCCAAAAAAACGTCGAACGAATCCGTTTGCGCGACAACCACTAAGTCGGAGAAGTCCTGACTTTCTCCCTGATCGTTCTACTTCTCCGCCCTCGGGTTTTGACCTGGTCCGGCGGGCTACTGCAACGCCTCCACAATTAAAACCAATTTCAGCCAAAATGACTTGCCAATTTGCCAGCCATTCGAGGAGTTTATCTTCTCTCAACAAAAAGCAGACCTGTTCGCTCTCCCACTTCTTTCCCCCTATTGTAGAGGCAAAACCCACTGTAAAAATTATTAAGTTCCTTTTTTCATTTACTGGAACAAGACTTCTCTCCCCAGCGGCATCTGGCGTGTAGTTCGTTGGCGAAGTAATTAAACACACTTTTTACATAAGTAAACAATTGCAATGGACTAATGAGCGGTGGGGATAGCGGCGGTCGTGGCGGAGGCGGTGGTGGCGAGGACGATAGCGAAGGCGAGGAGGAAGGCGCTACTCTCCTCTTATGGTCTACGGTTATGCATTTGGTGGTAGTGGTGGGGGACGGAGGGACATTGAAATGGCCACGTCGAGTGGGACGGGCGAATACAACACCCAAATCCCTTGTTTACACACCATGTAGAGCACACATCGCTGAGTCGGGCTAAATAATTCATCCGCCCAGACCAGAGGGGGTGGGGCGAGGGGTGCGGAGGGGACACATCCACGTTGTTCCGTCTGCTTTGACGACGATATGCCTGTTGGAAAAGGCGAAATACTGGTGGAAGGGGCGGCGGGACATTGAACATGAAATTTTGGGCGAAATCAACAGAACTACTGGGGAAGGGGGAAAAGCTTCTCCACTCACGACGATTGTGCACTTTCTTCTCTTTGGTAAATTGTTTAATGAACAAAATTTGGGGGATGACTTTTGTGGGGAAATAAATTTGGCTTATGACCTTGACATTAATTGAAATTTATAGAAATTCTTGAGGTGATTGTGGTGGTGACTGGACGAAAGAAAAGAAACAAAGTGGATTAAAGAAGCCTCTTTTTCTTTTTTCAACAATCCTAACATAAATCCTTCGCCTAAGTGGGAAAATGTCTCGGCCGTTGTCACGAATGGGGTCCTTGTAGTGTAGGGACACCACATTTGGGTCGCTTGTGCATCCAGACCAAAAAGACCCTGCGTCTGGCGGTCGGAATCACTCGAAGCACACCGAAAACAGCGAGGATATACTGTGTGCACGGATCTTATTGTCCACAAAACGGCGCTGCGGTTATCGTTTCCCTTCTTTCTTGACGATGGCTTTTTCTCATCTCTCGAAGCAGTGGAAAGGCAGGTCAACAGGACGCCCACCGCCTTCCTCGGAGGCACAGGACGGCTTAACCCAGGCAATGAAGACGTCCTTACTTCCACCTGGTCCGGTCCAGATTTCCGCGATTTCGTCGGTGGTCTCGTTACATTGAACCCACGGATCATCACAAAGTGGCGCGATAAAATGAAATAAGTCTCGGGTTAAAGTAGGTTTTCAAAAAACATTCCTTAGTCTTCATGCAATTCAGGTAGGTGCACAGAGAGAAAGTAGGGGAAAATTAGTCTTTCCCGCCCTCGCCCTCGCCCTCGCCCTAACGACTTCCAGGGGCAGCGAAGGCACTTTCGGACCTTCCACTTGTGTGGAGCATCTTTTTGCCCTCTTCCAACAAATGTCCTGCCCTTCCAACATCTTTTCGCCGCCGAGCCACTTGATGCGGTTGACAAGATCGGCGGACGGGAATGGGGCATAAAAGACGAGGAGGAGGAGGAGGAGGTGGCGGAAGGAGGATATTGACGAAGGATTTTAATATGACATCTCCACCTCGATGCTTTTGTTTCTCCCCACTCGAGACCACTTGAACCGCCTCCAAAAAAGTCCCTAATCATCTGATAAAGGGAAAGAAGTAGCCAATCAAGCAAGGGGAATGAGGCGTCTCCCCTTTATTACTACTTTTTTTGCTCTCACTTTCTCCACGTCTAAGACGATGATGAACCACCACTCCCACTATTTTTGGACATCTGTCCCCTCCATCCCCACGCGTGAAGGTAGATTTTCCAAACACAAAGTATGTTAATTAAATTTTTTTCAGGTTTACTCACTACACCCTCAGTCTACCATTTGTCTCGACTGGATGCAAGTTGAGAAGTTCGTTCCACTCTCGCAATCCCGGTCAGCTTTCTTTCTCCCACTTTTCCTCCTTTTGGGAGACCGATTCAAGGCGCATCAACGAGCGGATTATGGTCTCTCTCGGTCTCCACCGAGGACCCAGACTTCAGACACGGCTTTTACACCTGGAACGCGAACAGCGCGACAATCGCCCGACTGATCTGTTTTCCCTGCTGGGACTGTTTTTCCCACGGGGCGCTGTTGCCGCGCAGAGCCGAGCAGCGTATGGCCGTCCGTTCCACAAGATTGGTCCAAGCCTGCGTAATAATGGAGGCCTGATAGTATCGCCATTTACGCATGTGGTGTAGAAGAGTACTCGACCAAGGCTATTTCTACCTGAACCGACCTCGAGTTCTCCTCATTCCAGAGCTTTGAATGCTTGTGGGGATTTGCCGTCCTGACTGAATGAAGTGAGTCCTGCGAGAAAGCCGAAAGAAGAAGAAGGAGAAGGTTGCAGTCTTCGTTCGGTTGGCTGCCTTGGCAGCTCACATTACCACTTCATCGCTGTGAATTGGTCCGTGAAAAGGCCTCCCCGTAAAGCGAAGCTTAGTCGTCGAAGGCCCTATGCGGCTGACAACTGGGTGGCGGAACTGCCACCCTCAGAACACGTCGTCCGGACTCCGTAAACTCCCTGATGATGTCCACTTAGCTGGTCTCAGGTCTCACGTCTGCCTCGCATCTCAATGGCTTCAGACTGCACGGCCACTCCACTTGTTGTGGATCATGAATCGGTGAAACCACGCCTTTCCAAGGAAGTCCAGAACTTAGTCGACTTGAAGAAAACTCAGCTTACTTCACTTAACGATACTCCGAAGAAGGGGGCCCCATTCGTCGCAAAAGTGGGTTTATGGCAGGTCAATGTGCTTCGGGATCAACGTGGTTCGGTCAAACCGAGTGGGAGCAGGGCACAAATAGGAAGAAGAGCAGTGCATATGTCCTTGGGACTCGGAAACGAGGCTTTTGGAGCCAACCCATTCCCCTCCACTTTGGCCTAATGCTCTAGAACGGGATTCGGCCTTTATTGCGTACTTGCAATCTCCACTGGGCAAAAGTTCACATGCACTACTGCCTATCCGCGGCGGAGAAGTGGTTGGAGTGTGGATGGCCGAGGTGCGAGGTGTAATGGATGTGGTTGATCAACTCCACTGGACTGACATGAGCCTCCCCTTGTAATAACAAATAAAAAAATCACCTCGCCAAGCAATAATCGCCTCCACCTTGTACAACTGACACGCTCTTCGTTCCGTGCTGCAACATTCAACACCCGCCGTGTCAACGGTCATTCGCTCTTCCACCCGGGCGGAGGAGGAAGAGGAGGAGGAGGGGTAAGACACTCACGCGTTCGAGGTGGATGGGTGCATTTGCTCCATGTGATAAACTGTCGCCCGAAAGCGACTTTTCCCCACTCGTCTGTAAATTAAGACTTGGGATGACATTAAGTGTTGTCTGAGTAATTATTGAGAAGGGCGACAAAAGTCTGAGCCAGTAGTTAATTTTTCCTTGTTACTTAGTGAACAAAATGCCTCCCAAAGGGGCAATAAAGTGGGCGGCTTTTCATCCAAACATGTGGCATCTAAAAAAATGAGTCGGTTGAACTCCAAATTTTTTGCGTTTATGTTTTTCGGTGTGGATTTGTGTGTGTATTTGTGATGGGTCTAAAGTTATTCCCCCTCACAGTACAGTGCCATTCTGATTATTCCAAGGGGATTGCCTTCCAGTTGACGCCCCAGATCTCTATCCAAGTGATGGGTGCCCGAGGTGAAGCTCCTGAGAGGTGGCGACAGACTGGCGGACGATTATGCCTCACGCCCTGCTACGAGACGGAAGAGACAATCTTACGGCGGTGGACGGTTACTTCGTCCTCCCATTGGAGCATAAGGTAAGATCGACTGTGAAAGGTCTCTCGGGGAGTTACATCCGCGGAACTTTCGGGCGTGGTTTTTGGGTAGAGAAAGAAACTGAAGCGGAAGAAGAAAAAGAAAAGAGGTAGTCTTAGCTGCCAGTACAGACAAAAGTGGTAGAATAAGGCCGTAAATGCGCCCCCCAATCCTACAGCCGCGAACGAAGAAAGTCGAAAAGTCTCGAGGAGTGTGGGGAGGAAAACTGGCGTTCGGTAGGGAGGGAGGTTTTTTATGACTCCTCCTTGATGCGGCTAAGAGTGATGTTTGACAGCTTTCGACACTTAAGCGATACCGATTAGGGCGAAGAGCTGTCAGCGGTGAAGTAGTAGAGTAGTGGAGACAGGACTGAAGATGGAAGTTTTTTGGTCAGAGACACCAAAACCTGATGACTGATTGTGAGGATGAATGTCTGACTAGGTGCTGGTTCTTATACACTACCCTTTCTCATTCAAAGACTTTGTCTTCCCAGCTCATTTCTTCTATTTCGGCCAAAAAAGAGACCAATTTTTGGACGTTTTCTCGTTTTTACATCTCCGGAGGAAAGGAGGAGGGCGGAAAGTGAAGGAAAAGAAGTAGTAATAGGTCCTTTCTGAGCTTGTCATGCGATGTACCCAACTTTGCATGTCGGCAGTCAACGTGGTTGAGGTGAGATTCATCAGCTCGACACTCGAATACCAGCGAAACTCATAAATCCACCCAACATTAGAACTTCTTGCCACCACGCACGACTTATCAATGGTGGAAATAACGGTGAAAGACTGACATTCGTCTCAATTTTTATTTGTCCAAGGTGGTTGAAGGATGTGAAATTTGCGACATTTCGAGAGTTGTGCATGGCTAGGAGCAGTAATTCGGTCTCTGGCTCCACCTCCGCCCTTGTGACGTTCCTGGAAGGCAGTCTGGGGCGCCCGAGGAGACGCAGTAGAAGTGAGAGAAGTTGACGTACGAGGATTCAACGAAAGTTGCCTCGGCCGGTGAGGCATAAAGGGCGACGAGATGGCGACAGTCCCAACGCAGCCATGCTAACCGCCAGAAGTGTGTTAAAATGACAATATTTTCCCTTCTTGTTTAAAAACTGCCGAAAAGAGAGAATTTTATATGAACATGCGTACTTATAATGCAATATTAAGCACGCAGGCAGATACTAAAGCCGACTGAACATCAAAGGGACCTTAATTTGCAAAAGTTAAATGAAACGCGAAAAACGCTCTCCTTCCCCCTCCCCCCTGTCTTCGCCCTCCATGCCGCCTCCGTCGCCCATCGCCCGCTGCCATCGCGTCAAACAGTTGGGCGACTGCGAAGGCGGGGCGCCCCGGGAGGCGAGGCGAGGCGAGTCGAGGCGAGTCGAGTCGAGGCGAGTCGAGGCTAGGCAAGGTGAAGCGGTACATGGTGATTTGTTGGATGGGGCTACGAGAGAGTTGGAGGAGGCGGAGGGGGGAGACGAGGTGGGGAAAGGACAGTGGATTGGATCTAAACGGTGTGGGGATGGATGAATGCTGAGTATGGAAGAAATTTAATAAGCAAATTAAGTTTAGCCTAAGGGAAGTTACGAAAACAGAGCTTCCCTTGGCAGAGGTATTAATCATCATGAGAAAAGAATCGAGGGAGAATCAAAATGAATTGTGATGATTTTTAACGCAAACAAAAACACACGCCCACACACCTTATCTTTCTCTCTCTGTCTCTCTCTCTGCCACATATCCCTTAACCCCGGTCTAATGGTATAAGAGAGAAAAACGACTTCAGCCTGTTGCCTCCATTTGCCATTCCTACCACTTTCCTTCGTCGTAGGATGGTGACTGCGCTATCTGGCCGAATGACTTTCGAAGTGGAGCCGCCTTCGCGATGTACTGGAAAGTTGTGGACACTGAAGTCTGTCATTTGCCTTATTTTCATCCCTGCAAGATCACACCAGAGGCCGTGTGGATCAGAGTAGTGACGAGATACTCTCATTCTTCGGACATCCATCGTCCCATTAGTAAACTTACACGTAATTTATTGGTGGGCCGGGTGCATTTGAGCCATTCTTCCACACAGTTCCCTCGTCATTTCGGTGACAAGTGCAAGAAGATTAATTTCTCCTGTCTCGCCTTCACCGTGGGATTGTGTTTCGTACTTTTTTTTCCCGCTTGTTTCCTCTTCCCTCTCCCCTTAATGGTTTAATTTATGAGGTCATTTTGGCTCGACCAACGAAATTGTCTTGACAGAGTCGATGGGTTGGTGGCAAACCCCTCCGAACCGGCAATTATTTCCCCTCCTCGCCTGTGGACCTGGCAGGCGCGTGAGCCACTATGAGCTCAGTTTGGACGAGGCTCAGGGGCCGGCAACTCCTCCGCTACCGTCGAACGCCTTGCAGCGGATGGGGAGAACTGGCCACATACGGCTGCGATGAGGATTGTGGCAATATGTTCCCTACAACTTCGTCCAAAGAGGATGCGAGGCAATTTAATTAAAATATTCCAAATCCTAAGCCACAAACAAACAATGGCGTTATTTCTGTTGAGGGGAGAGCTTTGTAATCTTGGATGGACGGGGCGAGAGTTGAATGGACGCTACTAAATGTAGTGATCACGGAGACAAAAGAATTTGACGTGCTGTACATCCCCCTCACCATTGTACGCAGACTTAACTTACTGTCTACGCGGTCCTCCTCCTCTCTCTCCTCCCCTCCCCTCTCGAGTCAGGCTCCATCTCCGGCTAGACACAATTCCTCCCCGGTCTGTCCACTTAGACCGAGCAGGCGGAGGTCGCGAAGTGGCCGTGATTGGCGAGGAAAATACTAGCATGGCGAAAGTCACCTCACATGGGAGCGACAGACTACCATCGCAGTGCATTAGTCCCTGTTGCTTTTGTGAGTCGACTTTGGCGCTCCTTCTAATTACTCCTCTCTCTCTCTCCACCGACAGTTGCTAGGACAAAAAGTTATGGTCTCGTCGCAGACACGAGGAGGCTTCAATGAAACCGCGGCCGTCTCGCATTCTGCGGGCATTTACGCTTTAAAGGGATGCAAAGGTGGGTGGAGAGAGAAGAGTGTGGAGGAAGTCGTAGTTTCGTGCCTCTGCCTTAAAGTACTTCAAATTTGCCGGCGGTATGTTAGTTACGTGGGCAATTGGCTATTTCTTCCTCGATTACATCTTCATTCCTTCCCGGAAGTGGACACTTTCAACAGCCTCATTCTCCTCGTTCCTTTCGCTTCTGCCAGCCGAGCTTATGAACTGAACTATTTGTTGAAAAATAAAAATAAAAGGGAAATACACTAAAGTAGGTCGTTCGTCAGGTCCCCTTTCGTCAGTCCTTGGGTTGATTATCCCAACACTTTCGATGGATAGTGGAACGTTCCTGAGCATCAGCCAAGAAGAGATGGCTGCTGAGGAGGTCGACACCAGCCGCCTTCTCAAAAGGTCGGAGGAAAAATGCACTGAATGTTTTGTCTTCTTCCCTACTTCGTTGACATACTGTTTCGAAGTGAGGTTCAGACGCGGTCCACGATGGACGGATGAGAGGGAAAAGAAAGAGCAGAAGGGGAGGAGAGTCGTAGTGGAAGAAGGAGAATTTGCCACTATACTAAATTGAGTGATTTGATAGTGTCATGGACTCTTCCGTTTCTGTCACTCAACACTTTACTCCAATAAATCATCTGCTTCTGTCAACTTTTAACTTAGCCTCTAACATATTTGCCATACCGATTAGCCGGGGATGAGTGTAAGGCGTTTCCTCGGTTCTCCGAGGAGGAGGAGGTGAGGAGAAGCATCACCTGACGCGAAGAGTGACCCCTCACTTGTTGTAACGAGTTGTCTGTCTAGAAAGGATGTGGTGAGTTGAGAAACTCATTCAAGAAGCAGCGTTCGAGGGATTAACACGTTTTCCCAGTTAAAAGAGTGATTCTCCCCCCTCCCTTTTTGACCTACCTTCCGAAATGCACCTCTTCGAGTCGAAAGGAAGGCAAATCGTTCCGACTATCATTGAGAAATCCCCCTTTATTATAATGGTTCAGGAGAACAGTGTATCGCCGCATCAGTGACTGAGACTTAAGCTCAAATAGTCAAGTGAAAGCAGCCTTCTTAGCGGCTCCTCAATGCCAAGCTGCTTGATAGCAGTGCAGTTCCGTGAAATGGATTAAAAAACAGTGTCACGGGGACTCCTGATGGGAAGCCAGTCCTTAGGGCTCCCCCGCCAACTCTACAGGAGTTTCATGAGGAGATACACTTGGAAACGGTGCTACCACCAGACTCCAAGTTAAGATTCCTCCTTATTGTAGAGGTCGGCCAACTGACGCGGCTGGCACTTGATGCCGACGTTTAGACTCAGTGTCTTACTTTAAGTGCATACACTTTCACTTGTAAGTCAACAAGACTGCTTCGCAGACATGCTGACTGGAGGCAGTCTGCCTAAACCGTTACGCTCGCTCACCTGGACACTAGAATCGTAGCGCCTGCCTACCCTCTGGGGTGGAATACGCCCCGGAATGTAGTCTGGGCGACGCAAATGTACTCATCTTAGTCGACCGTTCTCCCTTGTAGGCACCACCTCGAGGCGGGTGAGTCCGCTCCCTGGGGAGCTGTGGCAAATCATGCGATTCTAGTAGCCAGACCAAGTGGACACGTGACGCCAGCTACATGTCTCCCGCTGCCTCGTCTCTTCCCCCGCCTAATGGCCCCATTAAAGTTTCGTTGGTGGGGCTGGGCTCTACATTTGCCCACAAATTTGACTCGCGTCAAACTGATGGCTGCGTTAACTCTTGCGATGGCATTTTCTCCTGTGTGGAAAATATTTTTACTCTCAAATGTGAATATTGTTGAGGCGGTAAAATGAACTCTGAAAGTAGCCGATTTTTATCTGTGGGGCTTTTAGAACATGTTAAAAAGGGACAGGATGTGTTATTGACTGAATGCCATTGCCAGGTTCGCCTTGGACACCTATCTTTGTCCGTAATACACATCCATAAGTGCGAAACAGCGGACGTCGGGATCGCCCTGACTGATGAATGCATGCCACGAATCTGGAAGAGGTGAGAAACTTCTTTCGCCCTCTTTTCACCTCACTTTCAGCAAATTATCTTCTCATGAGACTGACGAGATCGGAGAGGAGTAGAGCGGAGACGCCTTCCTGTCCTCGCCTACGAGTGAATGCGTCCACCTCCTCGTGGACGAGTTCACTCATTTTGCAAACCTACTTAGGAGGAGAGGTATATGAAAGTGCATGGGACAGATTTTGCTTTGAAACGGGAGAAAGCACGTGTTGAAGTCAAGTTTAATTGCTATCAAATCCCCCTGCGATCCCATGGGCCGTAAAATCACCAGTGTATTCCTTTGCAACATAAAAAATTCAGAGCAGTGAGATCGGGAATTAGTTCCTGTTACTTCCACTGCCGCTGTTGTTGTGTAACTGGACTCCGGTTAGTCCCGCACGATTATTAAATATTCACAAGAAGAACAAGAGGGAGGAGAGGAGGGCACTGGGGGCGCAGGCGGGGTCGGAAGCGGGGGCGGCGGCGGTGGCGGTGGTGGCGGCGTGGCGGCGGGGAGAAGGCGGGGAGATGAGGGCGGCACGGTGGCTGGATGGCCGGCCGGGTGGACGGGTATGCGGACAGGAGGATTTGGGCTAACCCAGTTTCCCCTGGTGACTACCCTGAACATGACTGCCGAGACAATTATTAATTCAACCTACAAACTACACAACTCTACGACTCCATGTATTAACAATTTGGAAGTTGAAGCGTTTGGGGAGAGGGGAGAGGAGGCTTGGAGCTTCAACTTGAATCTTGCCCAACCTACTTGAGCCAAATCCCCTCCCACCCGGCTTACATGCACCTCCGGCGACTTCTGGAACTTCTTTCCCCCACCATCCAATTAAAACACCTACAGAACGACCTTTCCACAGCTCGTACCAACAATTTAGGCCGTAATTGACACAAGAAGACACCCTCACACAGAATGAAGGGCGAAGGAGTGGGATAAAGAGGGTCTCAAATCCTCCGTCGTTGTGTCGCTAACACCGACGGAAGATGTTGTTATGTGGTAGGAAAGGCGAGCTGTTGACGAGGCTGATAGGCACTTGATGAGCGTGTGAGAAGAGCTAGAACAGTGGAATGAATGGAGCGGTCAACAAGATTACTGGGGTCGTCGTGTCAGCACCTCCAAGCGCGGCTTGACATGTGAAGAGCCGCCGAATCCTCATAACGTCATTCCTTCCATCTAAGTATGAACGTCTTCAACACACTCTTTCCACAGCGGAGGTCAAAAAATCTCTCCCTTTTGTGGACTATGGTGACCACCGCCATCAACACTGAAGCGCACGAACTTACGTGCTCATTTAAACATCCGCCTCGCTTCGTTCGTCCTCTCCACAGACAGCTCCGGCTGTCACCTCGAAGTACTTTGGAGGCTCCTTAACACATTAACTGACCACCAATAAAATTCCGTCTTTACCGACGTCTCTTCGACGTGGCTGTCTTCTAAGGGTATGCTTCGTTTGCGAAACGACTGTGAGACTTGTCGAGTTCTCCGCTAATCTGGGAAAATTGTTCTGACTGATGGAGTAAAAGTACAGTCAGGTAGATCATGGAGTAGGAGATTTCTTCACCAGGCATCCCGTTTCTCATCTCCCCATCAACCTGGCGCTACAGGATCTCAATTTTAAACCCGAGAGTAGGCGGGAGAAGAGGTAGAGGAGGTGGAGAAGGCGAGGACCAAAATGGAATGAAAAGCCGAGAGGGAGTGAATAACATGACCTATCATGTAAGTCAATTGAGGGAGTACAGTCATCCCCGCTGCTGTCGTGCCCCACGAAGAAAGGCGCATCACCGTCTCTTTGAGGCGAAATCTCCTCCCTCCTTCCCACGCACTGCTTGCACGGGAAAATCGCAATTCCCTCAGACTAGAAGAGTCCTCCCACTCGAGCAGCGGACCATCAAAACAATCCCATATTTTATTCGTCCAAATTTTGTTTGTTTCGAGGAGACTTGAACCGACTCTGTTGGGGTGTGAGAGCAAATTAGAAGTTTTACTTAACTCGTCCCCCTTGTTAGTGGGTGAGGAAAACAAATGAGAGGGAAAATAAACGGAAGACACGCAAAAGCAGTCTTGCGAGTAGGAATTAGCCCTCCAAGTGCGTTTATAAACGTGAGAGGGGGCCTCGGGTATCGCCAGACTCTTCATCTTCTGCCTAGTGCCTCAGTGGAGACATTTTCACCTGCCGAGGTGGACCGCCTTCCATGGATGGAAAGGTGGGAGCCATACACGAAATTTACGTGGGTACGAGACACAATACATTAACTTTTGGATGGAATTCCCTTTCAAATTGTGGGGCTTTAACCACCTCGAGGGAGACTAAAGTACAACAAAAGCAGCCGGCGCCAGCCCTTCTGCCTTAGTGGGTTGCCAGAGCGTAGCCAGTCGGTCCGCTGCAGTCTGAGGTCGGTGGAGTTTAGTCCGACTCGTCACAGTAAGGCTTATTTGGGTGTTAAATGCGTGGGCTATTTTTTGAAAGGGTGAGTTGCACGGCCACCCCGGCCGTAAATTTTTCGCATTCTTGCATGTCATGGCGCCATACATCGAGGTGTTGATGAAATCCCACCTCCTTTGCTTTCCCTCTTTTTGCCTCGCTCCCTCACTCACTCACTCACTCACTCTCTCCCTCCCTCTCCCCTCCTCGCCTACCTCGCCCGAGGGAGAAAAAGAAGAGACTAAATAAAATCGAGTGCCATCATGCAAAGATGAAAAAGCGGCTGTTGAGTGAAGCTTAAAATGTGGTTTGAGTGTCGCTGTGGTGATCAGTCAGTCTGTCTGCCCACTCGCAGTTGTTTACTCTCCCACCGACACGTGATAATGCCGCTATATTAAAAATAGAATGCATAGTTTAGCGTTTGTCTCAGAAAGAATGGAGGATTGCCATGGGAGTCACCCAAAATGGCCCTATTTTTAAGTCCTTTCCTACCTCTTCTTCCGATCACTTCCTGCACCAATTTAACTGGAACCCTCAACGTCAGCCAATGAACCGAAGTTACCCTCGTGGACGGGGTGCACAAGCTAAAAGGGCTACGGGAGAAGTAGTTAGAATATTCGAAAGATGGAGGCCGGAGGGGATAGACAGGCACATTTGACTTCTCCCCGCCGCATCGCCTCGGTGTGGTTGACCGTAGAAGAGACAATGGCGAAGTGGGAAATGGTTCTGCCCACCCGGTGTGGTGAAGAAAACTGTCTTTCTCTTCCGCCTCTGGGAAAGGCTAGAATTCCTCTTTGTAACATCGTTAGACAGCCCCGTAGCCTGTAGAAAGGCGGTATGTTTTCAGAAGTTAAAACAGAAAGGCCTTTTGCAGATACTCGTATGTATTCGTCCAGCAAACCTACATTTCAGTCTGAACCGCCCCTCTTTCTCTTCCAGATCGCGTCACATTCACCATCAGAAGGAGTGACGGTCGATTAAATCCCCATGGCAAGTTTGTTGGGCAGTTTGACGCTCAGCGTCCACTACTTGAGGCCAAAATTGCCTGGTACATTCGTAAACAGACGAACGAATCATCGTGCGCCATAATCATTTGCCACTTTGAAACTTAGTTATTAGAGTTCTGAGCGACTGCATTTGACTTACCTGCGACCCCGAAGGTGATCAAAAAGGGTAAACTGGGCGTTGAAGACTTTCAATCCCGATGGAGGAGATGTTTTTGCTGAATAACGAGGAGGTGCTTCGAGACAACCAGACCAAAGAAGGTGAAGTCGTCACCTTGGGATCCTTTGTGTTACAGAGATCATACCTGAACAACTTCAGGACATTTCACTTTTCATCGGATTTGCCATAAAGTGGAACACCCTCAACCGGCTCTGAGGTGCAGCGACGCCTGGAGTCTCGGCAGGAAATCAGAGACCAGTTCGTTCGTGCATAGTAGGGTAGTCCTGACAGGGTCATTGCTTGGACATATTTTCAAAGGTGGTCCACCGACGCCTTTCGCCTCGTCCCTTTCCCGCTCCGGTAACCGGCGAACCAACGAGGAGAACCGACAAAAGTGAATCGGAGCGAACTGCAGTTCACTTCTGGTGATCGGAAAAATTTGGCCATTTTTCACCACCTCGGCACCCATAAAGTGCATAAAATCTACTAAAAACCAGTCTCGTATGTTTTAGTAGGTAATTTGGCTTGCTGTGTCTCGTCCCTCTAGCAAGAGCCCAGTCTACCCGCTGGCGGGGTGGAGTCCGAGCCGTCGACTTAACTCTCTCTGTCTCCCTGACGAGTCTTTGCATTAACGCCACTGCTGTTCCATGCCGTTCGTTTTTTCCAGGCAATTAGTCGGACAATGCCATGGGATCCTCCAGAATTCTAAGTCGTATTCTCTCCAAAGTGCAGTGTGGACAGATATTTCATCCTCTGCAGCCCAAAAGGCGAAAGAGGATTTTTCGAGCAATGTGGCATTCCTTACGCCTCTCAGGCACACCTCGGAGTCCGCAAGAACTTGCCCACGGTGTAAAACAAAATGCTCTTTAGGCCACCATTTCCTGATGACTTTACTTACTCACTGCCAGGCGGCTGCCAAATCAGAAAATTTTAAAGGCTACTTCATTGACTCATTTGCCTGTCCCGCTGGCCATATTTCGTTGTTTGGACACATACCTTACAATTTGCGCCTCCTCTCGCCTAAATGTGGTCAAATATCCTGTTAGTAAATGTCAGGCTGTCACCCCATTCTACGTATTAGCGCTCACATTCCACAGGATATTTGTTTATTCTTCATAGCTCATTCACAACCTCGCCACTCTAGCCACATGTCCGGACACCTTGTATACAGATGCGTATGTGTATGTTTATGTTAACAAGTCTCTAAAATTGTGACATTAACGCAGTCATCCACACATCGCACACACACGCACACACCCACACACACAAACGCACGAATTAACGCGAATAGATGCACGCGGAGCGCTGTGTGATTGGCTGACCAGCGGCCAATCAAACGGCCCCATTGTCCAGTGTGAAATGAGCTCGTCTACTTGAGTGACTGGAACACGCACACACGCACACACACACGCACAAAAACACACGGAATTGGCTAAGTCTGAGTCCCGAGTGATGTTGGATCCGAACCACCTATAGAATGCTCAACCGCCGCCCTAGGATTATCACTCTTCTCATTCCTCTCCTCCTGTCTCTTCAGCAATGTCAAGTAAGTCTCAAAAATCCTCCCCGTCCTCCTCTTCTTCTCCACCTTCTCCTCCTCTACCCCGCTTGTCGCGGTGCCGCTTTTAAGCCTATACCCCCTTACCTTTTATTTCACCCAGCCTCACACAGAACTGTTGTGTAATTTTTTCCCCGAGTGTCGGCAATTATTTCACTCTAGCACTGTTTGGTAGTTTAGAGTAATCACACATGTTCTATTCTATTCTGGTTAACGGGTTTCCTGTTCACCACCCCACGTATTTCCGTTAACGAGCCTGGTGTTTTATTGTTAGTTTAATCGCGTTAGTTTGTTCACGGGGAGAGAGAGAGAGAGAGAGGGTAAATGGGTGAGTGAGTTAGAGGTTAGATAAATTCTTCTGCAAGCGCTGGTTCCGTTTTCGGCACTTTGTTGAAAAGGCTAATATTTTACTAACGTGTATTGTTTACGTATTTGCACGTGTTTGCCATTAGTTTCACTTACCGACGCCTTACTGGTGTCGCTCCGTCACACTCTGTATCGTCCGAATGTGAATCGTCTCATTTCTTTGTTAGTTCGAACAGAAAAAGGGGACTTTGCGAGTGTTCCAGGCGGATAATAATGGCTTTTACCCTGAAAGCCAGAGGTTTGGCCCACAGAGGGTAGAAATATGACAGGTTCAAAGGTCGTTAAAGTGCGAACTTTTCCCGTGTTTTTTCACCATTTGGTTTTTGGTCCCTTCTCTTTTTATTAGACTAACTTTAACACAAAGTGGAAGTGGAAAGGGAGACAAAATACTCCACACCCCCCCATTTCATGATAAGTAGCCTTGGGTAGTGGGTAAACTTCGACATCATCAGCAGGCCTCGGAGGGGAAAGAGGGCGGGAGGCTCAAAATATCTCCACACTCACATCATACTTGTTAATATTACTTGCA
Source organism: Dipylidium caninum (assembly GCA_017562135.1). Lineage (NCBI taxonomy): Eukaryota > Metazoa > Platyhelminthes > Cestoda > Cyclophyllidea > Dipylidiidae > Dipylidium > Dipylidium caninum. The sequence goes on along the minus strand of QEYB01001685.1, from coordinate 755,879 downwards.
TTTTACATTTCAGAAGGACTGTCATAGATGTTCCCGCCTCCTCCCTTTTTGTCCCTCTGAATTTCACACAAGGCAATAGTGTTTTATGACAACCACGAATGAAAATGTCACATGGTTTGACAGAGGTTTTAACACCAGCAAGATGCTGTTCCCCTCCTTGTTATTATCATATTGTCTCTTTACATTTCACCGTGAAATCGGATCATTCGGAGACACCGCATTTTTACTCGGAGGTGGAATTACCGCTCGGAGGTAAATAAGAGATGAAACGAATCGTAGCACGGGCTCAGTGTCAATAACCTTTACGTGGTGGATGAAAAGGGGAATTGAAAATAGCGGCAGTAGATGAAAGAATAGTTACTGTAAGTGTTCCGTCTGCTTGCAACGGTCTACTTGCTGCTTCCTTCTACAACTCACAGTTGTACCGAAATCCGTTGCCAAGGTGAAAAAGTAAACCGCATCAAGTGAATGGCATGTGGAGATTTAACGCGAGAGAGGATTGATTTGATAGTTTGGAGTAATAAATGAACTTAGCGTAATAGCGAGTCAAATACGCGGGTTAATTGTGAAGGCAAACCACCAAAACACACACACGTATACACCCACGCCCTGCGTTCCCCAGCCCCACACCCGCCCCCACCGCCACCGCCACCGCCACCCACGCTATCGCAGCCCCCCATCTACACAATAAATTAGCCTTTGTCAAGAACAACTATCGGGCGGGTGTTTAATCAGCCTTTACAATCTGCCATGGGCGAGATAAAACTAGTCTATTTTTGAGTCCCGATACTATCTGACCGCCTCTCTCTCTTTCGCTCTCTCTCTCTCTCTCGCTAGTCTTTTAATTTGAAAAGACATTTCTTTCTCCTTTCACCCACCGTCCCAATTTCACTCGGGGCCAACAGGTCACAGAGTTGGCGTCACCTGGACGCCTTCAAGTGGAATAATCACCAACTCAGCTGCCATGCAATCGGACTTGGAATCCCTCGGTGGGCACTTCTGTCTGCCGTCTGCCTCCACACGCAAATAGGTACTTTGACGACGGTGGGGGTGGATGTGTCCAGAGGCGCTCCACTTGACGGCTTACGTCAGGTGGGAATGCCTGCGACCTTGAAGCCTGTGCTTCGGGCACAAAAGAGTTCGTTAAATAAGAAAAAGTGATGGGAGAAGGCTGACAATGTCTACCAGGTATTCTGCGTGAGAAAGTACACGTTTGTGTGATTTTGTGAGTGGAAAAGATGCGGCCTTCTCGTCCCTCTTTCTCCACCCCCATCACCAAAGTGACTCAACAATTGTCTTAGCAAATGTTGACTGGTGAAACCCTCGGTGTTCCCCACTTTTTCTCCTCCTCCTCCTCCTCTCCGTAGGCTCCGATGACGAATCACATCCAATGTCCTTCATCTCCTTCTCCCCCTTTTTCATTTTTCTACTAAAACAAGGCAAACACATGAGGGGGAAGGGGAGGAGAAGGTGAATTTCCCACGCCAAACCTCCTACACTGCCTAACGAGTGTGACGTTCAGCGCGAATGCCTTGGGCCTCGGCATCTGCGGAGAGTACCGGAGAGGGCACGGAGAGGGAAGGCTGAGGAGGCGAAAAGCGCACCCAACCGCCTCCTTTTTTTCTCTTTCCATCTTCATCTACTCATTTGGATGAACGATTGCCTGCTTTGAACGCTAATTCGTCCCAACGTGATGAATTTTTCACGAATCCAATGATTGTTGTTACTCGGTCCGTTCCCTCCTTCCAATAGGGGTTCACTTCTATTTGAAACTGACAAGAACTTTGTCTTAATGGTGTCGTGGAAATCTGTCCAGCGGTTGAAGCCTCCGTCCTCCCGCGTCCGCCTAACACAGCAGCAAACATAATCTCATGTTGTTTTACTGTCAGATGACAATCACGTACCAGTGTTTATCTACTCCATCAGTTTGTATCCTGGCGGTGGTGGAGGAGCGAAGGGTCTCCTATCGGTAGTGTCGCATCTTATCGAGAATAAGTTTGTATGTTTGGTGTATTTAGGCAAAAGCCAATGTTACCATGCAATTCGGCCTGACCTACGACAGTAGTCACGACTGTGACAGGTCAACATACAAAGTCACCGTCTGTGTCGGACAGAAACACGACCAGTGAGTTCCACCGCCTCGACCTAACGCGTCATTCAAAGTGTCATACGTACACTTTAACTCGGGTAGAATTCGTTCTCTTCTACCCGCCTTAGATGCCGACTATTCGGACCGCGTCTCTTCTACGTTGGGACGGCGTGTGCAGCCTACGGACCGAATGGAGGTCATTCACTTTGGAGTTGATAGCGTGGTAAGTCGGCGTATCCATGACTCCCTTGCCTCCCTCTTGGAAGGGGAGGAGGAATTCGGCCACGATTCGAAGAAAACCTTCATTACTTAGTAATGTTCTGATACTTCGATAACCTTTAATAGTCGCGTCGCACCACCCACCCGCCCGCCCGCTCGTCCTCTCGTCCGCCCACCTCTCCCCCCAACCTTCCATCGGACAGTGAATGCCAACGCATGAATAAATTAGGAGATCTTTCGCGTGAATTGCGTCGTAACTGTTGCAGAGGTGTTGAGGGGGAGTGCGCTCGATCCCTCTTGACCGTTAATCCACCTCCTCTTACTCTCCTCGCCCGAGCTTCCACTAGGCTACTTTTCGCTGTGCACTCCGACTTGTCTCCGCATGCTGCGTTGGTGAATGGAAGGCGGAGGGTCGTATGAAGCCACTCAACGATGCGATTGGAGTCCGGACAGTGCGCGGTCGAAAGTGGAGGTGGGGGAGGGGGCGGCAGAAAACGGGGGCTGGTTGGTCTTGTGATAGTCGTGTGAAAAGGGAATGCTCAAAAATGGTAGCACAAAAGGTTAGACAAGGATGAAATTAATTTTCCCCCCTAATTGTTCACACCCAAAATGTGACACCCAAAAGGTGTGAAAAGGAAAAACAAAAATAGTAATTTGAAAACTTAACCACAGGGGCCAGTGATTAGTTTTGTCTTCCCACCTTTCTCCAGGAGGAGCCACTAAGGGTAGACGCAACAATTAAGGCGACAAGCAACGACATGGAATTTCAACTGCAACCGGTGACAGCCAACCTCACCTTCCCTCATTCCATTGACGCTAAAACGAAAAATCTTAACATGTGAGTTCTCTCTTCCCCCCACCGGACCTCACCCATTCGTCCCCCCCCCGCTCACAATTCTTTTTTTGCCTACCAGCCTCACCACTTGTCCACCAAACCACCAAACCACTGAGCCCTCCACCTCACTCAACCAATTGGCCAGTTAATTTTATACATTTGGGCAGTAATTAAACATTTGTCTTTCAGTTACTGCAACCCCAAACTGAGCAGATCTCGAGTTGCCTGCTAGTTTGTTGTCGGTAGCCATTTACGAAATGTCACTTCTGTTTTAGTAGCCATTAACATTGTAAATGCAGAAGTGCAGTTGTATAGGAGGGTGTGTGTTGTGTGTGCGCCACAATTTGATGTGGTGGCAAAGTGGGCGAGTTGGATTTCGCTTAGGTGAGTTAATCCTCACCGGGAAAGCAGCCTCCTCGGACAAGTGGCTCTGGGTTTTGATACTACCCTAAAAAAGGAAGGTCACCTAGGCGTGGACGAGTGTCAAATAGCAGTTGCGGTGGCCTGAGTTGTCACTGACTTGGCTGGACCCACGTCGCAAATGTATTGTTGAGGCTGGGTTCGTTTCGAGGCTTTTGCGAGTGCATTTGACTGCCTTCAGTGTTATAATGACACTTTCTCGGTTACACCTTCTCCTACATTCTGCTCTCAATTCTTCACGCCTTCACCTACTCCCTATCACCTGACTTCCTCTCCCCTGCACCCTTCCGTCGGGTGGTAAAGGGAGAATTCGCCTTCAACCTCCTTTTTTCTGACCTTCGAAGTTGTCTTCACCTGCGACTATGAGCTCGCTTGGAGTTTAGCAGTGTAAGTCGGTTACCTGGATGCCGAAGAAGAAGAAAATGGAGAAGAAGGGGGAGGCGATGACGACGATGAAGGGGAGAAGGGCACGGGGAGTAAAAAAGGAATAATGCATGATTAAAAAGCAGGCAAAGGCTGCTTTCAAATCGGCCCTCGACGGCACACACCTCCGCCGACAGAAGGAGTTGACTTTAATCCCCCTAGCTCGCATTGTCGTCTACCCCGGAATCGTCGGATGGTGGTGGAGCGGTGGAAGGCGGCAATTATTTGCTCACCGACGTACTATCGTCAATACTGCCTGCCCCCCCCGGCGTTTTCGCATAAGCTTCCTCTGTGGATTTTATTTGGGGTAAATTTTACAGGGGAGTATTGCCCACATTTAACCTTCCTTCCGCACGCAAACCCATTACCTTTTGCACGCATTCCACGCATTAATGAAAGTAAACAGTCGTATGTGGCAGTCAGGTGGTAGAGAGGGAGAGAGAAAGCGGAAAGCCGATGTCCCCTTCAACCTCTGCGCGTCGGCCGAGGTGGTCGAATCCGCGTCTGTTCTTCCACTGGCCAGGCCGCTCATGATAGATGGGGTTCGGAGGTATGTCGCTTTCTGAGTATCCTCCTTCTACCGCCTCCAGCTTCCAGCTTCCGAGGCGGAAGCAGGCCCACCGAGATGGTGACGAAGTAGCCAAAGGTTTCATCAACGAATGCCGTAGTGAACACCTCTGCAATCCAGTGCTCGAGGCCCTGAAGTTAGTTAGCCAAACTTTTACTCTTCGCCCTCTGGAGAGTTGACTTTCCTCGAATTCCCCTTCCTCAAAATCACATACCATCAACCTGCAGGGTGGGTACGCAGTTCATTATTTGTCAAACTCCTGAATGATTGTTTTGATTCCTGCCCGTGGCGTGATACGCACCACGAAACTGTCGGCCGCCTGATGTCTTCGTGGATGAGACGTAGAAGGACTTCTCCGGATGCGCTATTAGAAACTGGAGTTCAAATTAACGAGATGTGGCAATCTGAAGTCTAAATTCTGCTTTCTTTTAGGGTGAGAGAATCAGGCTTTTCTTCCCCCTTGTTTGAAAGGTTTAGTTAATCTTTAGCCATTTGGGCGTATTAACTAAAAGCCGTGTTTAGACGCGGTTTAGATTCCACTCATGCATGCAGTTGAAATAGTCTAATCTCTTCACTCGAAGTAAGATAACCCCTCCACTGCGTCTCCTCGCTGTGCCGCAACTTCTGCCACTTGAACAGTGCCAGAGGAGATTTGTCCCCAGTTAGTCGTTCGGTCCCAGCCTGGGAGGATTTTACCAACCGCATGGCAGTCTGTTCCCCACTTTGACGTCTTGAAACCTCTCTTCTCTCCGACGGCGCCTCCCAGCGTCGTGAAGAGACACAGGATGTTGGCAGGCTAGCTAAAGGGACCTTCCCTCATTCCTCAACATCACGCCCCCAAGCGTCGTCTTCTTCCTGGCCCGGCGTGAGGCGAAAAATTAGACAAGGAAGAAGGCGATGGAGAAGGCTGTTGCGTGCCCATTTATAACATTTTTATGTATACCTGTTTTGCACAAAATAAACACACGGATGAGTGCACGCGGTATCTAATGGCGATTAAGATTTTATGTTAGTGCGATTTTGCGTGAGTTGCCCTAAATCGCTCCCGGTCCAAATTTCCTTGCCATGGCAAACCCCGACTCCGCATGTATCTCCTCTTTCCTCTGTGTCTCCACCCAATGTTTCGGCTCCAAGGCATTGTTGTCACCGCGATGTTTACGACAGACTTACAATCGCCTTGTCACATCATCTCACCCCTGCTCCTGTCGCCTTACTTGGCGTTATGGCTACGACTTTAACTCTTTTTCTATGTACTCTGAAGAGGAAAAAAAGAGATTTTTTAAGGGTAAAATTTGAAGTGATTTTGTCGTGATGTTGGGGCTTCCAAGTCCTCAGGTCCGCAAGGCTACCCGTCCTCACACTATTCGGCCATTTATCCTCACCACAGTCACTTCCTTATTGTCCTTGTCACACGCAACCACGACCGCTTTCACCTTCTGGTGTGTGTGGCATTTGGAGAGAAAATTTTCTCTGAAATGGACAGACGATGGAAGTGTCTCGAACGCCTTCCGACCTCGGTGATCATTCAGTCCAAGTCGTTAGTGCAGTTACGCCCATTTCGGCTCCCATGTGACCGGAGGTGACATTTTTCTTTTATCTTCTTCCTCACAAGAGCCTCAATCTCGACCTAAGCTAGCAAAGCGACTTCATCATTCACTTGAACTCACCATCTTTGGGCTATCGGGGAACCGTGAAGGGGATGCGTCGTCTTCTACCCCCTTAAAATTGAAATTTACTTTGACTCGTCAACTCTTCCACCCCAACTCTACATTGGGCCTTGACTACGTCACTCTTCCCTTAGCCATTCAGCCATATTTAACGTAACATTTTAACTCCTGGGGGTTTTTCACACGAAACTCATAAAGTAGGAAAGAATTTATGCCTCCAGATGGTGGAAGTAAGCAAAGTTATCCTGCAGCCTTCCTTTCCAGCTTCTCCACACATAAAAATGATTCATTGAGCCTGCCAACGTAGTCCGCTTCGACGCCTAAACAATTTGAGCCATTTGCCTCAATTAAACGCCCAAGACGAGGAAATTAAACTGGGAAGGAGAAAAAAAGAGGGCGGTTGTTCCGCTGCCCCTGATTAAAAGCGTACTAGTAGCGTTAGGGCATTTGATAGCCTCTTCACCTACCACCAAATGTGCTCCACGAGGGACTACTCAGCCCGGTCGCTTCCCCACCACCCTCCTGGACCGGCAGCCGCTTTAACGAGGACGTGTCGTCACCAGTCCCGACCGGGTCGCCTTCCACGTGACCAGGGCACTCACTTCTCCCCTCCTCCTGTCAGTCCCCACCGGGAAGCGTGTGATAAGGATGGGGCGGGGGCGGTGCGAGGACCATTTGGCCCACGCCTCTAATTTTCAGCCGAATGAGATTCGTTCTTTGTACCAAATCCGAATAGTCTGAAGAACAAAAGCTTCAAATGAAGGTTGTCATGAGTGGTCAGAATAATTGGCGAATTAGAAGTTTTTTGGAAAATTTTTAGAATTCTACAGTTTCAGTTGGCCTACACCTGCGTGTCAGACTACTTTGGCGAATTGTGCAATGTCTATTGCTCCTCCGACGCCAAGGAGTACCGATGCAGTCCGAATGGCGACAAAATTTGCAATCCCGGTGAGATGAAAATGTTTTTTGTTCTATTGGTTTGTGGCCTCTTACACCTCACCGCGTTGAAATCGTCCTAGGCACCTTTGGCAAGAAGTACCAGACATTTTTGGCCGTCATGTCAGATTGTGAGGCTAACTGTCTCATTAAGGCTTCATTATTTCTCTCTCTCTACCCCACCCACCTCCGCCTCTTCCGTGCTAACAGACGTATTCAGGGGAGGAAATTGAAATAAAAAGCCTCGAGAAACTTCCAAATGATGAGCCGATATGTTGTTTATTTTATGGCTTGTCACGAAGAGGAAAGGGCTTTCAAGTGGGCTGGTGTTTGGTCCACGTCCCTTCCATTTCCACCCGCGCTCTCCCACACTCCGTGCGCAGCGTAGCCTCGAGCTTCTACTCCGACCGAGTTGAACCCAACCATTCCGACTGCTTTACTCGGATAAGTTGACGGCCAGCCTTCGGTGGAGGACAGGAGGCGGGGCATCCGTCACCTCGAGCCGAAACCTCCGGTCACTCGTGGGGCCCAAACAGTTAATTTAATGTCACTCGTGGAGTAGCGAGCGTCTTCGTGTTGTCCGTTCTGTTTACGTTAGGGGTGAAGTTGACTGGTACTGCTAATGTCACAGTTGGGAGGAGATTTTAGACTCCTGTTCATACATCCGGCCGCCTTATTTCGCATAATTTCCATTTCTTGGAGTACGTACTTACGGAATAATGTTAGCCACTATGAAACTGCCTCGCGGAATGCCCACACAACGTTAATGTTTCCCTCGTCCTATTGGTAAACAGGCGGGTTTAGAGGTGACACCGACAATTGAATGATTGCATCGTATGGTCACAACTTATGACTATCCTTCGCACCAACAATACTTACAAACCGAACCCAAATGGTGCTCGCTTCCTTCTTGTCCAAGTAAGAAGCAAATCTGGGGTGCGACAGAAGGTCCGGAGCGTCAGATGAAAACATCATTGAATTCTCTCACTTCGAAGAACAAAGCATCATCCGCCTAACGCCCCCCCCCGCCCCTCCTCCTCTCTTCTCCTCCTCCTCCTTCTCCCTCTTTCTCTCTCTCTTCTTCGATGTTCACACAGCCCTCCAATGTGTTTATTAAGAGGCAGTCCACCAAATCGGTGGAATGTGTTTATGTTACCTCGGTCAGCAGTCTGTGAAACACACGCAGACACACATGTTTGCATATATTTTAAACAATCCATTGATTTTTTTAAGCGCCCGCCTTATCGTAAGGCGTTGGTGTATTTAAACAAAGCCCATTCCTAAGTGCTTTCTAACAAGGTTTCACGGTGAATTACCGTGTCTCTCAGGCGTACCTTTTTACCTCATGCATCAGGATAGTAAGTTTTTGAATAGATGTAATGCATCTTGGGAATGTTCAAGGCACCTTAGCTCGTAAGTGTTTAAGTGCCAGTCAGGCCGCTTCTACAATGTGGCCGAGGGCAAAGATGTCAAAAAGGGGAGGTCGTGTGTACTTGCGCGCAGAAGGGATGAAATTACCAGTCTTGTAGTCCTCTAAGACTCTCTAGGTGCGAAAGGAAACAAAATCCGACTTCCTTTCCTCAAGGCAATTGTTCACATAGGTCTGACGCTTACGAATCGACGACCAACAAGACTATAAATTATCACTGAGGTAAAAAGGAGTGTCTACCACGCCCTCAGGCCACCGCCCTCCCAGTCACTTGGACAGCCACCTCTGGGTAGTTTTGTGTTATTCTTAGACTGACATTCTATCTCGAATCCTGAGGCGACCGGTCCATAAAGTGTAGTAAAATCAGGTGCGACACATGCGATGGGAGTTGATGGGTTTCAATGTAAGCGGCTGGACGGGAAATAAGGGCTAGAAGTAATTAGGGGAGCAGGGGAAAGTGATGGTTGATATGGATGAATATGTTATGCACGGTTGCTCGCTCTCCTTGTTTGGCCAACGCCGCATCCAGGTTATGTCAAAGACAACGTGACCGGAGCCTGCATCTACGATCGGTGCGGATCAATGCCCAACTACTGTCTCTACGGTGGACGATGCGTGAACAAGGCCCAAGACGAGGAGAACGCGTTGGACACCACCACGATGCCCATCTGCATTTGTCCACCGACCCGAATGGGTGCTCGATGCGAGATTTTTCGAGCGCCTGCCCTTCCCACGATCACCATCTCCACCGTCCAGTCTACCACTACCGTCGCTGTCCCGACCGCCATGGCCAACGTGAACATCACCAGTCGTCCCTTTGGGAAAACACTGAGGCGTCAACCGAAGAACAATGTTACGAACGCTCGAGCCTCTAAGGACGACGACGTCGCTGCGTGGGCCTCGGGGATCCGTGGAACAACCGGGCTCCGAGAAGGTAGGCATTCCTCCTTTTCACAAAAGCCTAAATCTAAGATGATGAGGTCACAATCCTCCGGTCAATGCCCAGAATAGCATTTGTTTGGATCAGTGTGTCAAGAAGGCGCTTCAGTTTCTTCCGGGAGTCTCCGTTTCGTTGTCCTCGATGACCTCAGACACGCATGACGAGTGGGGGAAAGTCTAAATGCATCCTTTCGGGGTATGCTGGTTACAGTCCGACCCACTCGTGTACACGATCTCCCTGCCTTTCCATTCCCCTACTCGGTGGAGCCACTTGGAAATGGAACTTTGCACACCAAAGCAAAGAATACCCTCAATCATTGCCGATTTCCCACCTGGACGGCTTAAATGATCGTTGGGGTGTTACCCTGCCTGGTCCACCGTTCTCCGGGTATGAGAGGTGGGATTTGCCGAGTTCCCTCAGGACGAAAAGGAAGATTCTGGTATTTGTTTGCCACCCACCTTCGGGATGGGACGGGGCGGAGGGAAGGCGAAGGCAAAGGAGAAGACATAGGGGAAGGGAAGGTCCGAAGTCAAATTTCAGGGGGTAATTAGATTTGGTAAAGGTCAAGAATGGAACTCACGATAAGCCTCACTTGCCACGGGCGCTTGTAATCCCTCCTCATTTGGAATTTTTTTAGCATTAAGAGGAAAACATGCGGATAATTTTTATTCTCCTGTGGACTGTACCTCTTACCAGGCAATAAGATGATGGAAGCTTCAAATTTTAATTAAAATGCCGAGTTAATACGGCTAACGATCTGAGGAACACTTGTAGCCGACTCAACCGCCCTCCTCTTCTCTTCTGCCTTCTCCGCCGCCACTCTCTCCTCCTCCTCCTCCTCCTCTTTCTCCTATTCCTCCTTCTCGTCCCCCTTCCGCCCTGCCTCCTAGCGAATTCAAGACAATATCACAAGTGTACAACGTAGTACTCGCCGCCAAGACGCATACATTAACTGAAGATAGGATAAAATCACCCCAAAGAGTGGAAGAAAGAGGGCCACTTGCCGGTGGATGGATGGGTGGTCGCGGATTTGCGTCCTTTAAGTACGACAACGTGGAAGATTGCAAACGCACTGAAGCATAAAGCATGGAGCAGAGTTGGAAAAGAGGAAGTGTGCAGCGATCTCGGCGGTACCGGAAGGCCCTTCTGAACCGTAAAAATTGGGCTTTTCATGAAAGGAGAACTCAATTTCCGTTACGATCACCAATCTCAATCTTCTGTCTACTTTACCCACCCCCCACTGCAAAATAACAAATAAGACGCAAGTCTCCCACCGTCGCACCGTATTTTCTCCGCACTGTCCCGAGAACACGTAGCAGAAACTTCTTCCACTTCCCGAGGATGGTCAGCTCTTCCATTGGCGAGAAGAGGGGTAAAGGCGTGAATGCTTGGTTGGGGAGAAATAGCACGGCAATTCCTGCGTTTCCGGCGGTGGCGGGGGCTTCGCAGCCGCCGTTGTCTACCCAAAAGGGGGAGAGCGAGGGCGGATGAATGGCCGAGGGGAAGTGCGGTGTTTGGCCCCCGGAGCCCCGGGACCCACGCCCTCATGCTCGGCCATAGGCGTTTCGTCAGGTCCTAATGACACCTGCGAAATTTCCTCCCATTTTTTTTCTATTAAACTTTTTGTCGAGTCCAGCTACACTTAAAAGTTATTTTGCTTTTCATTCATTCACTGCACATCTCTAAGTGAATAAATTAGTTATGCGATCAGATGCGAGGTTGTGATAAAATTTCCATCATAAAGTTACCGTCGATGTGTGTTCTGTCGGCTCCTGGAAATCCCTTTTTTATTTTTACTTTCCCGGGAAGTCTAACAGAGTATATGTGGCATTAACACTATCTCCAGTACTGAAAGAGTGAGGGCTTCAACTCATCTGCTTCCTCGAAGAAGAACGTCCTCGAGGCCTCTTCTACTTCCTTGCTGAAATGTCAGTTGCAGGAGGTTCTCGGTTAGGAAAGAGAGACCTTTCTTGGCGCCAACAAAACGCCTGCAGTTCATTTGAATGCTTCGCTAACCGAAAACACAAATTTCTTCGTTTCTTCTACGTCCCACACGTCACAGGATTCCCTCAAAAGGTCAACACTCGACTCAACATTTTGACCAAACCACACAATTCATTTCGTATTTACGCGAGTGTTTTGCCTCCATGGATCTCGACACACTTCCATATTGCCTCAGTCTCAGTCCTGGTCTCGACGTCCTCAGTGGACTCTCCCACAGTCGACACGGTTGCCAGCCTTCTGTCTCCCACCCTCCGCCTTCTCCATCTTCTCCACACTCCTAGGCCATTGAGCACTTTCACCTACTACACCAAATTTATCTTTTAGTCTTCAGTTAATTTCAGATGTTTATTATGCGGGTAGAAGGCGATCGTCATCCTCCCCTCACCCTCCCAAAGGATGGCCTTTTTTCTGTTTAAGCACACACGATGTTTTCAAAAACCCAAACTGTGTCATTTTAGTGTCGATTTTGTTCTCGTTTATCTCCTCGAGAACAAAGTCTCGGTGGCTCATTTTCCAACCAAAAGGTGGGGTCCGATGGGGGGAGGATGGTGCCCCCCTCCCCCCCCAAATTTTATATCATACTCTTTTGCAATGCCTCCCAATTCCTCCAGCCCACCTACCAACCCAACTACCCACCTCACCAGCGTCCGTTCGTTCCTCCCTTTATCCGTCTGTTCCTCAGACCCTCCTGCCGCCTTCCCGCCTACCCTACCCAACTTACTCACTCATCCACTACCTACCTACTTACCTACCTACCTACCTACCTGTCCGCACACTTACCTTCCTACTCGCTAGCCTACCCTCCCTCCTATTTGCCTACCCACCCCCCTGCCGGCCTGCCCGCCTACCCGCATCCCGTCCCGTTTCCGGGTACTTTAAGAGAGCATGAGTAAACGCCAGTGTACATTATTGGAGAGTTGTGGCCTCCTCTGCTTCTGCCACGACCCCAGGATACACTTGTTAAATGCCTTTTAATACAGGAATGCGGAGAGTAGTAGGAGACGTAGAGGTGTAACCGGTGAGTTAATAATAGTCCGCATTCGCACGCACTTGTTCCCGCAGCACAGAGGGAATGTCCCCTCTTTAGCGATGTACACACTGGCTCGCGTGAATTTCTCGCTAAAAGTGGCTATTCCGCGATAACTGCGCAATTAGCCAGATGACGACTCATTGCGTGTCGCTCTCTCTCGATCTTTCACTTTCGCCCTCGCTATCTCTCTCTCTCTCTCTCTCTCTCTCTCTCTCTCTCTCTCGCTCATTTTCCCCGTTTTTGGGTGACGTAAGGACGGTTGACGTGGAAAGACAATTTGGGAGAAAAGGCTCCACCATCACCATTTTGGGGTTAACGGTCGGAGAGCCAGAAATGTGCTGTAACCTCCCTCTCCCCTCCCCCTCTAACTTGGCTTGAGTCCTCAATCCTCAATTCCGTTACTTTCGCAATATATCATTCCTCTCTCTGCCTGATGTCGGTGACATGGCCGCGATGAAGACTGTTTGACAGAAATTGGAATTTATTTTCAGTGTTTCTTACGCAGTCAGCTGATACTGTCAAGCCAATTTTTCAACATAACGTCATTTTTTCACCCATAAGTTGACTTAAAATTATGGTCTACTTATTTTTTCTGGAATTGCCTCTCCTTTCTCTCCTCCCCCCTCCCCCCCTCTTTTCCACGGTCATCCGGCCTTTCTTCCGTCTATATCACTTCTCGTTTTCGTCCTCTACTGCTACAACAATTGGCGTTTCTACGTTTCTCCATCCTTTCCTCTCTCTCTCTCTCTCAAACTTGATTACTTCTTTTTGCGAGAACGAGGAATGTGTGTAGAAGGCGATGGCACCAGACAACAGCAAGAAGTCGTAGTCTTTGGGCCAAAAAAGTGAGGAGGAATACTGACTACTCCTCCACCAACGCTTCACGAGCTACAGGCTTTGTGTAACCTTCGAATAATGCGGAGTGGAGCCTTCAAGCTCCGCGTCCCTCTACGCTACGCATTTCGACGCTCTCAAGGCCGAAAGAAGTGGCCCTGGCTGACAGAAGCGAGTCTTTGTCACTCCGCATGTACCGCAAAAAATTATCAACACATCTGGTCAGACTATTTTTGGCAGTGACCATTTCTCCGTAGCGGCCTGTCATTGGAGTACCTCAACGTTTGATTCAAATGGACGTTCCTGTCATAACATTTGAACCATTAATGCTCTGGAACGTCAACTCCCCTTCCACAGACTCTGGAAGTCTGTAGGCGGTAATGAGCCATGTCTGAGTTGTTTGGCTTTTTGGTTTTTTTAGGAAATCTGGTATCAGGTGGTGATTTTCACCGTAGTTGCTGTCTGTTTGACTATTTTGGCCTTCGGCGTTTGCCTTGCTGCCGGGTGTTACGTGGTCAGGCTGAAAGCGAAGGCGTCTCTCTTGAGGTAATTCGCTGTTCACATCCAACACATCTCCTACTTGATAAAGCGTAGCCTTTGAGGTATATGGCGACCATTTATACGCTTTGTCTGATGCGTTACGATCCAGGCGCCACCAAGCCAGTCACTTTGGTGAAATGCAATTTGTGGACGGGGGCTGTTTGAACACCGTCAGCGGCGTTGGACCCGGCAGTGGTAGCGTTGACGGTGTTGACCTGGCGGAGGTATTCCCATTTATCCTACAACGATGTTCCTCTCTCGACTACAATCCTCAGACCCTTCAGCGACCTCCTTCCGTACGCAGTTTTGCGCTCTCCCGACCCCCTACAACGTCTGGCATTCCTCCAGACACCGCTCAAACTCCCACAGAGCAGCCATTCGTCTTCTCCAACGGGTTCAATCGGCATGCGGAGACTCTGGCCTGGCCCGGGATCTACCGCAGTCCCGCTAAGACCTGGGGTGACTTTGGCTTCGACACTTTCACTCGAGCCCCTCCAGCTACAGCAGCAACCGGTGACATGGAATTAAGTGTCCACGGAGACAGTCTCCCCACCGTGAATTCACCTGAAGCTTACGCTTGTCGTCATGATGCTTATGGGTATCTGTCGGAACTACACAATCATCTTGGCGACACTTTGACAACGTCGGCACCGGTGATGAATAATATGTTGACTTTGAGGACTTCCACAATCTTGTGTCCCACAACATGTCCACAAGCCTCAAAGAGCCCTATTGAGGTGGATGGCGGCACGATGGGTATGCGAAAGAATGACTTCCAATTGGCGCCCGCCCCTCCGCCTAGTGAATTTGCTGATCTTGTAATCAAATGAGCGTCACCTGAACCCCTCCGCCTCCCCTCCCCTCACCTCCCCTTCCCCTAGCGCCAATGGACTCACTTTCTCTGTCTCCCTTATTTTGTATTATTATCTGTATACCTCTTCAATTACTACCGTCACGGATTTCTCTCTCTCTCCTTCCCTACCTCTCTCTTGCTCTCCTCGAGCAAGCTCACGGGTAGGGAGGACACAGAAACGGAACACACAGCCATGAGTGTAGGGGAAGGTACTTCAATTTACAGGTATTCACTAAGCCTCCACGAAGCAACTGTGGGTCCAACATAGCTCGAACTTGGTGCACATTTACAGCTTCTCCGGAAGTTAGGAATCCAATTAAAATTGAGTTTGTATTGACGGAAGACTGCATATTATTTGTGTGTTGTTATATTGTGGGATTTTCAAAACTGACAAACTACCTAAGTGGATTTTGAATTAGTTCATGGAGAACTAGCTATTGAGGAGCCTTGATTAAACTTAAATTCTTCATGTCTTACATCCACTATGTCCAACATGGCACGTTGAGTAAGCACCATGTGACACCATTGTCAAATTGTTTCTGACTTTTGGTCTTCTGCTGACTGTTTTATGATGTAGGTAAACACTCACGAAGCTCTATTTGACCTTAGCGTTACTGAGGCAGTGCCTCATGGTTCTCTGCCATAAACACCATGTTTCTGACATTATACTACGACTTTATGCCACCTACGGCGCTTGGATGGAGCCAACATCGTGTCAAATGTTGGTCGGTTTGATGTCGCTCGAGACAATGTCTCCATACAAAAAAAGTTGTTAGCCACATTTTTCAGGGTTTTTTTAAGGGAGAGAATCTGGGATTCTTGTTGGCACGAAAATTAGGCGAGCATTTTAGTTTTCTTAGATGAAAATGGCAAGATTTTAGGTACTTACGTGAGATTTCTCAAGACAATAGCCCTTTTTTTCTCACACTACCTTCCTAATGGCGTCGAGGCCATTTACTTCGTAGCAGACACCTTAACAACTCTTTTGCTTCTTCGATACACCTTGATTTTCTAAAGCCAAATTTATTCGGCCCATTCACACCTATAGACCATTCACCGGTGGAAAGGGCTAATGGCGGCGCTTGAGAGCCGAGTCGTCTGCCCTGCGCAGTGAAAAGTCAGCATATTTAAATCACACAATAAAGTAGGTCTAATTAGGTTACATGGGTGGCCATTAGGCGTAGTTTATGGAAAATTAATTTCTCCGTTTGTCCTACCGCCCAAAAGTTCACAGAGCACAGGCCTACACGCCTTTTTCTAATGCAGTTTTAGGAGTGGGGGCAATTCTACTTCACAATCTTGACCAATAAATCACACTTCATGAAGAGGGAGTTGGGGACAGTTTACTTCCTCTGATTTCTGGTATACAAATAAAGAAGGTTGTAGAAATATGGAAGTTGACATATCGTGGACGGTCAAATCACTAGATGACTTAACGAATGACGTAACGCGGAATGAAACTACTCAACTTCACAAATATTTGCTAAGAGGAAAAACGTAATAACAATTAAGAGAAGAAATATCGGCATTTAAATATTGGGGTGGATGTCAAGGCTTCTGCAGTTGCCATATTTCGTGAATTTCTGGATAAATATGTGTAGCTGATTGATCGGAAACGTCTTACTGTTAAATATTATGACCTGACCAGAAACCAGAGTTCACTAGGGTGATATTAATCGAGATCACTACGCAATTACTGTCTCATTATGCAAGCTCATGAGCTTCGGTTCCCATCAGTGATGAATATATAAATAGAAACAACTTCTTTGGACAAAGAAAAAAATAACTACTTTCTGTATGCGTTGGTAAGGTTAGAGAAACTAGAATTTGGTCGAAATCGTAAAGGCAGAATGCATTTATTTTCATCCAGCAATTAACATTTTTCTCTACTTCAGTAGAAAATTTATGCACCGTGTCTTTGCCTCATACAAGTAGCGGCGCCAGTCGTGCATAGGAACAGAATTGTCTGAGTGCCATCGCATTCCTCGCTTTTCACTACTTTGGAATTACCATCTTGTCCCGATCGTGTACTAACAGAGAGGTATTTAGTCCCTCGATATGTAGTCTCAGTAAGCAATTCATTTCTCTGTAGGGGAGAGCTTAATAATACGAGTACCTGACACAATTATACTGAAAATATCAATGTAGCTTGAACCCTCATATTGTGCGGTTACGACAGTCGGCTTTATTGCTCACCTTTCCTGAGAGGGATATAAATGAAGGCATTCGCGACTTGGCTGTGGACGGGTAATTTTACTATTTTCAGTTGGCCTTCATAATCACTTGGTGATATGAACATGTCAACTGGGGATTTAATAATTGCAATGGCTACTCTTTTTCTCGTACATAAATAAAGAGTCATCTAAAATATTTACACGAACCATCAGTCTTCCTTAACACATGGCTAATTTGAATGCGCAAACAAGTGTGAATAGGGGTTACGAGTCTTTTACTTGGGTTATACTTTTTCAAAATGGCGGAATGAAGTTCATCGCAAAATAAAAAGACATTGGCATGAGAAATCGGTTCGCAAGCCGTGTTATTAACTTTTGGTGTAATGGAACAAGTAAGGCAGCAAAATAAAAAAGGCTGCAAGGTTATCCACGATGCTGAAATAAATTAGTTTAACAACTTAAACACAGTCCAAAATGTCATCGGCATCACTAGATTACTAGAGTTTCGCAGGACACTTTAAGCCTTAAAATAGGAAGCAAATGTAGTTTTTATGTAGATAACATCTGCTTTCTAAAAAGCGATCCAATACTTTCCATAAGCTGCATATTTTAAGCTAATTAGTAAATTCCTCTCGATCGTTTTTAAAGCTCATATCTGAAATAAGACCGTGATTAATAACCGACACTCCCCGCCTCATGTATATTATTCGCGGAATAAGGTAAAGAATTGTGGCGTTACTGGTAATCCCCTCACTAAAGTCGCAGACAAGATCAGAGCACTAAAACCTTTCTCTAGTGTCCTTCGTTGGTCTCCAATCAAAAAAAATATAAACGATTTCGCATGGTAACGATATCCTCGAAAAGTATCACTTGAAGCAGGTACCATGTGGCCAGAGAGATGTCCTAAAAGGAACATATTATGAATGCCATAACGTCTTAAAGTAGTATTTACTCAACGCTAATGCAGAAATATCAGGCTTTCAAATAGGTACTTGGCTAGTCTTTTTAAAAAGGATAGAAATCCATGAATGTAGTGCGTTTATTTTAACAAAACCTGTTTTCTTTGTTCCAGTATTTGATTTACAAATATTTAGATTTATTTTCTACCGACTCAAACATCATTTCTGGTCCTGGACTGGAAGAACGCCTTTCAGAGAGATGTAACTTCTCTCGGCATCCACTGCTTCCACTAACTGGCTGACTAACTAAACGAATTCTCGCCATTTGAACCGTGTTCACATATCATTTTTAACCTGAAGGTTCTAGAAGCACTGACAACTGATAGGTAAATCGTCGACACAGGATGCAATTTATCAACTCGTTACAATTATATGGTGGGTTAATGGGATGAAACTGACGAATTAATCAACTGCCTTTGATTGGTGAACCGATTTCGCACTCAGACATACATTCCATAGGCCCATAAATGCATTCTGGTCATTGTCGACTCCCTAGGACTCCCCTCGGTCCAACCACCGTCCACAACGCACCATCGTCCTTCCATCAAGAACATCGAGTGTATCGCGTGGCAGCGTCCACCACCCCCTTACCATTACACGAAGGTGGGCGCGGACACAGACGATGCCAGAATAAATGAATTTCGGAGTTAGAAAGCAATACTAACTAGTCTGGTGAGGGTTTCCCCATGAAACTCATATTTTTCTGCCGACACGCCTGTAACCATCTTCTTAATGGTCACATTCCCCTCTTAGTCGCATTTTGTCGACAGATGCAAGGGACGGTGGGAGATGGGGAGAAATAAACCCCCGGTCGGTGGGGGAATATAGAGGAGTGAGAGGCTACAACTTTAAACTCTCTCCACAAAATATGTCCCGCAACATTAAATGACGTAAAAAACCTATTTGTAGGACCTTCAATTAGGTCTTGTACAGCTCGCCTGTGGACCCGAGGAAGCAGATGGAAGAGGTGGCGTCTCCTCCATACTTCAAAAGGCATCTTACGACGGAGTTGTGGCAAAGATCTCAGCCGTAACTACCACTACAATGATTCCCTATTCTGAATCTTAACTCGCGCCACACTCTTTGATTTGGCCCTAGAGCCTTCCTTAGTTCAGGCCCATGAACGCAATTTGTCATTGTGAACTGCATCCAACCGTCCCTTCTACACGAGGAACACGGTCCACATCGTCTAGGACCGTTCGACATCTTCGTGCGAGTGTCAGACAGGCGTTGACGCTTCTGCCCATCGAGATAGTCGCATTTCCCCCGCCGTAGAAAGCCGAGCCTGCAAAAGGTCCATTCCATCGGCCAAATGTCCTCCATGTTCTCAAACTGAAGAAGATTTGGTCCTTTCTAATATTCAAGCACATCTAATGAAAATACAAAAGCATCTGCCAAAGGAAGTTCTACGAACTATGACAATTCTCTCAAGAGGGACCTAATGCCGCAGAATAGGATATTCTCCATGATGAAAAACGTAATTTTTTGCAATAAAAACAACTCTCATCACCAAAGTTAATCTGACCTAAATGTGGATAAATTATTTGCCTATTAATTTACAATTTTGTCACACCCAACCGTGTGCGGCAGTAGTGACTCCCCAATGGAGCAACAACGACTTTATACGAGGTATTCTGTCCATTTTTACCTCCATCTCACCACGCTCCCTAGGATTGGGAAAGCTACAACCATTAGAGTTTCGGGTGCATATACTACTGAAAACCACAAGGACAAAAAGCACTAAATCACGGAAGTGAGAGCAGCATCGCCAGTTGTAGTCTGCAGCTCTCAGAACGGTTCATCCCATCCTCTTCAACACTTCGGATCCGCTTGTTTAGCGCCACTATGACCTCGTAGGTGAGAAGAATAATCGGGTTATGATAAGATGTAGGCGAAATTCGTGACGTCACGAAGGTGACCTGAGACCACGAAACCGAGAGTATCTGCCGCATTCTCGTCGGTTGTTCTCCAATTACAGCATGCCCAAACATTATTCGCCCATGTGGCAGGTCTTAACACGGACGGGGGTTGTTGGGGTCCAGAAAGAGCCACTTCATCCCATTTGGCAATAGGCAGAGAAGATCGGATGGCAGAGGCTACTCACAAGGTAATTTAGCCAGGTCTACCTCGAAAAGCCCAACACCATCTAGAGACTAGCGAAACTGGTGCTCGACCCTATCAATCACAATGTGACCTCATGAATTGTGCAAGCGTGTAGGAAAAATTCTTCGCCATGTGGATTAAACACGACACTACCCTGTGCACTAACCTTAACTTTATGGTCCACGATAATTAAGAGTAACCTATTAAAGGAGGGTTTGAAAAAGGAATGGAGATCCTCTTACTCCCATCCCATTTGACAAATCAGAGATAAATGCAGCTTTATTTAGCATCACCGCGTTTTCGTTAATGCTTTCAGGCTAGGTGACCGATGTGACGAGGCTGCTTGTGGAGTAATTTGGGGCTGCAAAGAATTTCTCGCCCCATGAGACCGATATAAGAATTGGGAGCGGTTTGATTGTGGGGTCGCCTACATTTGAAGAAAAGCACTGAGATGAAAGCGTGAAGCAATTACAAGCCAAGAGGATTGTACCAAAATTTCTTTCTCTATCGAACGTGGTTGTCGCTCAATACCAAATAAGTAGTATGCGACAATGGCTACAGGGGTAGGATGAGCGCGGCAAATCCAAAAGCCCCGGCAATCATAAGTGATGCTGGTTATCCCCCTACGCGAAAATCTTCCTCATCGGAACTGTCAGCAGTATCGTCTATCTTTGTAAAATATGCTTCAGGTCTCAGATACACCCGTGACAGTTGGCGCTCACGGTCTAGTGGACCAGCGGCAACAATCTGCGGAGGAATTCGGTCCTAGTCGTCGGCTCGCGTACGAGGTGTAAATCCTTGAAGTTTACCCAAGCTTCGAACTATGATGCCAGGCTCTTAAGTGACCAGTTCATTTAAACTGTTCACCAAGGTGGGAACCCGGAATCAATGGAAAAATAACCAGTTAGCGTTGAAATGACGGCATACTTCGCTCCGAAGAAAGGCAGGATCTACTCTCCCCTCCATAGGAATGTAACAGTAGTTACATAAACGTCATCATTCTTCGAATGGACTCTTCCACACCCCTTCAAAAGGACAGCGCTCGAGAAGGTCACATAGGAGCACAATTGGAGAAGGGGTTTTGGGTGGTTGAAATGGATGAGGTTGTTTTAACCTCTTATACCTTTAAACAAAAACCGGAACATGTTACACAGGCCAAGGTTTGGCCGAATTTTTGGAGTAGCCTATTCAATTTTGTAATAATTCCCCACGCCTCTTTTTCTGTTCCATCAACATCGTCCTGGACGCAATTTATCGCGCGCTTTACGACGGAGGCAAAAGTAATTAGGGCAAATTTTTTTGACGGGACTTCCTCATATAATTTACTTAACCCTTCCCATGATTAATTTCAACTGCATGTTGTTTTCTGACCCAATCTACGAGATTAAAGGGTGGCCCGCAATTTATGAAATTGAAGGCAGTATTCAGAACAGGCGAAACTTCAGTCTTCTGTGCATCATCCCTGCATGCTAACGGGTTTCCTGCCTTCCTCCGGCCCTTTCATCTCGATTCTCGGTCTCTGGCCATAGAAATCCTGGCGATTTTATATATTTTTTGCCGCGGGGGGCGGGGGGTGGGAACAAAATGACCTCCTGAGAATGAAGTACCGTCGTGGGTGCTTTGAATGCCTGACTTAGTTGGAGACCAAAGTGGGGATGACCTAATGATGATATCAACGCCATCATCCACTTGTTACTGTCAAAAATTCGTTTGGGACTTGGTGACTCCCGAGTAGTCGCATTGAGGCAATAGTTTAGGCGAAATTTGCCTTCACAACAAGTCGATTGAGGCCACTTAAATCAAAACCCCTTCCCGAGGATGATTTATTAAAGCCCAAGCACTGTGGACGACGTGTGCTCAACTGAGACGAAGGCCAGAGAGGCAGGGAGGGAGGAGAGGGCGGGAGGGGGGGAGAGGGAGAGGAAAATTTTTTTAATGGTGTCTGACGGGCAGACCAACTAATTTCAATTTTAAAAAACACTTCAAATGCACCTTTCATCTTGCCGCCATTCCTCTTCGGTTATAGTCCACTGCGTTCACGCCTCTCACCTCTTGATCGACGGGTTCATGTAATATTCAAAGGTCTGAAACCTCCCAAAATAAAGACAAGATTATGGGCAAAGTTGTGGGGGGGGGGGGCAGGCGGTGGGAGCGCGAGCCCCCTTGACTCCTCCATCACAATGTTGACGTGCTTCTCCCACGTCAATACCGAATCTGGCCGGACAGTTTTTGTCAGTTAGTTAGAGGAACTGACATTGGCAGCATTGATTGAATAAGATTGTAGTTAGGCGAAAAAAAATAACGGAAGGAGAGGTGAGGAAGTAAACTGCAGAATTTTGCATTCCTCAACAAATGGAAACGAACACAAATGAAATCATAAAAACAGCATACATTTGCGCCGATTGCAGGTAAAAAATAACTTTCCAGACTTGTAATGCCAAATGGCAGTATTTTATTTTGTTGTTTTCTTTTTGGAATATTTGGTCTGACTTCGACGATGAGGGGACCGAGTCTGGACCCAATCACGGTGAAAGCTCGCTTTCTCAAAGGTTAGCATCAACTTCAGCCAAACTTCCCACTGTTTTAGACACTTCTACAGGTCCCCTCCACCAAGTGTCCCCACCTCTGCCGCCTTCGTCCTCTCCGCACACAACTTACAGCGCCTGTTCAGTTGATAACTGCGGGGCCAGCAAGGAAATCGTGCCCAGTCATTTGTTTTAGAGGATGACATTGAAATCGACGCCTTTTGGATCATGCCAAGCGTCTGTCAGGCAAATGAGAAGCGTAGCCGCGACTCTCCGTGGCCAGGTATGCCTTAACAACGGCTAGACACTGAGTGATTGCGGGTTTTGTCGGCCGATGGAATGTACACACTCTTACGTTTCGTCAACGTGTTCCAATTGTCAAACCTATACTTTTTTTATTATTTTCGGTGCTTCTACCTTTCGTTTAGTCAAAAAATGACATCGTTTAGTGCTGTGGTTTGGTATTCATTCCTATTTAAAATGGAAAAACAAATAGTGCACTTGGGGTATATCCTATTTTATCATTTTTGGAAAGACGGAAACGCATCCAAAGCACACAAGAAGTGAGGTGCCGTAGATGGGAGTGAGGGCTTGAAAGAAAGAAAGAAAGAAAGAAAGAAGGACAGTGTAGTCAAAATTGGTTTACCAAATTTCTTTTTCAACGATGTGGCAGTTCGTCCACTTGAAGTCGTCGAGACCCGACATCAGCCAAGGCCACCGTCGACTCAGATCGTCAGAGGACTTTGCAGAGAAGCTCAGATGCAAATCGCATAAAGGCATTGAAAGGAAAAGTAAAAAAAAGGTTGAATCTGTCGGGAAACTCGGTCTTTACATTCTTCCCTCACCAGCTTGAGAGAATTCATTTGATACAACTCATGAGCATCTGCGATTCGCATCTGAAACGCAACGAGGTTGATCCACTGCTGAAAAGACAACTAACTGGCGACGAAAAGTGGGTAGTTTGCAACGTTAGTCGGAAAAGGTGTGGGTGATGTATGATGAACCAGCCCAGACGACATCAAAAGCGGAGATTAACCTAAGAAGGGAGTATGTTATCAGTCTGGTGGGATTTTGAAGGAATTCTGAACTTTTAACTTTTACCAAACGACCAATTCAAACGTGTACGTTCAACAACTCGGCAAACTGGGCGGTGTACTTCAAGCGGAGCGGCTAGAAGTGGCAAAGCGTCAGGGTGTTGTTGTCCACCATGATAATGCGAAGCCCCACAAATCTTTGGTCGTTCGCCAAAAATTACTTCATCTCGATTGGGATGTGTTGACATGTTCGCTATGTAGCCCTGATCCTGCGCTTTCAGATGACCATTTATTTCGTCGTTCCATGCAGGACTCCTTAAATGGTATAATTTTGGATGACATCCTCGAAGTCAAATCTTACTCACTTCAGTTTTTCTTGATAGCAAAGGTCAGGAATTCTATGAACGTGGGATTATTACAAAAATAGAAGTAGCTAATTGAATGAAGTCATAGTTTTGAGCAAAAATTTTGAATTTTCATTCTTAAAATCCGCAATCACTTAGTTGCCAACGGAAGAGTTCAGAGGCCGTCGAATAGGCTCGGGGTCGTCAGGATGTACCTGAAACGAGGGTCTGGAATCTCCATGTGCGTACACTGACCAACTTGGCAGGAGGTTTTGACAGGTTGACCACGTGAACTTAAGTAGGTGAAGCGTGAAGGAGACATTTTTGAGGTGATTTTGCGTGCCCGAAATGGTGGATCCGGCGGCCAGTGTCCCCAGCTCATAGCAGAAGTGTCGTTGGTGTGGATATTGCGTAAAATGGATTATGAGCTTAATACCACTTGGAGGACAGGCCATTCACCGTCGAAGAGGAAACTTTGGCATTATCGTTCAAGCATTTCAGTAAACCATTCCAAAATTCAAGGAACCATGGCAAACTCCAAATTATAACAAGACTGAAAAGTAGAAGAAATACATGAGTGGAAGTGAAAGTAAACCAACAAGCACAGTAAAGGTGAATTTTCCAGAAAATACAGTCACTTGAAGCTATTTCAATTTTAAAGGTTAGATATTGATGCAATAGATGAATTTCCTGGACCCAATTTTTGTTCAAATGATTCTCACTAACCCTCAAAACACTTTGGCCACCATGACCGTTGGTGAAATTCCAATGGGATCACTGCGAGGAATCGGCGAATGACTTTGGCCTCCTCCTGCGCCTTCCATCGCGCGCAGTCTCCTGTCCGGAGAATGAAACAGCACAACCTCGACGGGTCTGATAACCACCAAACTGCGCGAATAGCCTCCCTCAACCCTCCCCCCCCCTCGCAATGGTAGAAAAACACTGACTCTCCCCTGACCCATCGTGGGTGTGAGCGCTTCCCTCCACGAGACTCTCTACGCTCTCTCCCTTCTGTTTTTCTTCGCAACGCTCAACTTCATGATTTATAACTGTGTTTTTAAACCGGAGTCGAGGAAGTGACAATGACAAAAAAATTATTGTTGCAAAAGCGCAATCACCACCATCGTTTGATGATACTTTTGTGACATGACGTCCCGGAAGTCCAACGATTTCATTAAATTTTTCAGGGAAGCAAGTTACAGCACAGCCCTTGACTCTTCTGTCCTCTCTCACTTCAACCGTATCCCGGAAAGGCGAAATTTAAAGTTGATAATTACGGTTTCGCCTTCTAGGCAATTGGCTAATCGTCAGCTAAGTGACAGTTCCATAAATCCCCCTCTCTCTCTCTCTCCTAAACATTACTGCAAGATAATCTGAATACCTCTTAAAACCACCCGAGGTTAAGTCTTATGGCACAAAAATCCCACTAAAGATGGATTTACCTTAGGCATAATAATGTTGAAAAAGAGTAGACAACCTTTGAAACGACTCGTTTAGACATTGCAAATACTCGAATAAATTTCGAACACTTTGGAAACAGGGTATGACTAACAATCTAGCAATTCAATTTCCGACTCTTTCATATTTAGCTCCACATTAAAACATTTTGCTGACAAGACCAGTTCTTAATTTAAGACAAGGCTTTTGTAAATGTACCTGAATGAATTCCAAGTTAACGAATGTTGTAAGGATATGGAAAAGATAATCAGATCGGCGCAAGTGGCGCGAGCTTCGATGCACAAAACCCCCATTCGTGTAACACCATTCCGTCATTCAGGTGGTAATAGGGTTTTAAAAGTTATAAACAGGCCATAGCATATATTTCGAGACCAGTCCAGCTAGGGAAAAAAGGAAAATGATTCAACGTAAGTTCTTAGAATTCAATTTTGATTACCCAGATTACGCACGAGAAACAGAAACGCCACAACTCACATCTACGTGCGACGAATGCACTTATTGACATGATCGGCAAGCTTATCACTAGTAGCTGTATAGATAAAATGCTCCAATTTCAAAGTAACGCGCGATAGGGTATTTCTTTACATGAACATCGCAAATATGCTAATTATTGTACATATAACAATAGTGAGTTCAAACACGTAATTGAAGCGAAAAGTAATTCACACCTCCCTAGATGTTGTAATTACATAGAACTAGCCAAAAATTTGCAATAATGACACCATGATTGTGAAATAACTCCATGTTCAAACATAATAAGACAATTGACCGAGTTAAATAAAGAAACACAGCATGACATGGAGTTACTTGTTCGACAAAAATCACTCTACGATACAAAATCAAACTCCAGAATCCCATTGATAAAAACAAATACTAAGATTACATATCACTTTTCAAAATGAAAACACAAAACTGCATAAACGATCGCCTCGATTATATATATCACAAAGGCTAAAGCCATAGCCGGAGCAATGAATCATCGAGGTATCCTTGAGCTGATTGGGGAAAACGAAGCAATATATGTACGAGGGTAAGGTTCAGGTCATCCTACAGAGGGGTCTTCAGCAATTACACAGTAATTACACACAGTAATATGTGCAAAACACGTTGACCTATTGCGATGCCATTCCTGGATTGGCTATAGCTCCAAGGGTTTTCGTGGTATGCATATAAGCTTCCATGAATTTTGCTGCGCAGCGATCCAGACAGACAGCTTCGCCTTTTGATAAATCACCATCCTGGTATCGAGGGGGAATGCACTTCTTCAAACACGATTTAGTCATGTTTGCGAATACTTTTTGCATCATTTCTATCTCAAATATCTGCATTTGGCGTTCCATCGACAGGTCAGACATCGTACAAACGAAACACGTGAGAATCCAAGGTAGGACAGATTGCCACAGACAAGACTGAAGTTGGCGTCTCAGATGTTAAGATAAGTAAAACAAATGTCGCGCGCCTTATAATTTCTACAAACTTAGTTATTTCAGAAATTGGTTTAACAGCCATAGGTGGCCCTTAAAGCCACATAACCAAAAAGACTAGTTAAACCCGTTGTTTTTAATGAAAAAAAATGCCCAAAGGTGTATCGACTGATCCGTTTCGAAATGGTGATTAATTGGAACATGCCTAGAAACCCTGAGGATACCACATTCCCTTAAGAGTATTTGAGAGGTCCTGCGAGCAACCTTGGGGCCTGTTGATCGCAATTAGGGACTAGACAAATTAAAAGGACCTAGCATAAATGAACATATTCGTTTTGTACAAATTTTTGAGATTAACGTCCCGGGAATATACACAATTTAATACACCCGGGGCAGATTATGATAAAAATCATTCTCCGAATAACTGCCTAGACTATCCTCTAGAGCACTGATAGAAGTCCTTAACGCCCATGGATTCCCCCATGACGGCACAGGACGGAGGAAATTGGGACGGCTGCACCTCAAAATGTGCCAGGAATTGCATACGTTCTGGCGAAATTATGACACCTCATTATTAATAAGTGGACAAAGCCCGAAATTTCTTCAATGATTATCAATAAATTTCGTACTACTGAGTCACGTTTAATAGATAACGCAACATTTTGTAACCTTTTTCGTTGCCGTCTTCCCTAAGGTTATAACTTCACTCGATAAATACATACCATTAGGGTATGAAACTGTTTTTGGATTCCTTAAAATTAACCGAGCCGAAAATAGTTCAAGTTGATTTCTTGCCATCTATCCGCGAAAGTTCTACGCTTTTGTGGATAAACCATTTGTCCGTATGGTTATGCATACATGCGGTCGAAACACATAAGACGCGTGCTTATAAAATTCTAGCCATAGTTTCGAGGCCATAAATTTGCTATTCCGTTATGAATCAAGTAATATTTTGTAAATTAACAGTTCGTATAGCCTGGGTACCATAAGGATGGCTATATACACACCCGATAACATTCAATTAATTATATTATATGTAAATTTATATTTAAAACAGGAGCAAGCACTGGCGGAGTACTTTTGTATTTACGGTGTATCATATTTAAAGTATAAAAAATGACATCACTCAGAAAAAATTTGATTAATATAAATCGCTTGCATGAGAATGCCTTTAATATTTAGTTTCATGCAATTAGCAAACAATTTGTTAACTCGAACTGTGTCGGTATGGTTCATACTTATAATCCACACTTTTTAATTATTCGCGCCACCGAAGGTTGTCTCGTCTGTCGTTATGATTGAGATCGAGATTAAGGGTCATTACGGACAGTTCATTAAGGTTCTGTACCCTTACCTACCATTATTTATTTTATTAGGGCTATCTTAAGAAACTGGTTGAAGGCAAGGGCGTAATTGCATATGCCGATGAGTAAGTAGCACATTAACTCCTAAGTTTTAGCCCGTCGTCGGAGGAAACAATACCTTTAAGTGAACTCCGTCTTCCCCCTCCTGGAGATTCTGAGTCCCTGTAAGTGCCCCAAAAAGCCTATTCGTGTTGCTGCGTCTCGCGGCTGGTGGGCAACTTTTTCGACACTTGTGCCAGCTTATTTTTAATTTGGCCTCTATTATGCACTTTACTGGGTTTACCCAGGGCCGAGGAGCTAGAGATAATTGAAACTAGCCGGTTTCCCAGCAGGTAGGTTTGGTAATACTAATGTTCTCCGCTGGATCCGGTGTAGCGTAACTACGCGCCTTGCTATAATGCTTTTTTCATTCTAGGGTATATAAACTGTTAATTTGGTAGCGGTCTTGCTTGCCCTAAAATTCACATCGAATAAGTCTTGTCAAGCTCTGGTTGTCAACCTCGTACTTTAGTTTGTTCAGGAAACATTTTGTGGATGCTCTCATTTTTGTTCTAGGGCTCTAGCTCCCCACCTGATGGTCGAGGCACTGCTACCCTTAAGTGCACAGGAAAACCCCCAGAATAACAGCTTTACCGAAGCTTTAGCAAATCTTCAAATATCCCAACTACAGCAACCGTCCGCAAGTTCACGTCTGGCAAACCCATTTGCCTGTCTCAATTGCCCTTCCTGGTGGCCCTGTGTTGTTACTAGGGTAATTTTTGACTTACAGATATACTTATTTCTTATTTTTGTCTGGTTTCCACTTGTTACTGGCGATTCTCGAATCCTTAGCTAATGTCCACTATAATTTTTTCTTGCTTCCTGCGAATTTCATGAATTCTGACATATGCTGATAATTAGGGGAACAAGTTTTCAGCTTGGTGTCCTATTTTACTGGAACCATAACTCAATCATTATGGAGATGTTCATGTGACTTTTTATTGAGTCATTTCAGAATATTTGGCGTTTTCTCCGAATCCCTTAATAACCGTCTTGGTTCCAGTTTCGCTTTTTTTAATGAAAAGTAAAAGACCAGGTTGACGTTCTGCGTCCCATTATCATGTAAATTGCGTTGCATTACTAGCTTTAGCGGTCGGACCACTTCCGAACTTTCATAATACAGGTTATCCTTGATGAGTTTTGACGGGGCCAATTTTATCGAGTTTTTTAACTTCTAGTCCCACGTGGCATTCGCAGTTTCTGGGATTGTTTTTAACTATTAATCAGACAAATTCTATTTCTTGGCACCTTTTGAGACGTGGCATATTCAAAATTTTGTCTGTATAGGTGCGCGATGCTCACGCCGTGGTCCAACTGCGGCCGGTGCTGCCGCCTCAGGATGAGTCATCACCACCTCCCCCGAAGGAGTATACCGAGTTGGCTGCTAATCTTTCCGCCATGGCGGAAATATGTGAACGCAAGATGCTTCGACCTACTACTGCTGACGCTCCTGCGCTCAGTCCTGAAGCCCTATTTACGCGTGAGATTAGTATCCCCCAGGATCTCCTACCCTAGTGGGTTTTTACTTTGATAATCATGTTGCTTTTGTACTAATGTTATTATTAAGCGAACCCCATCGGGGTGTGAATTTCACTAGCCAGTGTGGCGCCTTTACCATGTTGTACACTAACGGCATACACGCCGTTGTCCAACATTTGCTCTCGCTTCACAAAACAAAGCTCTCCGTTTTGGCTGTTCTTCATGCATCAATCGGCGTGCACAAACGATCAGACGATTAGTTTCGATATATCAATTCCGTAGTGTTAACTCACTGTTGCTTGCGGTGCTGTTATCTAGTGTGACTAATGGTACAGTTGCAATTTTTAGGTTAAGGGCTTTTATTCAATTCGCCAGCTCCCTGATCACTTATTTGTTCATCTCATGAGCAAATGAGGTTACATTAGCCTTTTCCGTATGAGCATCGTACTTTGATAATTTTCTTTCCCAGCGCCTCGGATCTTGCAGCACATGAGAGCATTTTGCGTCACTGTGGTGGTCCAGTGAGCGTCTCTTTCGAGAAGGACCGTCTGGTTTTCCTTTCGCCCTCAAGTGAAGTTATTCGGGTGGTTGGTCTTCTTGAGGAAATGCATCTACGCATGCTCAGACAAAAGTGTGGCATCATACGGTATATCAACCAGACTAAGAAGTTCCATGATGTAAGAATAGATTTTTTTACTTATCAGTTCATTGGTGCAATTGTTCTGTGTCGTAGGTAACTCCAGCTGTTTTACACCATTTTAGAATCTAGGCGGTCTCAGGGAGGGTGCATCTACGGGAAGTGTTGACGGTAACACTTGGTCCCCTGGGGACGAAGGACTCTTCGCTGAGACCTTCAGTGTGCCGAGCTCTCTCATGGGCTTGGCTATCGGTTCCCAGGGCGCAAACATACGCACCGCTCGCTCAATTCCCGGTGTCGTACGCATTGATGTGCGTGAGGCGACGATGCAGCGAAATGGAGGCCCTCCTGTGTACACAGATTCTGAAGGCCAGATTAGTCAGGATTCCTTCGCCACCCATGGTTTTGTCGATCACCTAGCTCACTTCAAAGTAGTTGCAGAGGTTTGCGGTGCTCCGTAATCGAGTTGTTAATTTTATAGGGGTCATCGTAAGCGCGCATTTTTTTTTCTACTGTAGACCGCTGAAGCAGCCAAAGAGGCGAGAGCGGTGCTGGAGTTTTGCCAGATTTGTCTTTTAGTACCGAAGCGTTTGATTGGCCGGGTGGTGGGCAATCGCAGTACCAACATTTCCTCGATACAAGAGAAGTCGGGTGTTCGTACCATCTATTTAGATGGTGATTGGAGGCATTTTCCCAAGTCGCTCGATTCCGAGTCCTCACCCGACGGTAACCCTTACTGTGTGAAGGTAACTCAAGTATGTATAATCTGCCTATGTTTATGTGATTTTTTCATACCAAACCATTTGATATTTCCCATTCATTATATTAGCACCATTGGAGTCAGGCGCGTATATATTTCATCTTAACTATCGCACATGTGGTCACTTCTGCGCTTCTGCTTTTAATGTTTTTTTTCAATCATGAATTTTTGCTGACCCAATGGAACACCGCACGTATACGCACACTATCTTTAACTCATTTATACAGATTGAAGACAAGCATCCAGAATTGGCAGCTCCTTTAGAAAAGGATGCAGTGTCCGGTTTATTCCTAATCGGCACTCGTGACACCGTAGATAAGGCTCGACTACTTGTCACCTTCCAGGTTGAGTGCATTTTTGATTTGGAGACGCTAGAGGTTAGTTCAATTCTTTCCTTTGATAAGCATTGGTAACATGAAAACTGGAAGTGAGTGGCTTTGCTCTGCAGGTAGAGAAATTGGGTCTCCTTAGGGAACTGCCGGGACGTGGTGGTGGTGGTGGTGGTGGACCCTTCCACGGCGGTGCGCAACATGAGGTGAATCATCAAGAAAATGGTGGAACGCAACGTGGTGGTCCGCGTCCAGGTGGTGCGTTTCCTCGTGGTCCACCTCGAGGTGTTGCCGCCGGTGACCCTCACCACGAAGAGGGTCCACGTTTTAGCAATCAGGTAAATCTATGAACATCTGATCTTTTTATCGTTTATCGTATAAACTAAGATTCGCCACTTGTGCAGGTGCTGCTTTGTTTTTTCTGCCTCTGCACGTTTGACCCATTTTGAATTGCTTTTGTGATCCATCCGCATTACTCTTATCGTCACTTATTGATAGCGTTGTCCAATGTCTCTACCATTTTCAAGTTTACAGTTAATATCGCTCTTTCTATCACAGTAAGTGTGAGGTCGATTTGACCTGGATGTTACGAATCTGTCAAGTCAGGACTTCCGTGACCTCATTTTCAAGGTTGTTGTTTTTGCCTGTCAGACATCTACATACAATGGTCATCCTTTCAATATTGTTGGGGAATTAACTTTTCTGAGGTGGAATATACCAACTGGCTGTTATCAGAATGAACCACACATATCGTCGTGCTACATAACTACTTGCACGTGTGATCCCATTCATTATCTTCAACTTCTCAATTTTTGACGATGTTTTTCTACTTCGTACATCGGTAAAATTGCCCATCTAAAGAGGTTTTGCATCAGTTTTGACGTCGCTTTTTCGGCATTCATCTATTTGACAGACCTGTCTCGTTTTATTGAGAATTATTACAGCTTTCCTCCCCCATAATCGGATTAGCCTTGTAGGTGAAAGAAAGAGTAAGCGATTATTGTCAAAAATCTATATGCGGTGTTTCCTATGTTCGATATCCCAGCAAATGATGAACCGCAGTGGTGGTGGTGGGCCTGGCGGAAGGCGCACGAATCGTCACCCACCGCGCTCATCAGGTGATGTCTCTGATACACAACGGGGCAGCCCTTCTCCAAATCAAGAGCTCCCTGCTGCCACCGGTGGCGCAATGGTAGATGAGAGAAAGACTGCGGAGGAGGCGTCTGCTCCGACAACGGGACGCCGTCGAGGTCCTAGTGGAAGCGGTGCCGGACCGGCTGGAGGGGTTCAGCGAGCATCCGGGGCCCGTCAGCGTAATCGGGGTGGCAATCGTGGAGGCAATCGGGGCGGAGGCCCAAATTCTGCTGCTCCTACGGAGCAAGCTGCCGACGCATGTAATGGTGGTTCATCTGCTGAAAACGGGTTAGTTGCCTGTCTTAACATCCCGAGGATTTCTTGCATTTAGACAAGACTCGAAAACATTTCTTACTATCAAGTAATAAATGAGCTTTATAAACCGTAGCCGTAGCGCGTTAGGTGGCCTTATCGTTGGAGTCACCGTGAGCGTAATCCTTCAGTACGAACCCATGTCGAATCTGAATTTTTTGTCATTTTGGACTGCTTGGTTTTGCCTTCGATAATAATGAAGTGATACCGAATCGTTAGCACCACTTTAGGATTATTTGAAAAAAAAACCTTGTTTCCAATGCTTTTCGGTAGGTTAATTTATTTTGTAAGTTAATTTGTTGATTCTTCGACAGTTATGAAACCACTTGCTCCCTCTTGGACAACTTATGAGTCTTCTATTATTTGTTAACGCTAAACTATTTTAGCACACTTTTTACCGAGTAATCGATATCAGATTGCGGCACACATACTGTGGATTGAATCTCCCTAGGTTTTTGGGGTGGGTAAACCACGTTTGTTGCCAAATTTATCATGAGTGCTTTGACAAGGTTATTTTACATCATGCAACGTAAGGGGTGAATCTTGCGATAAAAATCGCCGAGCTTGGTAGTGTGAGCAAGTTTTTTTGTTGATCGCGAAATGAGGACTTGATGTTATTTAAAAGAACGTTTTCATGGTTCACTTATTATGCTTCACCTGGTTGATAAAAGCTCTTCTAATTTAGAACCAGCCATAGCGGTCCAAAGAAGGAGATTCGCAGCGACAATGCAGTTCAGCATAACGGCAAACGCCATCCCGTCAACAATGCGGGCGGGACCGGCAGTTCTCAGTAATCGTCTTAGTGTTTGCTACACGCGTTAGGGGCGAGGAGTGAGAATCGTTCTCACCCGACCTATACTCCCTTCACAAAATCTACTCAACCGTATCCGTGTTTCGCCACCCATTTCCCGTTTCCCCCATTCATTCACTCATTACTCATTGAAAAAAAGAACGTAAGATTGCATTTGCTACTGAATCTTCCCCTCTGTTACCCTCCCCATCTTCTCTTGCACAACTTGCTGAAGCTTTGGTTTCTGCTTTCTCAACCTTTTTACTCCTGGGCTGCGCAACTGTTTTCCTGCGTCAGCCCCTTCCCCCTCCCCTATCTGGATGCCCTCAAAATCTCCGTCACATTGTTTCAGTGCCTCGTTCGTTGATGGAACCTCGGTTTTTTACTAACCTGGTCACCGCCGCTCTGTTCCTGACGCTTATTCCACCCCAGGTTTTCGCCTCTCTCCCTGTCTTACTGTACTCGGAGTTCACCCTTGATCCGTTTTCATGGTTTCCTATAAAAGATTGCACAAAAGGACGTTCGATTAAAAACGAGATATCCCCAACTGTGGGTTTATGTTTTAGGGCAGGGGAACATATGTCCTCCGTGGGCTTGGCACTCCTCTACGTGGGGTAAGAAAACTGTGGCAGATATTATCGCAGGGAGCCCCTAGCCTGGAGGCGATCTGTACTTGGAGCACTCGTTTATGGCACCGAAGTCAACTATTGGAGCGGAATTTCTGGCACTCGTGTGCGCTAATCAGTGCGAGAGAGAGAGAAAGACTCGGTCTGTGCAGAGTGTGTTTGCGTCAGTCTACCGTGTGAGACGAGTTGAAATATAATTGCGGGTGTCTGGGAGGACCTACGAAGGATTATTTCATGGCGCGTCACCCCGTCCACGCCGCCCACTTTTTTTAGACAGACAATGTCGAAGACGGTAGATTTACAACAGGTCAAGCCGTGTTAATTCCCAAACTTGAGCCTGTAAACACGATCAGACAGGAGTTTTGCGTCGACGTCATCCC
This sequence comes from Dipylidium caninum, assembly GCA_017562135.1. Classification (NCBI taxonomy): domain Eukaryota; kingdom Metazoa; phylum Platyhelminthes; class Cestoda; order Cyclophyllidea; family Dipylidiidae; genus Dipylidium; species Dipylidium caninum. The sequence goes on along the minus strand of QEYB01001685.1, from coordinate 721,221 downwards.
TTTCGACATGCGTGACTCATTCGATTGTAGTTCGTGTTCAAGCTGCACGTGTTGAACTCGCGACCTTTAGAGGTCATGGTCGAAGTCATTTGTGACGCTGTCTCCGTGTTTATTTCTTTAACCGGATTAGAGACGCCAGTTCAATTTGTGTGGTGCCAGTCACAAAAGTGGCTGATGTATACAAGGAAGTGGTGCCATGCCGTCTTCGCTTCTACTCTGCGCCCTCGTGTTTGACGGGCTCTCCGGCGCTCCTGGTAGAACCACTTAAAGGCGTCTCCTTTAGTCCCTTGTGACAAATAGCGTGACGGAACTTCGTCGAATGTGAAAATACGGCTCAGACGACCTCGAAGGCCCCCGAGACACGCCGGTCACGCCCGTCAGTGCGACATGGCGGGGATTGTAACATGCCGGCTGAGGTTGGCCCCGTTCTTTTCCACCTCGAGGTTAGACGGTAAAAAAAGCCTCCGAGACGTGTGCTTTAGATAAGCTCCCTTTGACAGAACGCCTGAGCCTCACTTGTCCCGACGTGGATTTGGGAGTGGTGGCGAGAGAATAAGGCGGACGGAGTTGTGAGAACGGCGGGTGGGTGGGACTGAGTAAATCCGGCCGCGCCACCGTCCTATTTGGGCCGACCAAGCCGACCGGAGATGCTTGACAAGGTGCTTGGATTACACAACGTGAGACGGTCAAGAGCGATGGCCTCCTCGACTCTCGCTCTTCGCGTCTTAGTACAGCGATAAACTGTCTTTTTCCATTGAAGACCGAGATAAACTGTCCTGGTGTGGCCTTGTAAGCACAGTTAGTTCCGGGATCATGCATTATGTGCGCTTCAGGCTTTCCGCAGACCGTCAGCGTTCGCACTGTGTTCAGCCTCTCGCAGACGCCACCACAACCGACGGAATGAGTTGAAGATCTTTCCGTAAAATTATTCATCGTCCAAGTTGGCTAGGCCCATTTTTTTAGCTTGTATGGGGATTGTACCTTTAGGTCTTTTGACTAATGGTTTCGGCCAATACTACTTATGCCTTGTAAGTAAACGTGAGGTCCGCCAAAGATTTCTGTGATATTCACGTGGAAGTGGAGCCCGCTCTTCCCCCTACAGGCCGGTAGACGTGATAATCGGCGGCTAAAATCTCAAATCTTTTTTCTCCCCCCTACAAAGTATCCATTCCTGCTTCTTTCCACTGAGCTGTTGGTCAACTACTCCAACTCCAAAGTAGTAATCCATCGGACAAACGAAGAGACATTCGAAATTTATTCAAGTAATAGGAAGTTGAAATCGCTCAGGTGCACCTTTCTCTTTCGTTAATTCCATTTGATTAAAAAAGCTCAAACTCCGATTTGTGGTTGCGTGTTGAAACAGGTGACTACGTAGGACGTTAATTGACAACGAAGGCTAAGTCTAGAAACTGCGGTATGTGGAACTTGTTATGCCTTGCATTCCTGTCATTAAGGCGTACAAAATTGATGATAATACTGATCTGACTCCAGCCTTTTAGGTATTGTCTTCTCGGTTGTTTGTACCTAATTTTGTGGTGAGTTTCGCGTAGGACAAGAGGTAAATTTGATGCAACTTCCTTACGCTTAACACTTTAGTCCTTCGGTCAAATTCGTCTATTTTATATACGCGGCAGACAAATATCCGGTATTTTGTCCCAGAGACTCCTCCGTCGAAACCCACTCCAGATAGAACATTTCCCATCAAGTGGGCGTGTTACCCACCACGGCATACAAGTATAAATCAGTTTTTTTCTGACTTCCTACGACGTTGCCTCTTTTAGCATCCGGGTCCACGAATTACTTCTTATGGTGATCTCTTTATTTGTATAAACGGAGCCTGCTAAAAGGATCCTCGAAAGACCACTTTTAACGAGGTGGTGGAAAAGACCCTCCAGTAAGATGGAGTGCATAAGAGGATATTTGGATGGTTATGCGGTCACCGTCATTCAATCGAGTATTTACACCCATTATTTTAAGCTCCATCAGGTTAAGACTTTTATCAACACTGAGATGATTGAGTCGCCCTTTAAAATGTCGAGTGGAAAAGGCGTCAGTCGGGATGTACAAAAGGTACTGAGGTCGACGCAATTTAGGAAGGACCAACCTTCAACGCGAACAGCAGCGAAACTAGAATGTTGGCTGTGAGGGGGTTGAGACAAACCATAGCGTCGCCGTGGCCTTCATAATTCTCCTCCAACTGAAAAGTAGGTTGGGCAGAAGTCACTTCAGATAGGTGTCAATGCTGTCTCCATTTGGGTCCACCTGAAGCAGGACATGCTTGAATATGTGAGAGAATCAGGTCCTAATGCGACTGATGGAATGGACCTTTAGCAGGCTCGGCTTTCGACGGCAGGGGTAATGCAACTATCTCGACGGGCAGAAGCGTCAACGCCTATCTGACACTCGCACGAAGATGTCGAACGGTCCGAGACCATGTGGACCGTGTTCCTCGTGCAGAGGTGATGGTTGGATGGAGTTGACAATGACAGATTGTGTTCGTGGGCCTGAACTAAGAAAGGCTCTAAGGCCAAATCTTTGCCACAACTCCGTCGTAAGATGCCTTTTGAGGTACGTAGGAGACGCCACCTCTTCCATCTTCTTCCTCAGGTCCACAGGCGGGCTGTACAAGACGCAATTGAAGGTCCTGCCAAATAGGTTTTTTACGTAATTTAAGGTTGCAAGACATATTTTGTGAAGAGAGTTTAAAGTTGTAGCCTCTCACCCCTCCATATTCCTCCACCGACCGGAGGTTTATTTCTCTCTATCTCCCACCGTCCCTTGCATCTGTCGACAAAATGCGACCAAGAGGGGAATGTAACCATTAAGGAGATGGTTACAGGCGAGTCGGCAGAAAAATACGAGTTTCATGTGGAGATCCCTCACCAGACTAGGTAGTATTGCTTTCTAACTCCGAAATTCATTCATTCATTCTGGCATTGTCTGTGTCCGCGCCCACCTTCGTGTACGCTGCCACGCGATACACTCGGTGCTCTTTGGACGGTGGTTGGACCGAGGGGAGTCCTAGGGCGTCGACAATGACCAGAATGCATTTATGGGCCTATGGAATGTATGTCTGAGTGCGAAATCGGTTCACCAATCAAAGGCAGTTGATTAATTCGTCAGTTTCATTCTATTAGCTTTTCAATTACATCAACTGCAGTGCTCTGCCTTCTCCCTTAGCCTCCGCTGACTGTGCTAAATAGAAGAGGATTCAATCGCACCGCACAGGAGGGGGTGGAAAGACGACCTGTCGCCATCTACCAACACACCCAAAGGGAAAGTAGAATATAGTCAAACAGCATTCCATCTCCTTCAGTTTTGGTGGCATCTTCCACTTGCCATGAAAATTTCTAAATTTTCTTGGTGGAATGGTATTGAAAACAATGTGAAGTGACTACTAGAATTCCACAGTTGATGTCACTTTCCTGTCGTCTGTTCAATGTTTTTCAGTTCTTTTCTGGGAAAGCATTTTTCATTCGTTAGTTAGCGCAGGGCATCAACAATTATTAGTTGAATGTCGCTCGGTCTGATTACTCGGACGGAGACTTCAAAATTTTTCTTGCTCTAGGAGACAGAGCTATGGTCGAGAGAAGTGTCTCAAATTTGCCGGTCACCTGTGTGTGGCATGCAAGAGTTCACGACGAATATAATGCCTGGAGCAACGAAAGTGAACCCGACATCGTCGATCAGACGTCCTTTACTGGCAAACAACTTTACTTAACCGACTGGAGGAGGATCTCTTGAAGTACCACTCCGAGCTTGTAAAGGAGCGAGGATGGAGTTCAAGTTGTTAGAAGGAAAGACGCAAGAATACTTCGGCAACTGCCGCTTGAACGATAGGTGCAGTTCAGGCTGAATTTGTGAGTGGCAAGTCGCCTTCCTACCCCTCAAACACTCAACATCGGAGCGCCGTACAGACGGCGGGGATTCGTTGAACGAGAACAGACAGGCCAGTTTTAGTCTTCATGTAGTTAAAGCAACGCAACGGGTAACAGTTACACTACCGAGACTACGAGGGCATATTCGCAGCCCGTTCCCTTTCAACTCCTCCACTTACTCGACTCTCTCCTCTCCTTCCCTTTTTGCGAATTTTGTGAATATAAAATCCGCGACGGCTGAACGGTATAAACCCGAGGAATTCCACCACTTTAACCGGTTTAAGTCAGGGGTCAGAGAACATGGTCCACGTTTTTCAAAGGTCGGCTATGTTGGAGCATAGTTTGGCTCATAAGGCATCGTGATAGAATGCGTCAGTGTGACCTCTGCTGACAGGAGGTGTCGACCGCAGTAAAGCATGTTTCCAATGAAAATAACTCCTTCTAAAAATGCCATGGGTTAAGAGAATGTATATGTGGAAAATAGCTTTGCGTCATCAAATTCTGTCCAAAAGAGGTTCGATTGAATGCGTTTATGCGTTCACTGCCGTGTGATCGGACAAATGGCGCAGCTTAGGAACGAGGATACTTTCGAGCGGCTGGAGCAGTGGATAGAAAATGAGGGGGGGGAGGAGGAGGGGGATGGGTGGACTTTCTATACGTAGAGCAGATAAAACAGATAACCTGTTCTACATTCAACTTCAATGCCAGACCATTCACTTTGGAATTCCAGAGTTGCCTCTTGCCGAATGTGCTGAGACAGCTTGTTCGGTTAACCTGAGTGCTGACTCGAAATTGATCGCATATACATGGACATTTTGGGGATAGTCGAAGTGGGTAACCCGACAGGGCCAATTAAGTCAGAAATATGTTGGGCGGTCGCTTTGTGGCCCTTCACCTCACTGGAGTTTCTAGTAGTCCATATAACCTTATCGGGGGGCCTGAGGTTGATCAACCCGGCCTATACTACTTAAATACCACGAGCAGCATGCATTGATCACATAAGTGGAAAGTTAGGGTCAATTGCCTTCTATATTTTTCAAAGGTGCCCGATTTACCTACAATCATTTGGAAAGGAAACAAGAAGATGTGAAGATAGTGGCATGGATTCACGAAAGTGCCTCTCACAGTTGTCAGGCTCAATCCTCCGCTCGCACAAAATGTGAATTCAAGGGGCAGACGATCAATGGACTAGGCTAATTTAAACAAAGTCGGGTACTATAACATGCAACAATTAATTAGTGTCTTAGGGTGTGACAAAAAGGCAATAGAACAGAATGAGAGGGAAGGTGGAGTCATCGCTCAGGTCCCAAGTAGGCAAGGTGGAGTGCCTTTTGAAGAAGGGCGTGGATTCAGAAAGTGCATATTTCCTTAAATTACTCCAACGTAAACGTCGAAATAAAGCGAAGTGTAACCTTAGTGAATCAAATTGTCTTGGTAACGTCTAACCGCACTTCCGTAGAGGACATATACTATTTATCTACACACTATTTATCATGAGAGCACGTAAAAGTAGTGTCAACTCGGGGAATTCAGACTCGGATTTGCCTTCCAATTACTCTACCGCTCGGACTGGAGTTTGAAATGTGTCCTCCCCTCAATGTGGATGTGGATTTCCTCCGGCGTGCCAAATTGGGGGAAGCAGATGGAGGTGATGCCTTGCCTCGGGCGCAAAACTTCCTACTTCTCCCGAAACTTGCACTCCCGACAAAAGTGGGATATGGCGAATGGGTGTGGATGTGGTGAGATTAACCGCCACGCTGAACTAGTTTTCGTGTGTAGCTTACGCAAATAATTCTGCTGTTTGAAGTGTTTCCTCCCTGCTCGGTGGTTCATGCGGGGACCAATGGGAAGCTAGCAACGTCAGCAGACCGTCGTGGGCAAAAAATCCGAGTTCGTAGACATGTGGAACGAGAATTTTGTATGAATTACCATGTCTTCCTGCCCACCGATAGATCATAAGCCAATCGCACAAAAAACATTTTTTTTCGAACTGAAATCCAACTGCCGTCTAGATTTCAGTGATACAACGAAGTTAACGGTCGAAGTAGCCTCAAACAGTGCCTTGAACTAGTAGCGGCGTCCTGGAGACACAAAATAATCAAGCATTGTCTCACACTTGAACTGGAATAGTAAAATTTAGCGCCTTATGACATCTTTCCTCGGTCTTATGGCGTGACCGCTACTGATCAGCCCGGGGAATGATTTGGCACGACTTTTTCATCCCATAAGTCACATACCCCAGCCAAATGCATGTTTAAATTACGTGACCATTCCTTCTACTGAAGTGGGCTTGGAATCCAGACATCTAACACTCGAAGCCGCCACGTTGGCACAGAGCTCGAATGCAAGGAGATATCTACCTTTTATACTTTACTCTTACGCCGTTTGGGGGAAGACTTACAGCAATTTCCCCATTTGATACACCTCACTGTTACGCTTGCGAGTCAACTTACTGTGTGGGATTAATAATGACGCGATTCTCTCACACAATAACTGCGCAAATAGCCATGGAACTGTCTCACGTGTGATCAAAATCAGACAGTGCGGAAGAGAAAGCCTCTCTTACCCCTCAGCCGCCAATGTTTACGATCCAAATTATCGAGTCCACTTGGTATCAATAAACAACATTTGTAAGGATCCATTGAAGACGGCATCCTCCGAGGGGAGGAAGGCCATCAAAACGGTGAAAATTTTTCGTTAAAGCTGAAGTACGCACAAAACATGCATATCGACCTTACTTGCTTGAACATTCCATCCATTGGGGTGAAAGGACGTATCCTTCGTTAAAGTCTGCATGTTTTGGTAGTATGTAACACAGTCACCAACCTCTTACTTGCCATAGTAGTCGACTTATTTCTTTTTCATTTAAATACACGAAAGAAGCGTGGATTAATTCAAAATGCAAGGAAACACCCGCATTTAGCGAAATGTTTCTGCGGAGTTAACTTCGTAACCTCAACAAAGCTTAACGAACTCGAAAAAGCCGGGTATTTGGGTTATCTTGACATAAAGTAACTTTATTGTCGAGTGTATGAATACATGAAATTTGTTTCGCGCCGCATATGTCTTTGCAGCAACGAGATGTCTGGTGATCCTTAAATATTACACTAAATGTTAAGGGAGAATTCTGATGATGGATTGCAATGTCGTGTACCTGGGACGGCTAGTCAGGACATTGCCTCTGCATATACCTTAATGGTTTAGTCTAGCACATTGTGGAATTGGGTAATACAAAGTAGAAGCAGAATGCTTATTATCTTAGATGTTCAAAAATGCCGCATTTGATATTTCGACGAGATCCCACGATAACTTCCCTGCGGCTATACTCTCAACTGCTATTGCAGTACTACTTTTTCGTTGTGCTCCGAATATCAAAATTTAGAGAAATACTGAAACGAAATGTTAACTAACTACTTAAATAATTATGGGACACATAAAAAGGATTAAACGACCCGAAAGTACCCAGGCAAGCTTCTATCCAAAATGGTATTTACTTCTGTTCTTTTCCACTCAAGGCGACTTTAGGACGCATTGGCTTCCCAACAGAATACTTTGGCATTAATGAATGAGCAGTAATGAAGGCGGCATTGGCATTTGCAGCTTCTGTTTAATAACAGCGTCACGAATATACAAATCAGATATTGCACGGGTATGAAAATCATAAATATACACCGGGGAGTTAACATTTATTGCTTACGTTTAGGTGTTCCATCAGTAATAAAGATCGAAAAGGGCATTTGGTGGCTCTTTAAAAACTGGCATACATACTGCAGACATTGGAGTGAGACGAATATCACAATAAAGATGAGAAATAGATAGAAAAATTAACATCTAATGTCCTTCAAAAGGAAAGCAATACTTTGCGCTAAAAGCTAACCTTCAAACACTTAGCTCGTAAAAATGATTTGGATCTAAGTTTTAAAAGCCTTATTTAACATAGATCACTTAGTTAAGTTTGGCGAATTCAGCCAAATCTTGTTTAAACTGTTCCCCGTGTAACCGCACTTTTGAACCTAGCTGGCGCAGTTGTGTTGCGTACCCCGCCTTTGCCAAAGACTGTTTGTCAAGGATGGCACAGTGGTTTCATAGGAATCCATACAAGGCTTCGGGGCGCCCTAATTTTGATTTAGGGCCAATTGCTGCTAATATTCCGGCTCGGATGTTTCTGGCGTATGCTCCCATTGATAGTGTGACTGGTTCCCATCTAGTCATATGAGCGAGCGACGTCAAACGTTATTAAAGATGTTTGAGGACTATAATAACAGCGCAGAAGCAATGTTGGATGCAACCAATCAATACATATCTCTTTTACTTGGTTTTGCTACTTCACCTGACTCAAACGACGGTCTTTCCTCTGACGGTGAAGGTGATGACAGCGATACCGATAAGGAAGAGAGCGATTCCGAAAATCCAGAACCAGGAGCCAGCGACGTCACTGAAAAAACTAAGAAAGACGCGAAAGAGAACAAATTGAAGAAGGTAAAAGACAAATCAAAGAAGCCCGAACCGTCATTATCAGATCAGAATAAATTGCGTTCGTTACGACGCCTTATTTCGTTCACCTGGACTGATTCGCTTGATGTGAGGCACAAATCTCCTATGTAAGTTCCCTTGTACAGTAATAAAGTGTTTGCTAGGACTCAACGTGATGCCAACTTTGAACTTATCGGCATTATTTTCAACTTGGCTCTTTGGTTTTCGAAACACGCTGCTAAGATTGCGTCGTGCGACAAGTAAAGTGATTTGTTCATTGGACGAAATCCTACATCTTTTATAGTATTGAAATGGAACAGGCATTGGATGTGTATAAGTGCTTACGAAACGCAGCTGGATTGTTTGAGTACATTAAGAAAGAACTTTTGGGACGAATGAGGGAAAAACCACAAAAGGGATCGGATTTAGATCCCTGTGTTCTTGACGCATATATCTTGCAGAGTCTAGCGGAGGCGCAAGAAGGTATTACTTCTCATCTCCTCAATCTTTTTCTAGTCACTATTGCACGTGCTATGGAGTTAAAACACGATCCTGCACTTATTGCTTCATTAGCCTCTGAAACTGCGATTTTGTACGAAAAATGCAGTAAGTCTCGGGTAACTTTTACCTTTACTCTTGTAAAATTAAGGATAGCTTCGGTAAAACACAATTATTATCCCATATGTTAGCGTCGTAAAATATTTTGTGCTATAAAGTAGCTTTTTTCGAAAAAGAAATAGCGTTTGCTTCCTTAATTCACATGGCGTTGAGACGTGCATTGGGTGATCGATGTGCGAGCTATAACGCTTGCAAATGTTTTGAATGAGCGGGACTTATTCGTAATTTTTCTTGTAGAATTTGGACTCCAAAGCTTGCCAGAAGCTCTAGTTGAAAAGTGGAGGGCTTATTGCATCTTCAAAACCGTGTGTTTTCGGGCTTATGTAAGTTTAAATGAAAATTATCTTCTGTCTTCTTTTTGTATGTTCTTATCTTGCCGTAGTATCATCTATTTCCCTGATTATATTGAAAATATTAGTTAACCTAGGAAAAGTAGAAATCACTTTTTAGTTGTGCCCTGTCAAACAATCAATATCACCGCCCACGTAACGTGGTGATAACCAAACTGAAAGTAGTCACAGTAATCACATGGCAACCGAGTGTCTGACTTATTTTTACATATCTGTGTGCCATCTTGTTACTCCACCCTCATTTCCATTCTTACAATTTTACGAGACTAGTATTCCACTCGTCAGCTCATCAGATGCGCACAAATTTTATTGAATGTCAGTAAATTACATTTGTGTCATATTTTGGGCGATTTCTGGGTTATAAAACAGTTAGACCGTATTTAGCGGAACATAGTCTTGAAAAGCCGTACATATTCGAGCCTCTTCAATGACTGTTTACTAACTGGACTGAGCCGAGAGTCTCCGTATTCCTTGAACCGGCAGGTGTGGGGTTTCTTTAAGGCCTGTTAACACTGAGCTAGTTTATGTTAATGCTGGTCTTTAGCTTTGAGTTTTATCCTTTTTTGTAATCAAAGGTTATTCCTTGTGAATTTCGCAAATATCAGGTTACTTGTACTGAAAGCAAGATTCTCTCTTGTTATGGTCAATTTCTGGATGCCTAGATAATTTAGAACGTCACTTTCCATTCTGTGTTTATGTCATGGATTGCATGATTCTTTCACTCGTCCCATTTTGGGTTCTACATTTGTTGATCCCGTTACTTCTGCCTTTTTCATTTCATCAATCCCGTTTATTTCCATTCCTTTTGTGAGCCGTGTCTACTTTTCTCCCTATTGCTTTTAAACCTTGTAACTGATTTTGATTTTGTCACCGAAAAGCTTCCAATTGAGCTTTTTAATGTGTCTACACATTTATCATTTGATATTGATGAGACGTTAATTCTTTAAAATCTTCACTTTTTATACCGAATTTTTCCAGAAATATAACGTTTAGACATAATTAGAACGATGTACTAACTTAGGATTGTTATATTACGTTGTCTTAGTCCACTAACACATGAATAGTGTCATTCTCTAATTTGGAGGTGAGGAAATGTCACAAGCAGTATGCGTTTTCCTTCTGTTTATATGATTTTCAGTCTCATTTTTTTAATCGGCACCAATATATATTTGCACTTCACTCAATTAACATGAGCCTCTGCTTTTCTTGGCAGTTTGGCTGTGTTTCCACTGGTGCTCTCATGATACAAAAATTATAATCTTAGTATAGTGTGAATTGTGGTTTTGGTCAAAATAGGAAAGGGTTCATATCTCTTAGTAGCTTAGTAATTTGATTATGGATCCTTTTACGCTTTCAAGCTGTCGATTAATAGCTAAAATGTAGGAATTGTTTAAAAATTGTGAATCACCCTTGTCTTTGATAGAAGGCTACGATTTTGGCAAAGCTTAGCGATGTGGCCGAAAATTACAAGAAATAAAGGTGTTATGCATTCCAGATTTTGGGAGTAACGTACCGAGGTTCCTAGTATTTCACCAGCCGCACCTTAACGTAATCACTATTGGCTCCACTTGAGATGTGTGAAGTATCGCGTAGCCTTCACTTACAAGGGATTGCTCTTAGTTATCGCGTCCTTTTGACTGGCTCTCTCCTGTCAGCGCACGGAGTTTGATAAACCTTTTAGGTTATGCAACGCAGTCACTAATTCATCAACATTAATTTTTTCTGTACTGTAGGCCCACTGCTTCCACTCTGAAAGCGAGCTGAAGGCTGATCGATGTGGAACAGCCATTGTTTCCGCTCAGGAGGCTCTTAAATGTGGGTGTCTTTTTCCTCGAACTCTTTTATCTCTCCTACCTCTTAGATTGTACACAAGCACAAAACGCCGCTAAGGTCTATCGTTCTGGCTCGGGTGCCGAGTTCTGCTTCATCCGTCGCCTCCGGCCCTTCGTAGAACGCACCCTCACCAAAGCACAAACGGAGAACGCTATGATGTGCGTCTACTGATGAGTTTTCAGTAGGGATCGTCGCTTGTCTTTTTTGTCTGAAAATTGTTTCTTGGGGTCGGAATAGAAGAATATTAGCTAGCTATTTAACTCTCGACGCTCAAATTGCCGGAGAATGAACAAGATTTTATGACTACTACTTAACGTATGGTCATCACGAGTACGCAGTCTTTAGTAGCTTTGTTGCAGTAAGGCGACAATTTATCGCAACAGTTAAGAGCGAAACGAAAAGCATAAAATCCTTTGCTATAAGCGCCTGGGAGTGTTGGATCAAAGAATTCACGAGGACCGATTGGTGTAATATTCTAAGCTCTTTTTCGTATGACAATTCGTTTTACTAGTCGGTAAGGAGAGTTCAAAGTAAGACGGTTGCTCTTACTCATCAGATTTTTATACATAAAGCATTCTTTTACATCCTTAGACAATTAACTGGCTATTGGGAAGGGCTAAAAGTTTTTAAACTGCATCAAGTTTTGCTATTAACCGGTGAAAAGAGCTTGGAATCGACTTTGATTGCCAAATGTTGAAAGAACCATTGAGACTCCTTTAGGTCTTTTGTGGACAGATTTCAACCTATATTGTTTTTTTTTGTTTTAGATACCATCAGAAAGTCCCATCTACGATGCCACAGTTGCATTTGAGGGCGAATTTCGGCGTTGCTAAATCTGAAATGCCTGCGGGGTTAAACTTAAATGTTGACGAGTCCTGGGAAGAGGCGGTTAGTGGATTTGATCCTTCGAAGGTGACCGCGTGGGTGATTCAAAAAGATGTATGTAACCATGGAAACCTTAACATTGCTTGTTAATTAGTTTGGTTAACTATTCCTCTGTCTATTTATTCTCTGTCTTCCCCACATTCACCCATCATTACCAAACTCAATTATCTGGTCATACGGCCTGACATTCACTCATTAACCCACTTTTTCAACTGTGCGCTTTCATTTATTTATCTTATTTTAGTACAGGGCAAAACAGAAGGAGGCAATGAAAGTGCGTGTGATCCCCGAGACGGCAATCTATCAAGGTGATAAAGATCCAAACAATGCCAGCGGCTGTGTTATATCCTAGGACTGACAGCGCCAGTCCTGATACGATACGGATTAAACATATAAACATATAAAATACATCGAAATACACGAGATAAAAATACTCGGGAAGACTCTTAGCCCCGCCTAATGTATGACTGTGATTACCCAGTAACTCCTTTTGGTCATATCTCTTTTTCTTGCTTATTGCATAATTGTTAAGTATTTGTGGCTCTCTCTCTCTCGCTGTCTCCACTCACAGAGAAGGCGACTGTAAAAGAACGTTGTCGTTCGTGCCTCAAATAATCAACTTTTATATTGTCATAAACTCGATTTCAGCTGGTCTGGGCTTTAGAACAATAAAATGAAGATTTGTGTTTGGGGGGAGAGATTGACCTCCGCGGTCCAAGAGACGTTTCATTGGTTTCTGGCAATCTCAAGTTTTCTTTTTCAATGTAGCTTGTGTTTTGACTTAATTAATTGGCTTGCGACACGGAGGGAAACGCTACATCTATTACTTTGAACGCAAGCAACAGTTTTTACGGACTGCTCTCTGAGTTTCGTGCCCCACTTTTCGGTAAGCTTCGTGGGTATCCGAAAGGAAATCAGGACTCGGCAGGAGATTTACTGTTCACGTGAACGCGTTTCGGTCGAAGAAGGGTCATCTTCCCACAATACTCCCTTTGTCTCTCAGATTGGCGACTCCATTCCAAAAAAGAGGATTTCCTGCGCTACTCCGCCTCCTTTTCGAGTTGGACGCCTTTCGTGGCTTTGACGGCGTAGTCGATTGTCAAGGCAATGTCAACCAATGGCATCGTACAGCATTTTGGCCCATACGCACTATTTTTGCTAGCATTCCTTTCAAGCAGTGTGTCGTACCGATAATTCCTGTCTCTAAATGGCCGAATGAATGTCCAGTTTGGGCTTTCAACGCCTCTTAGCGAAATGCACGAGCGATGGTGCAATGTGAGGCAGGGGCGAACAACACTTTAACTGTGATTAACACTTAGCACACACAACTTCAGGCTTTGCCGTCAGATTCGACGACTGAAACGAAAAGACGGGCACCGGGGAACGGGCTTCCTGTGTCTTCACCTTCGATGACCAACGTGTTAAGACATCAGAAGAAAATTATCTGCCGAGGACAGTCGGTAAGATGGCGACTGATGTTGTTTAATTAAACTCCCACCTTAAACAAGTTCGAGCTGAGAGCACTTGAGAACTAAGATTGGCCGGTTATGGGAGAGTCTTTGCTTAGCGGAAGAGGGCGAATCAGCATTTCACTCGAAGACAACTACGAGATTGCATTGTCTTGTGTGGGTATTAATAACTGTGCGGCTGTTAGTTGCTTGGGGAGGGGGGGTGAAAAAATGGTTAGTCGGAACACATCTTTGGTTGTTAAACTGGGTGAATGGCACCGAATCTTCACGTGCCGAAGCGTACCCTTCAGGTCCAATCTGCTGACGTTCTGCGCCGATTCTTCCTAGCCTTTTCGTGCAAAAGACCACCCGAACCATGAAGAAAGCGAGACAACAGAAAGGGAAGTGAAGTGGAGGCAAGCCAAAAACTCCAGTTTTTGCGATTCTTAGTCCCTGTTAACTGTCAGGCGGTCACACATTGGCAATGAACTTTGAAGTAAACACTCTTCCGTGATGATCTCCGATGCGGAGCGTAGGGGAGTGAAGATTGCTTTTAACTCCGACTGCTGGTTGCTGGTTTTGCATTCTAATTGATGCAATTGGAACTTGTGAGTGGGAAGCAAGAATGAAATAGTCACTGTAGATACTGTTGAACGACTTTTACTCCAACAATGAGTCAAAATACTCGACACTCTCCACCAGCTGCCCTGCTTTCGAGCAGCATGTCAGCGCCGCGCTACCCCGCGCCCTCCCCGAAAGCCTTTCGTCGACTCTTCGTCGAATTTCTGCCCAGCCCCGGGAGGGAGGGTGCAATTATCGCAGAGATCAGTAGTTCCAACCGAAATTGTATCAAATCCAGAATTAATTTGATGTTGCTACATTCCAACGCAGTGATTTAAAAGCCTCTTTACAAGGGCACATGGAAAAGGACTTACCGAAACGATGTCATATTTCAATAAATGACCAAGGGAAGCTTTTGTTTACCGTCAAACAGCTTTGGAGTAGCAGGGATGATATGAAGGAATGAATAACCAGCCTAGTAGGTTGCAAACACCTCAGAGAGGAACAGTGGACGAGAGCGACATGGACAACAAACTCGGACCGCCTTAGTCTTCAACCTTCAAATAACCTTTAATCACTTCTTTTGGCGTATTGACCGTGTTGACAGAGGCAAGAGACAATGGAGCGAAGAGGGAGAACAAAATCCCGGTGATGCCGTCTGCACAACCTACACCGCCCCGGCTGAGCTGGGACTTCGGCCACACCAGCTCCTCATTCCCAAGCGTCTATTGGCCCCGTCGGTCCACGCTGTGCCTCAGACACACAACAGCCGAAGGGGGAGTGTGTATTTTGCTCGGATACAAAATCACCCTTTTCACACGTTCTTAGGAAAGCGATTAACTTTGTATGAGCTGTTGCTGTGCCTCGCTGGCAAGTGCAGAATCCTCCATTGTAAAATGAAAGCAGCCGTACCCTTTTCGTTGAAATGCAAAAAAATTGAATAAAAGGGTGTGAATGATTTTCTTCCCCCGCTTCTTCGAGCGGAGGTTTTAATTTGAGGTATTTTTGGCCGTTTAAGACTGCATAATCATGCTTGGCAATTGTCGGCTGTTGCACACCAAGGAGGCCACTCGCCTTCTTCTCTCCACACTGTTTACAGTCTGGAATCACCTAGGAGATGTTCGTTGTTTTCTCGTGACAGTTGTGTTTTCCTCGCTTACCGCCAATGTACCTCATCCACCAACCTTCGAGTGAGTGGCAATGCGACCTTGCTCGATCCCCCAATTATTAGAGTCAAGCTTTTGGTGGTCTTTTATGAGGAAAAAGGGAACCGTCGCCTTCCGACACATAAATCGAAGAGGTGGAGCGAAGCCAAACAAACTTCTCGAGTGGAAGTGGCCAAACGTGGTGGGGAAGAAGACATGTTCTCGCAATTACAGATGGGTAACATTAGAGGATATGAAAACCGCGCAAGATCTCGGGTCCGGCAAGGGGCTTGCGTTTCGTGGCTGTGCCTGGCTGTTGCCGGACGATGCACCGAGGCATGGATGCGTTTGTCCCACATCATTCGGCTCACCAGCGTTGACAGCGTCGCGTCACACGTACATCGACGATTCCATCCGCCCATGAGTAATAATTCCTTTTAAGTAAGATGATTTTCTGGCGGAATTTTTTCTGTCTGTCCAAAAAAAATACCTCGTGCTTATTTCGTCAAGTCGAGAGGCGGTCCTAGGAGGGGACGCGAGGTGACAGGGCTGACGGAGGCGGAGGGTAAGCGAATTTTTTTCTGCACCCTCTTACCCGAATCCGTCCGAACGGTAAGCGAGACCGGGCAGACCGGGGATCGTCCGCCCACAAGCGGTATTCTGCACTGTTTGGAGTTATCGGAGGCCTCACATGAGAACCGGTAGGGTAAATATTTTTCATGTCAGTCACTCCAGGCACACAGATGAACCGGTTAAACGACAGGTTCTACTGAAAAGATTATAGAAAGTCGTTCACAAGGAGTCTGTCCACGTCGGCGTCATTATTTGTGGCGTGCGCAACAATCCGTCCGCCATTAAAGCAAGCGTGAACCATTTCCAAGCAAGGCTCTCAACCGCTTTTGGGGCACATCAGTCCACAATTTTCAAGTCGGACAACTGGACGATGAACGTAGTTATGCCAAGAGAGGCGAGATTCTGCGAGGAAATGCTCGAAATAACTTCACAATGCCTGTCGGCGTAGTTACGGCCGAAGTGCAGCAGTGGGGATTGGAGTGGGTCTGGGACAGTGTCCATGGTGTCCCCACTGCAGACCGGCTGATCAGTCACCCGGCCAGCTTTAGTCGTCCTCTCCTCCGACTCGGTGGGTGCGCAGGCAACAAAAGGAGGTCCACTTGGTAAAGGGCGAGGTTCTAAAGGAACCCCACCTGGTATGACCCTAAAATTGCACCGACGCACACACACAAACACACACACACACATACACATGGACACGGAAGTGTAAACATAGCACAGAGCCAAACGTCGTTAAACGGCGCCATTTATAGAGTTGTACAGGTGTAGAAAAATTCCGTTGCCAGATGGAAACATTTCAGGTGACCCACCACCATTGCGTTAACAGGCATGGCCTGTCTTAAATATGCACCCACAATGGTCGGCTTGCCTTGAAGTGGTCTTGTCGCACTGAACGGGGCAGAAATGTCCGCCCTGTGGAGTGGCAAAGGCGCCGAAAAGCGGCGGACTCAATTTGGGCGGCGGGAATGGGATACAGCGCCACCGCAATGTCACTTTATTGGACTATCAACGGTTGCCACAATGCCGCAGAAATACACCTCCGGATATTGCAACGCACTGATAAAAGTAAACAAACAGATTGCAGTTCTATGACTGGCGCGACATGGTGCACCACCGGCACCAGTGAAATGTGAATCCACTTCCTCTCCCCTCGTGGGCGTCTCGTGATCTCGGCTATTCTGGAAAATTTTAATGGAACCTACATTCCATCCCTCCTCCTGTTACCACACGACCACACAAATGAAATTTCATTCAACTCGGATGGACAAGTAATTTGATTATAAAAATGGATACAATGACTCGCGAGGGGGGATGGGGCTCGGGGCAAGTTGGTTTGATTGGCTCCGCGCGTCGAGGCAACCACAAGCAGGCAAATCACCTGCCCGAATGCCTGCAAACGAGCTTCTACACCAGCCGCTCTCCTATCGTCTTGCTTTTCAAGATCTGCCAGACCGTCTGTCGAACTCGTAGCAAAAAAACGCAATTTCGCCGTTTGCATGCTCTATTTTTAGAGGCGGGCAAGATATTTGCTGAGGGGGTGAGGTAAATGTAATTAATTATACATTTTCCATCAGCCCCTGGAGCAGCGGATGATGTAGAGGCAAATAAATGCTCCAAGTTTACCAACATGGTCTGGCACAACTTGGACGAGTGCCTTCCGGCCCTGTCCGCCAGCCGTGAATAGTATTTAATTTTTGTGACTGGCAGGTAATATACGCGGATTGACCGTTCAACAATGGCACAACACCAAGCGATGTAAGACCACATTTTTTGGCCTTAAACTCAAGCCATTATACTACTTATATTTCATGTTAATATTCTTGCACTGCGCCTTTACCGTTAAATTTAAGGCCTTGTTTCTGAAGTGGAAGATTCCAACTCCTGAAGTCTTCCTCACACCCTTGGCTCGAGGCTTTTCAGGTCCATCACGTGAGTGTCTCCTGCCTTCTCTCCAGACAATCTACTGGACTTGCGTCAGAAGCAACCTCCTGACGGGAGGGGGGATGCCACCTTCGAAATGCCAGACGAACGTAAATTCCTCACCACAACTGGTGACTTAATTACACCGCCCAGGAACGTGTGTAATATGCTTGTCGAGACTCGCAACTTGCCTGAATAATTCGAGATTATTGAAGAGTGGCACTTAAGTGGAGGTGTAAGGATTAGTGGAGTTCTTCCACTTCTCACTTTTCCCACCAAATCTACAGCGGATAAGTGTAGCAAGGGACTTTAAGGACATGGTTGTCCCCAGAAATCCCTTCCCCATGAATAGAACGGAGAATAACTGCTCTCTCACTCCTCCCCATCGGGTGAACCACTTCACGAGTGTGACCTGCAGGCTTTAGAAGCCGACCGAAGCTAGTTCAAACAATTATCTCGTGGATGAATCCGATGTGTAAAAAAAAATTTCGTGTGAATTTAATCTTTGTGTTCAGAATAAGAGCGATCTCTTCATTAACGAAGGAGAGGAGGAACAATCACTCACAACCTTGCGAAAAGGAAACACTCAAGGGAAATGTTAAGTAAAGTTAATTCCTCCTTGCTGTTTTCATCGCTTCTCCAGACCTCAGGTGGGAATGCCACAAAAGAGGTGGGAGGAGATTTTATGGGTATTCGTCAATTAACAGAGGGGCAGTGGAAAACTTATGAGTCGAAAAAAGAGGAGTCGACTTCAAGTGGCCGTGGGGGAAGATGCCCCTTTTTCAAATGTGTGCCCTTAACTTCACCCCGCCTCGCCTCGGGAGACCACTCTCATGATGGATGGTGAGGTTGTTCCTCTCAGCTCACCTATAAACAAGGTTCGACGTTAATGTGGAATTGCAAGGGTTACAGTTAATGCCGAAACAGTGGGGTGGACAAAGCACGGCTGATCAAAAAATGATTGCCTTTTTCTCCTCAAATAGTCTACAAAGCGCCCTCTTGCCTGAGATTCTCAGCCCCTCGAGTGGAAGGTGGCAGATGCCCTCACAATTGCAGTCGAGCGGCAGTACTGCCAAGATGGCTTTCAGCCTGCGCCCTGACCTTCCCTCCTCCACCCCCAAATGCGAGGTAAAGTCCGACGAGGGCGCCCCGAGGTCTGACCTCTCTGTGCTGTCCGAGGTGCCAGAGCTTCGGACCTCTCTTAAATGGATTGACCTAAATTATGGTTTTTACTGCTATAAAGTTTACTCCATTTGTTCATTAGGTCGAGGGGACATCTGCACTAAATCCCTTTTCTCTAGACTACCGACTGCCATCTTCCCACCGTTTCACTCGGAGTTGGCAGCGTATTCCAGATTGCGACAAAGTCTACCATCCCATGAAGCATCCTTTTAGGGTTTCTTATTTTCCGCTTGGAGAATTTCCATGATTTCTCAGGAGACGACTGTCCTGACAATTTCAAGAATCGCGTTTCCTGCACTGCCTAACCATGGCATGGCTCCTGTGGTCCCGTCTTCGCCTGACAAATTATTTAAAAATACGGTTTACACACCACAGATCGCCTTGTTGTCCGACGGCCTAGCCTTCGAGGCACCGCGAAAAGTTTTTTTAAGTATGGCATGTTTGGGCGAGATAGTTAGACTATTTACATTTTTTGTTGTTTTCCATTGTCAAACTAACTTTTTCTCAGGACTGTCTAGTCCACACCTGGAAATGAGTAAATGAAGAGGAGTGGGAGAGTGAAAACATTGTCACCTCAACACTTGACTTATTTGTCGAGGGGCAGCGCCGGCAGGCGTGACCGGACGTGGGCGGAGGCTGATACTCTCGTTCGTCCCCAGTGCTTCGGCCTCCCGCCCTCCGACGCGGGTCGACGTAAGCTGGTAGAGGCAAGAAGGATGATGAAGTGGCCCCAGGGTGTTGGGCTAGTTGTTTGAATAACACTTCAGCATTGTTTCGAAATCACAACTCGAGATGTTATAAGGCGAGGAGAAATTTGGTACAGTGGGTACACAATCGAATGTCTGGCGGCAACATTCCGAGGAGTGTTTCATGGATGTCGCGTGGAGAGAGGCTACTGTGGCTTAGGATAAGGTGTAACACTTTGGTCGAAAGGCCACCACGTTCAGCCCCACATGGACAACGCCATTCGTCTCCCCATGGGGCCGTCCGTGTCGGAGGAGGAGTATTCCAACCCATCTAAAGGCCGACTTGCCTCCTCTTCCCTCCTCAGGGGGGAGTGGCTGTAATAAAATCGTCAGCTACATGCCAGTCATTAAGGTGACAACATTAATCCCCTTGGTGACTGCCCAAAGGAAAATCTAAACTCCCTGAATCTCTGCCCTCTTGGTAAAATGCTGCCAACAAGGCGTTTGACTGAAGTTGAAAGACAGACTCGAGTTGGAGTGAGTGTGTTGTGGAGTGAGAGGATTTTCATCACTCCACTAAAACCGATCCCAACTGGTGTTTGGCTCGTCTTTTGACCGAGGGGAATAAAGGTGATGTTATCTATTGCATTAAACTCGACAAAATAGGCCTGCCAGCATAGCGCTGGAAGTGTTTAATGCAGAGGCGGGCGAGAGAATGGCATTCGCCCAAGTGTATACCGGTAGACTGCGACTAGTTATGTACGAGCCTAGTGACCTTATGGCAGCCCTATTTGCCTCCCCTCGGTCCCACCGTAAATAGACTCGAGTGGCATCTCCTCTTCTTAGCCTTATTCTAACTGCCAAATACGCAGTGGAGTCTGCTCACATGCCTCAACAAAACTCTGCGTTTACGGGCTGTCCGTATTTACGAGTCAGTTTAATCGCTAACACTCAAGTGTCAGCAGACCAGTGGCCAGCGGGTGGGCGATTAAATTTGCTCTCTCCTCTGCCTCCGAACAAGCCCGTTCAATCCTCGCAGACCTGAGGACAAAGTTACTCGGATTTTAACTGGTTTAGCCGGAGGACAGGCCTCCTGAGGCAGAAAAGAATAAAACTAAAGCATTGCTTTAATGAAGAAGGGATTTGGAGGTTCTTTTATAAACACTTCTGCGGGGCATTGTAGGACAAATACGGTCTTGCTAGCAGTATTTTTTCGTGAAAAGCTTGGCCTGTTGCATGACCAGTGGTGACAGCAATTTGAGTGGGAGGAAAGGGATGATCGGGCATGATATAGGTCGTATTCCTCACCCCTACGCCTCGGTGACACTACTGATATCCTCGGTTCTTTGCTGCGCGACTGCACGCCTCGAACGAGGTGAAGTCTGTCGTCTAATGATAAAACGGCGATTCTACGCTGAGATGTCTTCCACGTGGCCTCACCCGGCCCGAGGAGGAGATCGGTATTTGCCAACAAGTAGAATTTTTTGACTTTTAGGCAACATTTATGGCGTTTTGAGCATTTGGGAGATTACAGGAAGCAGTGGAGTGAATGATGCATGCACGAGGAAAGAATGTATTCTTGCATCTTTTGGCTGCTGGAGCCTTAAGGCAATCAAATTTCAAGGCGTGTGGAACTAACTAAAAGGAAAGAGAGTAAAAGGAGGATGAAGCAGTGACATAGTCGGGCTCCGAAGGGAATGACAGCCATTTTCTACTAGGAGAAGCAATAGAGGCTCTACCTAAACCCATTGGGGAACCGCTTTTCGCATTTATCCTTCACACACTTCCCTTACTGTCAAAATAGAAGGAATGCTTAGAGGCCAGCGAAATTCCAGCACGGTGGGGGACTTCACTAATCTTCTTTCCCTTTTTTTCACTAGAAAAAGGGCGTTACAGCTAGAGAGTAAACAAACTGCGAATAATAAAACGACATTTCTGTATAAATTATTTCTTAATCAAGACAGTGTTTAAACAGTGAATGAGATCCTCCAAGGAGACGGCAAAGAAAGCCTTGAGTAGTCCGGATAAGGAAGTGGAGTCCCTCCCAACTCACTCCGGTACCCGCATGGACTAGAAAAAGGCTTCAATGAGAAGTTAGAAGATTTCCCCGGGAATTAGCCAGTCTCTGTGCTTTTTACTGTAAGGGCATCAGGCGTGCCATGAAGATTGGCTTCGAAGTTTGTAAAGATGAGGGCAGAATCCAAGATGTGCCGTAAACCTTTTAGATCGAGACCAAACTGTCACACCGAGGCTTTGATGGTCGCAGGCAATAATGGCACACCGCGAGAACTTTATGATTATCATCATGAGTGACCCTCCTTCGTTATCCATATTCGGAATTTGCTATTCCGTCCACGATTTCGCGATAGCAGTCCAGGCAATCTCGCCGAATTGTCCAGCCAAATTGGACAGTCAAGAGTTTGGCGCAACTTTGTTTGAAGAACACCCGTCCACCGCCCGCGAACTAACTTTATGCTTTCAAAGTAAAGATAGGAGGCTCAGGGGAAGTGGGTGGCCGAGTTAAACAACTGAAATAAGTCATTAGAGAGTGTCAAGAGGATCCAGAGTCGCTTTCGCAACCTAGGTAGTATTATATCTTTCCCAATCACGTGACATCAAACCTTGCGTGACGAAATAATCATGAGGCTTTACCTTTTCCCCAGTTCTGAGTTCTCTAACTCCTCGCAGATCAGACTGGCAAAGTAGGGGGGGGGCAAAATTCCTCCCAAACCAGAGGAGGCATTTGGGGCAAATTGTGATGCCTCCAACGCACATTTCAAATAGTTTGTGCGTGTGGCGAGTTTTAGAGGTTGTTCATATCACCCAACTGGGTGTCCTAAGGCGAGAGAAGTGGCCCGCCTGTCAATTAAATTCCAGACATTTACCTAGCACTTACTTTAGCTCATAAATTCCTTCGGTGATTTTGACGGGAAAGGTGATGTGGTCGGTCGGTTTATATTTAGTCCTTTCGTGGATGCGTCTCTAATGATGCGCCTACCTTCAAAGCCGTCTTCTGGCGTCACGAAATTGATACAACAAGTCAGTCCCTTCATTGTAGCTTTTTGGGCTCCGACCGGACAAACACAGGCAAAATGTCCATTGCTAGGACAAAAACATGCAGTATTGGTCAACAAGGTGGGAGATAAGGCCACTTAAGTGCTTTAGGTAACGTTGTTTACCGGGTGGGTGCATGTCCGAGGGATTCGTTTCGGGAAAAGGAGGAGATCTCAAGGCCGTCAACTGGGCTGCAATCCGGTCGGCGCATCCCCACCACAAAAGACGCAACTATTTGGCGATGGGATGTCCATAAGTCACCCTTATCCACCGATCCAACGCGGTCGCGTTTATGGAGAAGTAGATTGAAATCGCCACGGCGGTAATGTGCCGCTTTCACGAAACGGTGTGGTTACACTTTTCAGGATAAGAATTTATTTCTTGCAGCTAATAACGCGAGGCCCCGGACACGTAGTGTGACTTCATAAATCTTCACCACTCAGCCCAACTGCAATAGTATTTGGAGGCACGTTTCGTCCACTGCCCCTCGGAGCGGAGACCATGGGACAGTGCAAAAGACAGAACCTAAATAAGATGGAGGGAGAAGAAGAGGCGAGAAGCTTTATTTTTATTCATACTCGGTTATAAAAAGTGCAAAAAATGACCGAAATGGCATCGAGTGTCAGCAATGAAGTGACAGCGGCGTCGAGTGATGGCATTTGCGGCTGAAAGCGTCTGCATCCGGGTTGCAAGGGAAGTGTCACGCATGTTTGACAGTTTTGAGGTCGGGAGACAAACAGAAGAGCGCGATTTCACTAGAAGCACTGTTGAGGCGTCGTCTCAGTCACGTAGACCATTTTTAAGGCCACATGTGACGTAATGGAAGGAGTAAATCTGTATTGGCGAGGTTGTGGAGGGACTGAGAACGAGTTGGAGGAAGTAGAAGAGCTGAACCATGCCTAGGTGAGCCTAAACAAGGCCACAGGATGGTCACCTCGTGTCCCAGCCGATTAAATTATTCGAGCAGAAGAATTGCTATCGTGGAGTTTATAGGGTCCGCCGGTCCCCTTGCGGTGTTCTAAAAGGAAAAGCTGAGTTGACGTATCCATTACTAGCTGACGAGATTTTCGTAAGAACGAGAAGTGATGCATTCCCGCCTCCTGGGAAAAATTTACTTTGCCATTTCCCTTCACCTCCGAATTATTTACTTTTCTATGGACGAGGTGGTGTCGGTTCTTACTCCTCGAGGACGGGATCCTCAAAGTTATTTCGAAGTATAGTACCACTCGCGAACAGTCAACTGTAGCTCTGAACAGCAACATAACATTTTTTGGAACACTTCCTACCTCGTCATTTGAGGATGCCTAACACGGATGTCAAGTAAATTGCACTCCGGGAGGCTTTCATTCTTCTAAAGTCCGAAGAGGAATAATTAAATAAATAATCATCAAAGAAAGGGGAGAGACAACGGCGCAGATAAGTAAAGATGAGCACAACATGGATATATTACGTTTTCCACCTCCACCAGGCTGAAATCTGACCGTCTTTTGCCGTCCGACGTGGTCCGAGTCGTCTCTCTCGGGTGACCGGAGCACGCTGGCCTCCGAGGCTACCGCGGTAAATGCCGAGAGTGAGCGAAAGAGCGCTGTACATCTCTTCGACGACGTCAACAAGTGGAGATTGCAACCCACCACACTGGCTCGAAGGAAAATGTATGCTGGCGACGGGCTGACGAGAGAACGGTATTTTTAATTGCAGGGCTTTTGCCATCCTCGTCGGAATTAGGCGGCATTGAGGCATGCAAGTCACCGGAAAACTACGAAACGCATATCTTTTGACCATGGAGAAGCAGTCATTGGGCAAGTTTTCCCCGCAAAAATTACTCCTTCCTACAAACCACTCCGTCGCCCTGTTATATAAAGAATGAATTACTCGGGCAAATTACTGACTACTCTTCTGCGAAAACACCATTTTGTGCAATTTATTTTAAAATAAAGTATGATGTGAAGAGAGATTAAGATGTTGTCGGAAGTTGTGGCATCCGCGCGATGTTTAACAGGCGGAATTCAGAAAAACAAGCGCCTCTGTGCTAAAGGCGCCATTCCTTAGCTGCCTCGAATCTGCACCCCAACTTTTACTGGCTGACCCCTCGAAGTTATTCAGAAAATTCGTAAATGCAATTATTTCAGGTGGATATTTTCTAGTATAAATTTGATTTCCAAGGCGACGCTAACACCTTACTTCGTCTCTGAGGATGTTAGACAGAGGCGACTGGACTGTGGAAGGCTGTCAAGTGAAAATGAGCTGTGCTGCGAGTTTGGAAAGGAGGTTCGACTTTCTTCGCAAGTACCTTGTTCTTTTCCTCCACCTCCAAACCATCTACAAGATGGACCAGTCGGGTCGGCTGAGCAGCGTGTTAATCCACGAGTCCGCATGCCAGACGGACCAAGCGAGTTGACTTGTCGCCTCACCTCCCCTCGGCGATGCTCGGTGCAAATGCAAACACGGCGTGGGGAGGAAGCGAAGAGAAAGCAGAGAGAGCATTTGTCTCTAGTAACTTGGCATTCGAGGAAGGCGAAATTCGCTTGCCATCGGCGTTACACCAACGAAGGAATGAAATGTTGTGGGGGGGGGGGGGGCGGCTGCACGTGCCTTCACAATTCACTCACGCCTGGTGGCAAATTCTCCGTTTTTGTGTATGCGCATGTGTGTGTGTCTAAATTTGTAGGTACATGTAGACAACCCATGATTTAGGAGGGTCTTTTTATACGATTCTAGGGTAAATATTAACACTGCACTGTGCTTTCTTCTCCACCAAGTCTTAAGGACTTAAAATTCTCTACACTTAATCTACTCCACGCTTCATTGCAGCATGCACGACTCCCTGTCTGCCTGTCTGTCTACTTGTCTGTCTGTCTGACTGCCCGCCTGTCTGTCTCTCTTTTTCTCTCTCCCTCTCTCTCTCGCCTTTTAAGCAAGTGTTATGACCGATTTTCAAGGCCATCCCGTAATCTTCACCTTCCCTTCGCCTTCGGGCCAGTCCTCTTCCCTGCCAAAATGCCCTCTCATCGCATTGCCTGCCTCAGTTGACGGAAACTGTCGAAACGATGAGATGTGCTAGACGAAAAAAGGCCTCCTTCCCATCACCGCTGTAATTTCACCCTTCTTTTTAACTACTACATCCCCTTAAAATAGGCACATCTAAATGCGTTTTACTGGCACAAAACGGGGGGATAAGAAAGACGAAGGAGAAGTCTTGGACGCCTTTTTCCGTGTTAAGAGAAGCACGGGGAAATTCATTGGCGCAGACAATATCCAAATCGCAATTACTTATCCATTTTTAGCTAAGATAGAGGAAAAGCCTGGCTGTTTCTTTCCAGCGCAACAGTTGTTGAAAGGCATTTTCCGTCTGAAAGGCTACTTTAAGGTACAAACACATACCGTGAAGACACTCAAGTTTATTGGATGACATGCTGATTTGTATAATTTCATCCTTGCCCGGCGAGGCCGCAAAGACACCAAGAAAAGTGTTTAACTCCGATTACAAAGGCATCATTTAAATTCTCCTCCTGAATCCTACTCCCACCCGATTTGGCTTATTGGATTTCCCGGCTGAGAAGCCGAAATGGCGGGTGACAGTTCAAGATGGCACTGACAAGTCGTAGGGAACTGGTACGCTTTATCGGAGTTGTGAACAAACGTCCGAAGTCAGTTAACCTGCCAGGCTGATGTTAAAAAGTGTTGTAGAGCTGCTACGCCTGTTCAGACACTCACTAAAGTCAAGCTGGTGCCATTTCGGTGTGATAGACGAGGACGTAAGGCAGGAAGGGATTAGAAACGCTGGAATTTGGATAAGGGTCTCCTTGTGTGTGTGTGTGTACATGTGATTGTCTTCAAAAGAACGTACATTAACAGAGAAGAGTGCGGTACGGAAGCAGGAGGTGGGGAATCGAGCGAGTCTCGCAAAATAGCGGTGAACACGCCATCTGTCGAAGTTTACATTTGGACTGGAAGCATTGTCCACTCTGGCGTATGACTGGACTACACTGTACGAGGGCATCGAAGCAGCGGCATTTCGTTGTTCCACGGGCAGGCCGGGCCTCGGGGAGAGACGATCGTTGAGTCGTCTTGTGAGTCTCACCAGACTCTTCTTGTATCCATAGGTTGCACAAATCGACCTTTCCCTGGAATTCTTTACGCAGAAAAGACCTACCAATGTGGGTGACTGGCGGGGTTGTGCGAGTGACGTTCAAGTCAAAAGAATGCCGAGTGAAGGGGTGGTTGGAGATGCTGTCTGCATTTTACCTACTGTCAATGGACCGGGGAAGTAATGTTTCCGCCTGGAGGCCTGTTTAGATTGCGAGGTGTACAATCTTGGTGCTCGAGGTTGTTAAGGAGAGATGCACAAACATTTTTCACCTCCAATTGGTCGTCGACCGAGAATTACACACTTTCGTCCCCACCGGCTCACAATCTGCTCAGATTATTCCGAAATGAAGCCCGTGATGGGACGTCCTAACTACGAAGCGTGTCTTTTTTACGAACCTCACAAAGTCCCTCTTCAGCTTGGCGCCTTTGAGGCAAACGAGTTTATTCAAACTCACGGTCACATGCCAAATAGCGAAGAATGGCGAATATGCGCCGTAAGTAAACTGGTTGGAGTGATTATCCAGTCTGAAGCCGTGTGATTTATGGTGGCAACGTCATCTACTCGAGTATCCCGAACACAAAAAGCACCCCACATAGTGACAATGGCAAGGAAAGTTAACTAACCTTCTCGACTTGAGATAATTTCTGAAATCCTCGGGTTCCATCAACTACCGTCCTTCGAAGGGGCGTGGTTAGTTTACTCATTCTGAACTTCTACACGGTAGTTAGGGTTGGATGACCTGATGGACGCTTCCTTTAAAAAGTCCGGTAAAATATCTGCGGTTATTGCCCTCAGAATTCGCCTTTCCTTCCCTCAAACATCGCGTTCAAATCACCAGAAGTGTGGCTGAGCGACGGAGTTCACCGGCAGGGAGGGCAGAAAGAAACAGAGCTGAGAAATATCAGAGGCACCTTGGCTTGTGGCTGCGCATTTCGGAGTCAGAAGCCACTCAGCTTTTGCGTCAGCATGCCACAAAGTCTGGCAGGAGCCTGGCTATTGTGCACTCGGCAAGAGTTCATACCACAGAGTGGCGAAAAAAAGGAATTGCGTCAGTGCAGAAGGCATTTGATAATGATATCAGTTGAGATTATTATCTCTGTCAGTGCGACTGTGGAGCCAACTCCTACCTCTTTCCCATTGTCTGCTTCTATTGTCAGCGTTCTCGAATAGCGTGGAAGGGTGACATTTTTTAGGCAGACGGGCATGAGACGGGTAAGAAGGAGGAAATGGTAGAGGTGAAGGTGAGGGCGAAGACGCAGGCAGAGGCAGAGGAATGCCTTTGATGCAATCTAATCGCACTAAACTATAAACTTCCCCTTTACTTCGCTGAAAACATGGAACTTACATGTTTGGAGAAGGTATGAGGAGAGGACAGCCACTCCCAAACGTTGACTTCTTTGAGGAAGACTACATCAAGGCTATAGCCTCGCTGAAATCGTTGCCTTGTAAAAAAGTTCCTCTTCTTCGAGTGGACTGAAGACTTACGCGAGGGTATCCGTCAAAGGACGTAGTAAATAAAGTCGATTAGCCGTACCTTCTTTCACATCGGCTGAACGAAAGCCAGTCTCATTTTTGGCCCTCAGAGGTTTCTATAGGCATCCTTCGCTGCCAGTCGAACAGTAAATATAACAATTCGGTACTCACTTGAAGGTGAAATCAGGAGATTCTACACGGAAAACACGCAGTTCGATGTCTTTCCCCCATAGTATCATCACAAAACTCTGGTGATGTTGTGGATACTTAAAGTGCCACGGAAACACTGTGTGAGGCTGTTGCAACAACTACTGGAATGACGTTGACATTTGTGAATGCGGCAGACAGGCTTGAAGTACTTCCGGTTGAATGAAATATTTGACAAGTTAAAAGTAACGGGCAGGTAGTGTTAAGGACAGGAATGAGAGAGCAAGAAGCGTTGGCAGACTAATGCATGTAAGCGGGAATTCCACTAATTCCCAATTTCCAATGCCAAAAATCACTCGAATTGTGTGTGACCATCTCTGACGTCATCCCCGACTGGACGAGTGGAGGCGCAACATTCACCAGTTTGAATGACTGGCCTCTTCGTCGCCCACCCCTCCCCACATCCACCTCAAAGTACTTTGTTGCCTTACAATTAGCCAGACAATTTGGCGTTTGACAACTATTCACGTGAAAGGAGGCGAAATTCTTCAATGCCCTTGTAAATTGCACTGCTAAAGCCAAAGCGGATGATAAGGCTGCATGGGTGAGGGGAGGTGGGACTGAAAGAAAGTACTCATATCGCCTTATACTTTGGTAGACGTCGGAATGTACTTTGTCTGCGGCCTCGACGGCCTGGGTCGAGGTCAGGGCTCTCTCGAGTTGGCGGTTGATTTCGCTACGCGGCAATAAGTGTGAAATGCGAGGGGGGGGAGGAGGAGGAGGATTACGTATTCGCGAAAAGAGACAGCCGCGTGTGGATTAGCTGAATAATAAATGAGTGTCAGGAGGATAGTGCCAGTAAATCGGTGAAATCGAGGTCATTACACTTCACTGTCAGAATTCTGAAAGGGACAAACCACATTGTGGCGCAGTGACGCATAACATAAGTGGGATACTTTTTTCTAACCGACAATTCAGCTTTCCCGGGGACGAACAAATTTGCATTCCCCCTGAGCCAAGTAGCCTGGCTAGTCTTGCCTTCTCCAGGTGGGAGTGGCAGACGGCGGAGATTTCAACAAGTAGCTGATAGTTCAGATTCACTTGCTACCAACCCCATTTTGATGAAATCGGAATATAAGAATTTTACTTACTTTGTTAAGCCGACAGTTTTGTTGCTAAGAGGGCGTACAAGTGTCACTTCCTCCCTTGCCTGGCAGCTTGACTAATCTTGTTTTCTTTAAGCAGCAGGTAAAAGTTCCCAAAGACGATTTAAACAAGTGTCAGTGGACCTACTTCACCTTTCCGCCAACCCTATCGTGATGGACTCACCGTCCACTTTGACTACTTAATAAAACTAACAGGGGTGTGGAACCCCAGGGAGTAAGGCCGATGCCGGAGCATTTAACTTCGATGCTCGAGGAGTTCATTTAACTCCGGTGCACGGTGGGACGGCAAATGCCCTCTCCTTTGCTGGTGTAACTAACAATGGTACTCAAATTGTCGTCTACGCTGTGTAAACAATGACGACGTAACGTGGAGACTGACGGTAGCGGCCGCAAAAGCCCCTTCGACGGGATAGAGATGGTGGCTGTAACTCGTAACCCAACGAGTGGGGAAGAGGTGAAGCATGCCAGCTTTCGGTAACCGCAATTCTCCAAAATTAGGCTATCTACCCATCTGGATGTCCAAGTCGACCTTGCGGCGTGGCCAGATGGGGGCCAAAACGTAGTGACCGGAGGAAAAAACTGCTGCGCTCCGTTCATGAGGCATGAGTCAAGGTGGAAAAAAGTAGCTCGTGTGCTTTTAACAGTAAACACCGCTTTCACACTCCGGTGTGAGCGGATATGAGCCTAAAAGTGGGTCTTCTTGTTAAGGACCAATGGACAGACTTTGCAGCGTTCTCCGAGTTCAAAGGCGCGGTGATTTACACATTGCAGCCTTTTAATTTGACTCCTTTGCCCCGGTTGGGGTTTGGATAAGGAGGCTGGGGCAGGAGTGAAATTAACTGGAAGTGAAATTAAACGGCCGTCCTTTTATGTATTGAAAAATTCCCATAAATTTCAATGGATGGAATTGAGGTCCACGTTGAAAAAGCGAGTATTACTACAAGACGGAGAATTCCACCTTTGTGACAATTTTACACGCGTAAAAGGAGAGCGGATGGTGAAATTCCCAACACCATTTCTAAATTGGCTCCAATTCTCACAGTACCGGCAGGATTCGCCTAATATTCCCACTTAGATTACCTATTAATGGAGCACCCAAGTTGGCTTGTTGACGTCTTATCCGTGGTAATTAGAGTTGTTACGAGACTCCTACACTCACAAAGTCATCGGGGAGTGTGAAAGTTCTTGGAGTACTTCGGTACGCACTGGACTACCCCTTCGAAGCGGTAAATCGCACTTCTAGTGGATCCAAGTAAGACCAACATCACACCTTACTTATAATTACCCCTCTCCTGCCTTCCTTATGGCGGGTCTTTGGAGATTTTCAGCGCTTTTTTGCCATTTCCGAAACCCCTTTTTTGTGCCTCTTCTTTGTGTGAATGTCATTGAAAAAGGCTGTTGGTTTTTAGTGGCCTAACCTTTGTTGGATCACGTTTGTATGTGTGTATGTGTGTGTGTCGGGGAGAAGTGAGGTAGACACGAAATGAGGCAAGATGTTTCCCGCATCACTGGATACCCCGTTGCCTACTGACCCGCGAGTGTGTGTTAACTTAGGACGTACTGGCCCGTGGGATGGGAAATGTGGAGAGGCATGTGGCGGCGCGCACCGATCGAGGGTTTCTTCTGCCCCCTTCCCCTGCCTCGTTAAGGTGGACAGTCCGGGTTAGCCACTGTGTTCTTATTGTATGGACGTCGAGATGGCCAAGGTGGGGTGAATTAAGTCGGAGAGGCCCCTTTAGATGGCTGTAGAGTGGGAGAATATATTGAGTTGATGTACACCTGCTCAGTATACGATCGACTCAACTTTTCACACCGATGAAAATCACGGTTATCACCAATTGCGACTCTTGGAGTAGGCGGAGGCTTGGCCATAGTCCCCCTGCTTCCGGTGATATTTCAACAAAATTAACTCCCACCTCATCCAGCCTTGTATAAGAGGGTGAAGGAAACGGAGAAAATGTAGTGGACGAAGTGGTGTAACACAGGCAGTCCATGGGATTGAAGTGTTGACCAAATGTGTCTACCAAAGTCGGACTGTCGTCGTGTGAGACCTCACCAAGCGAAAGACTGGCATCAATCAGTTGCCAGGCGCTTTAGGGAAGCAAAAGCGCGGGATGCAAATGCCCTCGGTATTTTGGTGGTCCTAAAAAAAAGAAGTGCCCTTCTGTCAGTCAATTGGGTGTCCTCGCTTGTCATCAATTGCCACTTCCTCCCCGCGCGCCCCCCGCCATCCCACCTTCCGCCATCCTCTGCGCCTCCCTCCATCGCACCGACCCCGTCCCCCTTGGAATTCGTGTACCTCGGCAAAGTATGACAAAATTCACAAGCCTTCGTTCACACGGACTTTTAGCAATGTTTTTTTTCTCCGAATACCTAATTTATCTCCCCTTATTTGTTTACCTCTGAGCTGTTGCCAATGGTTTCCGCGTGATGGCAAATATGAATACGTCGCTTGGCCCGGCCACCTCTACCCCGTGATTGACCCAGGTGAGCGAGAGAGTTGGACCCTAGTGGGGTCGGATATTGCGATATAAGAATATGAAATGGTTTACATGTGAAACACAGTGTTTTTTGAGAAATTATAAGTTTGAAAATCGGATCTGCAATTCCTGACCGGAAGTAGACAACGGAATGAAGTATTTAACTCCTCTTCTACTTGACTTCCAGTTTCTACCACCCCTGAAGGCGGAGCATGAGATGCGTCTCCGCTACGGCATCTGGTGTGGGCCAGGGGTAAGTACAACTGTATCGCCACCTCCGGCGAGGAGCGAAGCGCCATTTATCCGACTAATTAATGGGCTCCTGGTTTTAAGTCTAACTCACAAACAAAGCCTTGTGTGCATCCGCAATTAGGCCGTCTTTGTTAGACCGTCAGGACTACATAAACACCCCATCCGGAGGTGCACGAACAATGACTCCACTGCGTGTAAGCATGGGAGCCGACTCCGCTCCGCTCCGCACGACTCGACCCGACTCCACTTCCGGCTCAAACCTGCTCCTCCACGCAGTCTCACAATGACTTGACATTTCACTGGTTATTTGAGGGAAGATAAATTCACTTTGCCTCGGTACTCTGTTCCCGGAGGACCAGTTTGTCTCCCTAACACAGCCTCAATTTCAGTCTTGGGTAGGCATATTTGGAGCGGAGCGATCGATCCTCCTTGATAGCCTGTCCTCTTACTTTCAACGCCACATATATGTCACGCTCAAACATGTTACTTAAAAATATAGTGAAAGTTTTATTGAGGAAAAACAGACATTTGGGCAGATAGTGAAGCGAGGCTAAATCTGTGCATATTTCACAACGTGCCGGGTATCACATTTACAAATTTGACCCGTCGAAAGGGGGTAAAATAGTGACGTGGATCAGATTAACAAGAGATAATCGAACTTGGTGCTCGTAGTTACCAAGTCCTTTATCACTTTGAGCTACTTGAAGTTCCTGTGCCACCTTGAAAATTTAAAGATTCCATTTAGAGAGGAGGCCGAACTATGGTAACAGCACTAAAGGCCATATATGCATAGTATTCAGTGTAACATTAGTCAAATAAAGTCACGCCCGTTTCTCGTAAGGTGGTTGATCATGCTGACTAAAATGTTGATTGAATTGACTGGAACCATAGCTTCGAGGTTAGAAAGACCACTGACCCTATGACCTGATTTAATTTCCTGGCCAAATGAGTGTAGGTCCAATATTACTTCCGAGAAAACCTCTGTGCCACACAACACAACCTCATTGCGGAGCAAAATTTCAACGACGAGTATAATAAAAAAATCAACTTCTAACTCCTTATTTTGGACTATTTTAATAAACGAAATTACTTATGGTTACATTTATCCCATGCTTTGGTGGGTAGTTATCCACCTTTAGCACGTTTCTAGTAACTGCATTCAGCTAAAATGCTATTGGTCGGCTGCATTCACCAACTGACCAATAGGAAGCACGAGTTGTCAAACGCGTGCCTCCCTTAAGGTCACACACGACACCTACAGCCAATGGGGAGAATTCATAGTCAAGGTCAACACGCCAGTGAATTTTAGTCAAACGATCAACCATCGAGGAATTTTAGTTGGCTTGTCCGCTTCTCTGGTATGTTTCCGCGCAATCTTTCTTTCGAATTTTTCTCATTTATTGAAGGAACATTTAAAACTACCGATTTTGCGTAAATTACTCGCATATACGAGAAATGCCATTAACAGTTGAATTTGTCAGGTATTAAAATCAGTCTCCAGATCTAAGATGAGCAGATGGAAGCACAATCATAAATTTGGCGTTTTTAGCAGTTTAGCCGGTTAGACGACCTACCTGGTCAACTTTTACCATCCCAGTGCTGGGCATTTGGGCGCCTGTCCGACTTTGGGCGTTTAACGAGGTGATTCCCACAGCAGAGGGCGATACTCCGTTTTTCTGAAAAGCGTAGCCGTTAAAATCATCCTCGAATGACCCGTTTGATCGTAATATATTTCTTAATCTATTTGCACCGATGCAGGCAATCCCACATCCCACATGGCTGAGGGTGTCTTTTTCACCAAATAATGTTTATAAAAAGCATCTGTCCCTATATTTGAACTTACTTCAATGTCAACAACTTAAATGCGCCGTTTTTCGGGAATTTGATCACACGTTAAAGTATAGATTGAACCACCACTCTCGCCTTTAGCATTTTACCCCTTAATTCCCAACTGACTAAAAGTAATAAATCGGGCAGGCCAAAATGGTGGTCGACTGTTTATTTGTTTGTTCGTTGCATCAGAATTTAAGGTCATTGGCTATGTCAAGACCAGGTGACAAAAGCTATTTTCGTGAGGTCCTCACGTGAATGTATTGTGTTGAAAGATCTGACACCTACCCACTCAAAACAGAATCATGTCCAGTCGTTCCTCTCGGCTGCCGGATCAGCTTTAATCGTCTGTCATGGCCGAACCATAATCCGGTCAGTGGGCAACTGCTGAGGAACGAGGAAAGTGGCCGATTAGTCAAATCGAAGTTGGAAGTTGTTCCGTTTTTAAGTTGACTTACACCTCCCTAGCAGAAGTAAGACACCGTCATCGGACAAGGTGTAATTACTTAAATTTTATCACAGTTTTGGTGTAATAAGACGTGTTCCACAAAATCGTGTGACAGGGTTGGTGAAGCCGGCTTCAACGACTGTAAGTACACTTAATGAGGGCGACAGGAGGTGAGGAGAAGGTAAAGGATTTCATTAGGGCTGTGGCGAGGTTTGACGGGTGTGTGTGTGTGTATGAGAAGAAAGTTCCACTATTACTCCTCCAACTCTCATTTCCCTTTATTTCTGCGCTTTGGTGTTCGATTCACGTGTGTGCAGGCAGCACCAACTCCTCGCCAAGACTCATTGCCCGAAATTATTCGTTGCCTGAGCGAACGGTTAATCCCCTGCGATAAATTCCTCCACAC
Source organism: Dipylidium caninum (assembly GCA_017562135.1). Lineage (NCBI taxonomy): Eukaryota > Metazoa > Platyhelminthes > Cestoda > Cyclophyllidea > Dipylidiidae > Dipylidium > Dipylidium caninum. Next base: position 686,323 of record QEYB01001685.1, on the reverse strand, counting down.
GCCTTGCTTTCTACTATTATTGCGTAATCATAGACTCTTGCCTTATTCCACGCAACTCTGGGAGGTTTTTTCAGTCCTGCCGATTAAAATCGCCTTAGTTGCCCAGGGCGTAGGAGGCAGTTGGCCCGTCGTTTGTATAATTTATGCCTAATCAACAGCCCCCCCCCCCTCTTCCTCACCCCTGCCTTTTGCCTCCCTATCTTTTTTTTGCTTTGCCTTACAACTACCGCATGGTGGTCTTATCGGTCCTCCTTGAGGAAAATCAACTGAAAAAAGCCCAGTGACATGAAAGTGGTTTGCCCTACCGCCACCACAGATGGCTTAGTAGACGGTATTTCGAGTGCTCAGGCGCCCATCAGCTGTTGTTTGGCAGGACAGCCGGGGGCAGGGGGAGGAAGAGAGGAGTCGAAGGAGAGGAGGAGGAGAGGGTCTTTGGATTGGAGACGTAACAGTCGACACAAAGAGAGGCCACTTCTTGTCACGACGCGTTCAATGCTACTGGCTGGTAGTGAACAAATAACATTTACAGTTTAAGGAGTCGATCTGCATTCTACTGCTGGAGACATTCCTTCCCGAGCATTCAAAGAGTGTCATTTATGGGCAAGGCAGTCTAACGGTTGAAAAGAAGATTTAGTTATAGGATTTTTTGTCTCGTCTTTGGTTGGCTGAGACGCGACTTGATTGGCCCAGACTTGAGAGCTCCGGGGGAGGGGGTGGGGGCGAGCAATGGCGTGAGGAGCCGAGCAGGAAGGCGCGAATAAGACCCCGTTTAAGTGGTACTGACTGCCTCAACTGTCGAGTCTACTTAACCGCGATAGCAACAAGTAGGGGTATTTTGGAAAAGGTTAAACAATCAAAAGATGCCCACTTTCCCTTCTTTCCCTCCTCCTTCCACAATCTCTCCTACCGCCTTCTGTTGCCAAAAGAAGGTCACTCCGGAGAAGGTGCCGCAAAAGGCATAAACGCAGCTTCCGTTTGTAAGCTCTGTCGCCAGGCTAAAATTGTTCTTCCAAATGGTACCTTTGTTAGGTAGTACAGGATGTCTTCCGTTGGTCTATTCCCCTCAAATTCCTTGACTTACTGTCCACACTAATGTCGGATTCTTGTACTCTTCGCACCATGCAAAGCGGACGCGATAGCGAAGGAAGAAGAAGGAGAAGAATACAAATGCATTTTGTGGTGGACGTTTAAGTAGTCGTTCCCCAGCAAAAGTGGAGGAGATTAGAGGGAAAAAAACTTACCTCAACTCTGTGAGGGCCTCGTCGCATTTGTCTAAGGTCTCATAAATAATTTATGCCCTTGTGTTTTCAGACGAAGGTGAAAAGTGCTGTTAAAGGGGACCGGTCTCATTTTCTGAGATCCTCCACTATTCGCACCAGTTCAATGGACGAGGTGACAGCGACTGAGAAAAGTTAAGATGGAAAGATGCAAACTAACACAAAATCCCCCGATTGTAGGCAGTTATTCCCCCGTTTCCAGTACTTTTCTTCCGCTTAGTGGGTTGACAGCCCTTTATAATGCCCCTTCACAGAGATGCTTATAAACACGGATAGGTACAATAGACTCTTGCGACATTCTTAGAACCGTTAACGGCCAATTCACGGGTCTAAGATTGTTTAAGAAAGTCCACAAAACCTGTCGTAGGACATTTTTCGTGATAACAATACCAAAAGCAACTAAAAAGCAGCGGTTGCTCAAGGATTTACTGGCTTCCATGTCAACACAGTGTCAACGACTGTGCATTTTCCCCTTAAGGGCTGAATAGCTCTGCATGAAGGCAGTTGAGAAAGCAGGCAAGATTGAGTGTGCAGAAATTTCAATCACCCTTCCACTGCTACCAACACTACCTCGAGCTCCATCGACGGGTGAGGGACCTTCGGCTCTACCTCCTCAAACGCAACCGTCTTTTCCCCTCAAGGTGGCCTCGCTTCCGATGCAGCTCGCTCCGCCTCGAATGGTTTGCCTTCGGCCCACCTCGCAGTACGTCTCTCCCCTTCTACTACTACTACTACTTCTTCTTCCCCTTGCCCTCTCAGGCGTCTCGTCAAGTGGCCTTGCCGCCATAGAATTTCTGAAAGGAGCAGTCAGAAATCTCCATTGTTTTTCATGGGGCGGGGGAGGAACTGGGGAGCGGTGGGGAAGTGTCCTCTCAAGGCCGCGGGGATAAAACGACTACCTCCTCGAAAAAAAAAAACTTACACAACTATTACAAATCGGCACGAAATGGTATTTAGTTTTCCTTTTGGCCTCCCGATTTCGTGACGGACCCATAGATAGGATACTTGAAAGAGGCGGAATGTGCGACAGATCTTTAAATCTCCCCACACACTTCTGCCCTTCAATCCCTCTTCCTAATCCATCCCCATTCACCGTTTGCCTTTCTTCTAAGGCGAGCACGAAATGCCTTTTAGGTGACGGATTCCGTTCCTCTCTCGCTCTCCGAATTCCTTCATTTCAGAAACACATCAATTCCGAACAATATTTCTTCATTGGGAAAATTTCAGTGCGCATGAATTAACATGTAGCCCACCTCATTTAAATTAGGAAAAAATGCTTACTTTTGGACTCCCTTCAGGGAATTATGGATACAATTGGTAAACTTGGTCGAAATATTACTTCTCATCACTCCAAAATCACTTTACTTTGTGGAAGCGATGCGGCGTTTGTCTTCCACCCCCCTCAGTGCCACTGTGTAGACAGAAATGGCTGCCTCGGCATTTACCAACTTTTGACAATTAAAGAACTTTACTGCCTGTCTAGGAGGGCAGCACAGAGGCATGGGGAAGAGACATCGTAAAAAGTCAAAGAAGGCTTTACGTTAGCTAGACAGATTTTCCTTTTGTTAATCTCATTCTCTTCCTCTTGCCATCATCGCCACTATCATCATCGTTGTCGTTGTCATTGTCTTCGTCGCTATCACGTAAGGGATAAAACCACTGGCATGATGTTTTGTCTGTGTGCACAAGATGAACACGATTGTCACTAAAAAGTGTATTATGTTTATCCTATTGCCTTCACGATATAAACAGTGCGCTCGCGTTGAAGAATAGAATTTCATAGTTTATTCACCTTGTGAAATTGTTCGGTCATTGTTCAAGCGTTCAATTATTCGCGGTGTCCTACACTTTGGATAACCTCGACTTTCTCTCTCTCTGGCTCTCTCTGGCTCTGGTTCTAACGCCACCAGGCGGCTTTTGCGAACAGTCCGCCCGGCCTGCCGGTGGCGTTTGTGACTTAGCGAGGGCGGAAGTGCACACCCATAATTTCTGAGCCTCGCTATCCCAAATCTGGAGGACAGAATACCATTTTAGACCTCTCTCACCTTTAAATGGGCCCGTGGCGATGGTTTTGACGCCGGAGGGAACCCGCCAGAAGTGAAAGGGGCACAGAGGGTGGCGTCGGTGTTGTGTTTGCCACTGGCGGACAAAAGAGTCCCCAATGGGGCTCTTCAGTCTCGTGTTAACCCCTGAGAATCGGATGCCCTTGTACGATAAAACTTAGTTAAAATGGCACGAATTTTGATAAAGTTGAACATACCCAGCCTGACATTTACGTTCGGGAGACATGGATAACGCTTTTTTCGCCCTAAAAATAAGTCGGGGTGATTAATCTAACCTAAAATTGAACCAGACTGATAGCGAAAGAGGGTGCGGAAAGCACAGGAGTTAAGTGGAAACAGGCCTCTCATGCGCCAGACAAGAAACGAACCGACTGGCATGGTAATTGACAAATGATCCAAGTGAAAACAAATGAAATGGAGCCTTTCAGTCCAAAAATAGGCAATGTTTTGTCGAGTTGGGTTAGATTAAAACGAGGCCCCCACTACACCTTTTATTTCTTTCTTACCTCGGATTCATTTCCTCCGCCTCAACAATAGAGACTGTCTGTCAGTCACGCAGCCCCTCCATCCAATGAAGTCCGCCTCGGAGAATGGGGAGGGCACCGCTCACTCCATCTTCATTTCGACATCGTCTACCCCAAGTAGGACTACTGCAGTCGCGAGCGCATCTTATTCATCCTCTTCTTCCTCAGGACCAGTGCTGTTGGCGCCGGAGGGCGGCAAGACGCCGATCGAGGGGCGTCGGAAGAGGCCGGCAGCTAGTCTGCCAACGCCAAGGCAAAATAGTGAGTTAGTGCATTCACGGAATTAACATCTACACCTCAGAGGTGGGTGTACACCTTCTTCCCGCCTTACTCTCGCCGCCTGTCTCATTAATTTTAATCCGCGTCGTGCGAGTTGCCTTCCATCTAAGTGCTGAGGTAAGGCGAAATTCCACCTTCCACTTTCCTTCCAGTCCGCCTCGCCTACACATGGGCGAAAGGCCGCTGACAGACATGTTAATGTTATTCACTTGTCATCTTCGGGCGGACATCTTCCCCCGTCACAAGGGCAGTCACAAGGTCGAGTTGGAGAAATCACACAAGGATATTTTGACATTAAGCTTTTTAGCTTGACTCCGTCTCTCTCTCTCTCTCTCTCTCTCTCTCGCCTACCTTTCGCTCGTCTTCTACTTCTCCCTCCTCTTCTCCCACTGAAAATGGCCTTCTTTTCTGATTACTGCCATTTGTGTTAAAAACACATTATAATGGAGTTAAAAATGGGTTATGGCGCTTTCCACCCTTCGCGGCATCCTTTCGCGTATTCCACATGAAGTGTCGAAATTTCCCTGACACTCTCCTTAGCCCGTAGGCTACCCCCTTCTCCGGTCTGGTCTTATGACCCACCCTAGTAAACCTGGAAAAGTGTGGAGTACGGAGTAAGTGGATGGATTGCTAGAACCTCTCTCTCACCCAAAAGTGGAAAAAGTGGATCGTTTCACCCCCTCACCATTAAGTGTGTGTGACCTTAAGGCCACTTCTATCCTTGAAATTAGGCCATACTTTACCACGGAGGCCTGTAATTCCTCCCCTAACCAATGCGGTCGCGAAAGTGCATCGTTTATCCGCCATAAAGTCTTCAGTTGGCTGTGATTTTGGCTGTCCTCATGGCTTTCCTTCTGCCCCAGATTCCAAAATACCACAGTGATGATGATGAGAGGGGAGTGTGAGTTTCGCAGAACTGTAGTTGACTGAGGCAAATGTCGTCCACTCTCCGGTCATGAGTTTCTTCCCCCACGATCGTGTGTTTATTACAGTTAGTTAGAAAGTATCCGGAAATCCGCCTGTGGATCTTTTCTCGCCTTCTGCTTGGTGAACTGTCTTATCCTCCTCCTTCTTCCTCTTCTTCTTCCACCCGCCTGTACACAATTGTCTGTGTTTCAATCTGCACCAACTTCCTGCAGGTTGTAACATGTTGCTGAAGAGAGTTGGTGGTTACATCGCCTGCATAGACGCTACGGTTGTTCTGTGCCTTCGTTGGCCTGGAAAGAAGAAAAAAGGAAAAGAAGGAATGAAGAAGAGAGGAAGAGAAGTCTGCCGACGATACGGAAACAAGCTAACATTTACTCGGAATTTACTTCGACTTGTCCAAATGTCATTACCGATTGTTTCTCTTATATTCACCTCTTCGTCCACTGCACTTTGTCCTTCTGCTTCCCCTCTCCTCTTCCCTCCTTCCCTCTGCTTCTCTGATTCTTCCCTTTCTTTCGGCTCGCAATTTCGGACAATCGTAATGTCGTTCGCCCATTCTCCCTCTGGAGAGTAGATAAAAGTGAGATCGTAGGTCGTGCAGCCTCCCAAAATGACGACTTTCTCACGACTCACGTGGGCTTCGCAGACCGTCCGTCGTCGCGAGCCTCTGCGACTTGGTCTGCCCGGCAGTTGGGGATTTACGAGGATGATGCACTGGTTTTAAGTGCTGTTTCTTTTATGTAAGGTGGAGGCAAGGGGAATTAAATGGTCATAAAGCCTTTTGAGTGTAGGGACCCGAACATTCCGCCGGATGCAAGAGAGAGAGCGAGAGAGAGAAACAGCACTTCCGTTTGTTTGTCTATTTTCAGCCGAATTTGGAGATTGCGATTGGCAAGAGGGTAGAACTCACTTTCGTGAAGTCTTTTTCGACCATAAGATAAATCAAAGTCTCTTTTTTTTGAATTTTCACCACTTACACGCCCTACCGCGCTATACTTAAGTCTTCTTCCCTTTGACTAAATAAGAAGTCGGGAATGGACATCCCACAGTCGGGATCAGGTTGTTTTAAGAGCCTCCTAAAGTTCTCACCTTCCTGTCCTCACGGCAGGTGAGAGAAGAGACCGGAAAAAGGACCATGTCCGCAAAGAAATGGTGTAGTTAATTCTTAACTTACAAACTCTCCCATATCCTGTATGATTTGCCTTGTCCCGACAGTCAGTGTGTGACACTTGGGTGAATAAGCGTGGTGGAAAAAAAGTAGGAGGTGCAAGTCAACGTGTTCCCCATCGGAATTCATTCCTTCATTCATCTAAAGGGTTTCTTCCACTCAATCGGTGGATGCTAAACTGCAACTGGGGAGGCAAGGACATTTGTCTCCTTAATCGTTGACTTATACTACCAAAGGAAATTGCGAGTCCACTTCATTTGACACACGAGACTCGGGAGACTCGGAGTCTTTGACCATTTACTGCGTGGACTCTGGTGACTGGCTTGAGATAGCTATTTCTCGAGTTAAAATTGCTTGCTGAATGGGGTAAAAAAAGGGCTAAATAATAGGTGACTGCGTCGAGAACACCTTCCTCCCGCGTAACTCCAATCCCGAAAACGAAGTAAAATTGATGTTGTCATGATATCAATCACTCAACACCTCGTGTTGCTTTAATTGCCATTGGAGATATCTCATCTCCTCTTGAAGTAAAAATAAACGGCGCACAAACATAAGAAAGTGATCTACTGGAGGGAAATTTTTTCAGAAGGCCGAGGAGTTTGCACCACGGATGCAATGAATCTAGAGGTGGGAGGATCTGCAACGCTGAGTCCTCGAGAGCAACGAGCTCTACGACGCAAGGAAAAGTCTCGTCTAGCAGCAAAGATGCGGAGGAATCAGGAGAGCACCATACTCTCCTGCCTTCTGCAGGCACTACCCGTCTCCCTCCCGGACACCGCCGCCTCTGACGGTGCTAAAACGCCCTCAGGACTGAATTTGGAGAAATCGGGAGTTATCCGAATGGCCGGTCAAACTTTATTCCTCTACAACTCTCTTTCTCAAGGTGAGGTTTATTGGCCACTCTCCTATCTAGATCGCTATTCTTATTGGGGACTGATTCGAGACTCCTTTGTGAAAATGTGTGGAAGTTAGGCGACTAACCGTTAGGCTTTAAGACACCATTGTGACAGACTGTGGTGATGCAAGGTCTAAACCCACCAATAAAGGGTTATTTTTTCCCCGAAGGGATTTCTATTCTGCATTTTTTTAACGCTTTAAAAGTCGTCTATGTTCCCGCTAGAGACGTTGAAACAGGCGAGTTCCAAAGTGTCGCGGTTATTAGCATAAAGATGAGTGGTGTAATAACCACTTTCTTGCGTCGTTCGTCGCATTATGAATGGTCGGGGAGACTTACGTCCTCTCATTACCAAGCATATTATTACTAAGCGTAGTATCTCACCACCACTTTCAACGCATATAAAAGGAATTGCTTAAAAGTGCAGAACTCACTGGAAATAGACGAGAGTTTGCGGATCCCGAGTGCATGTCATTCGCCTCGCCGACTAATTATCCACCCGAACTTTTAAAACTCATGCACCACATCATCACTTTCTCACAAGTTTTTGAGCGTTATTTGAAACAGTGCAATAACAAATGGTTTAGAGGGTCTAGTTAAAGCTTTCGTAACCTGTGTGGATTGTAAATGGGCAAGATCTCGGCGGATTGTCATGCGGCTATAGTTGGAAGCAGTGAAGAAGGTGACTGAAGACTGGTATCTTACCTCAAAGCCCTTTATAGCCACGCTGTTTCGTTGTACTTTCACCCCGCGAACTATAAATGGTTGCCAAGACACGAACTCTTCTGAAATAATTAATTTTAACAATTCCTCTGCCGCCCATCCCTGTTTCCTTTTTCCACGAAATAGCACAAATTTGGTTAAAATAACGATTTCGAACACGCAAAAACTGTTTATGTCAAGGAAACTTTTGTTCTCTCAATAATCACGTTTTAGGGGTTTGCTTAAATAATGCGAAACCGATTGAAATTTATTCATTGCCATTCATCTTATCCTCTTCATCCGACCGTATTCGAAGGTAAGCGGATTGAAATACCCCAGAGGTGAAGGGATTATTTGTCATAGTTTGGCCTGGAGGTCCGTTCACTCATGTGAGGTAGTGCATCTGAATGATAGCGTGCCATAGGGTTAGAGTTTTTATGCCTTATTTAGTTCTTTTGTGAAGTTCTTATTCACACATTCCTCTGACCCTACTCCGCGCCTCCTAGTGGGGAGATGGCACTGCTGGTGGCCGAAATTTGTAATTATTCGCGTAATCACGGCCGCTTAAACCAAGTAAATGTGATATAACATCATAGCAAGTGGTCACGTTGCCCATGTCAACCTTCATTTTGGTATAAAAGCACGGTATGCTAACCTTTATGTAATTTTAATTAAATCATACGTTTTGGCAAATTTTAAGTTAATACATCTGAAAATTTATGTATTTAACTTTCTAAAAGCAATAGCATAAGGCACAATTATCACATTTTTGTAACGATATATTTTTACTGTGTTGATTCATATCATATAATGCATATTAAGATGAATCTTTATAAGTCAGAAAACTGTTTGAATGTTTACCAAAGTCATAGATGACGACTGAGAACATACAACGCGGTTTTTGAGCTCAGTGGTGTTGGGACGGCTGCTTTGGTACGGTAGGGAAGATAGGATACCAAAATTTAAAAAAATGATGAAGTAATACAAGGTGGTCTGCTGAAATGAAGTTCTAAAAAAAGAAGTAAGGTTGATTTATGCTTAAAAAACAGCATTTAATTGAGTGTCTGCATGTGGTAATTCTCTTAACTACTATGACCCAATGTTATAGTAGAAAGCAGATCCATTGAACAAACACGATAAGGACACCAGAGTAATGGACGTTTGTGGGTTGAGATTGATGTCGTAATGATATTTAACCTATAACCCACACTAAACTTTATGTTTCTGCCGAGATTTATGAATACAAAAAGCATGATACACTTTAAAATTAGAAGCTTAAATTTTTGGACTTCATATATCAACCAAAGCTCACTTTTTGTGCTAATATATTCGCGGATAGATGGACGGTTAAGCGAAGAATAAAAGATTTTATAGGCGCCTTTTTACATTTTAGTATTGGGTACAAAAGCGGTACCGTTCATCAGTCTGCTAAGTAAAGCTCTCTACGGCCTTCTTGTTCATCCGACCGATTCCACTGTAGTCTATGCAACGCCACCTCTAGCAGAGGCTATCAACTGGCCCTGGGTAAGTTATCCATTTTGGGCCAAACAGCGTCAAAATAAGGACATTCCCTTTATGAAACTTCTTGCTACGCATTTGGGCTCTTCCCCACGGTTGCATAACTGACGAATTCCTCGTAAAGTAAGAGGGCGGGCAAGTGTTTGAAGTTCATCGGTGGGTAAAAAATGAGGTCTGGGATGATGAAAGTTTAAATATCTCTTCTTTATAGTCTCAATTTATGCCTGCTTCACTATTATCTCTTGAAAATCATCTTCTGAGGTCTCCTGGAAGAAATTATTGCCGTAGCATATTGAGTTGATCAAGGCTAAAAAATCCTGATACCTCTTTGTAGAAATCCTCGCCTCTCCAGATATGCCATTGGGATTGAGAATTTATTATCCTCTATAGTTTCTTGCTTATTAGTGTGAAAATAGTCTCTCATTGACGTAATGTAGAATAAATAAGATCATTACGTCTGCGTCTACCCATCCAAAGTACATACTGTGTAAGGGAGACCAAAATTATGACCTAGTGGATGCAATTGGCATTAAATATTCATAAAGAAAGGTTATAAATTATTAGCTTCCCTACTCTCCAATTCCTTTTTTTACATTACACGTATACAAGTCAGATCTATGTTTATCTTTCAAAACCATGAATTCAGAAGAAAACAACATTTTGAAATGAGGAAATCTGGTCTTCGTTACTTTACCCCTTATTATAATGTTTTTCCAAAAAAACAATTCAAGTCTCTGATTGAGGCACTTGATTTACCTTTCAAATTCTAGACGCACAAAATTTTTCAATTCCCTTCAATTAGAATCAAAACCATGTAATATAAATATCATGGAGAACAGTTGAATTTGGGAATTTTCCTTCTGGTAAACTGAGAAGTAGTAATCGTTTAATCTACCGTTAGACGTTTTGGGTTCGGACGGTGTTAAATCTCATCACTGAATGTGCACAATCCATCCATATTAGTCCAAACTTTTCGCTTTGAAGTTGTTACATGGGATTTGGGTAAATAAATGAGGAAGTATAGTAATGATCGTTCTAACATTTTCTTCGACAAGAGGAATTTTCAGTTACGAGGTGCTGTTTTGAAGTCAGTCATATGGAATCGTTTTTAAATGTTAATCATTCTTCCAATTTTCTCCCTGGGAAGATCAATCTTATTGGTGCGAGACTAGAAAGCCTGACAGACGAGGGCAAACTCCCAACAAGAGCTGGTGAGACAGTGCGTCTCCGCATACTGGAACAGACAAATTCTCCTACAAAGAGTTCAGTCCATGTCTTCACTCATACTCGTCCTACCACACCTCTCCGTTCACCCTCCCACTCTCCTACCTCTACTGTTTCCTCTTCTACCGCCACTTCTGGAGTTGACCAGGCCTCACCACTCTGGTCTCCCCATCTCTACAGGAGCAGCAAGAACGGGACGTCTGGAGCGTCTCTTGGATCTCAACTCTCTGCCTTTGCGACGGGCAATAAAGCAGTCCCCTACCTTGTGGGTTAAATGAAGTAGACTTTGAAAACACTTTCTGATTAACAATTACAACTCCATTTGAGACATTGAAAAGTGGTCATGATAGCAACCTTTTCTATTGCCAATTTGCTGTGAGTTTCCGTTTTAACCACGGCAAAAACAATGAAATTTCCCTGTTCAATTTAAATGAAATGCATCTGAAACCTCTGGTAGTCTCCTTTAAGGGACAGTAGAACCATAATGGCCTACTTAACCCATCTAAATAGGTCTCATTGCATAAATAGTGGTACTTCCTCAACTTCTAGGAAACTCCAACTATCGCCGAGAGTTACAGAAATCCTCTTCCTTAAGTAAAGGTGTCGCGACAGATTGACCATTAAATGGACACCTTCGTTAAGAACTTTCTTATTATCGTAGTGCACGACAATTGGTTAGTCGAACAGGCTTTTTACTTTAAGTTTACTGATGCAGAAGATAATACCTTTAAGAGTATTCGAATTATTGGCATTTCTAACGTCGATAATTCATGATTTTTCACTTTATTGAAGTTTACGAAAGGCCCTTGTTAATGACTTTTCCCCTTGTGGAAGCTTCATGCTACGACACAAATATACCTTTGTTTTGTCCAACGCACAATGAGTCTGTGTGGAATATCTCAATGTAACATTGACTTCGCTTTGTGCACATCACTGCGTTAATTAGGGTACGTTAGAAGTCCGAAAATAGGTACCATCGCTCGTGGAAAATGAACGCGGTATGCCATAACACCGCCAAGTAATTTCTCTTGCCAACCAACAGCCGGTAGGCAGAATATGTATAGGAATGATACTAGGAAACTAACGTCCAACTACATATTGCGTTATTTTGATTGACACGAGGAGGCCTATCTTTACTTCACTCTCCAGATCTGTACATGTTTTGCAATACTTCGTGTGCCCATCACAAAAGCGGAGGATACCCGACCTAGCACAGCTACTGACCCCCCATCCTTGACTAGCAAATACCTCCGTCTCTACCTTCTCCAACCCGCCCTAAATCTCGGTTTGTCCAAAGATACGGTAGAGTCTTCATCCCTCCAGACGGCAGCACAACTTGGCAAGACTTCTTCCACACCGCTGTCACCGACGTCAACAGTTTCGTCTTCCTCTTCCAGCTGCTCCTCTTTCCATCGAAACAAGGAACGATACTTCCTCAATCGCCAGCGCCGCCTTTTAATGCAGAATCCGCCTCCTAAACCCCTGGAAGATGATCTTTCCTGTCCACGTGACTTCTTTTGCGCCGTTTTGGATCGCAAACTTGATGTGAAGAGGGTAGAAAATAGGTTAGTGACTGTGGTTGTTTTGTGGCTTGTTCATTTTATCCTGTCCAGCTCCTCCGTAAAAGTGAATATCAAAAGGGGGGAGGGCTGAAAATAGCTCCTAAGCCCAGGTGATATCACCACTTTTTATCATCTTTTGGGGGAAGAAGAAGCATGCATTTTGAACTGTTATTGAAGGTAGGAAATTTTAACAGCGTCCATATTCTGGCAATAAACTTATAAAAGTTGGAAATGATTTGACGGAAGAGAGCATATTGCCGTGGGCAAAGTGAAATTTGTCTTTATTTTTTTTCCAGTGACCCCAGCAAAGCGGGCATTTTCTCTTCAATGGTGGGTCAATCATATCTCGACTTAATTTTCCTGCAAGACCTTCAGACAGTAAGCAAAGTACTCACCGAATGTAAGTACGCTCAACATCTTGTCTGATAACCTTCCTGGCATACTGACACATCTGCCTTTTCAGGTATTCAACGAAAAACATCTATTTGGACGCCTGCTTATCGTCTGAGAATGCCTTTTTCCCAATCGACTGCGACTGGGCCAACTAGTGGTCCTTCTAAATTCATTTGGGTACGAACTCTTTTTTCCTCCACCTTCGATTCTGACGTTCGGTGCCTCCATCAACCTATTCGGTAAGACGTTTTTGCAGTTTCCGTTTTCAGATATGACAATCGCAAGAGTATCTCTTGAATAATATAATTTAGCTTCAGACTAGTATTACTTTTCCTCATCCTGCCACTTCTACATCACTCCAGATGCTGCCTCAGAATTAGTTTTTGTCAACTAGGGGAATGTCATTATAGGCTTTTGCGTAATTGCTATTTGGTAAATAAAGGGGAAAAATAAGCGGAGTGGCATTTCCTCCCCACTCCCCTCCTCCTCCTTCCCTTTTAAACTTTTATGCTGCAGCTTCACCCACTTGCTGTCAAATAGGAAGTCCTGAAAATGTAACATGCGAAGTTAGCTGATGCTTTAATTATTGTTGCACCTCTGAGATATCCACCCATCTACTGTTGTGGTTGTTTGGTGATCCGTTTTTGTTAACGTGAGGATGAAAGGTCGAATAGAACCCTGGAGGTCCAAGAATCACCGTGAAAATCTTCTAATTAAAGCCACTTAAATCTCCCAGGTTCGTGGTTACTTGATCTACTTGTATAGTTGTTTCATTTTTTTGTCTCTTTTTTCTGTCGGATAGAGAAGCCCAAATCAGTGGTGTTCAAGTATACTTACATTCAACCAAGTCTTCCACCTCAACTACGGGCAATTCGGCGAGTCGACATCACATTGGCAATTCTTTGCCAATGGGGTCTGGCACCACCACATCTCAGGTTAAGCGACCCATTAGAGTACTGAAATTGCAGCCCCAACAGCAACAACCGCTGCCAACGTCGACACTGCAGCCACTCCATGGTTCACAGGGTCTTCAAGCAAACTCTGGACCTTACCTGGCACCATTAGCCACCACACCGACTAAGGACACACAGATTGTCTATGAGGTAAGGGTTTATCGTGAAATACCATGGACTAAACTTTTTTCTGCTCAAGTTATCTCACCTCGGATGGCCTTCATGAGCATTGAGATCATATTGACATGAAATTACATCATATTAATGAAATACCGTTTCTGAGCTGACTAACAGGCGTATAATAACAGCAGTGGATTTGCTTCATGAAGCTATAAAGATTACAGTAGGAGATAAATGTCATAAAGCTACCTCTGCGAGGAGGATTTTCAAGGTTAAAAGGAATTATTCCTAATAGGACTCTCATTGCAAAATTCTTTTCAAATTTTATACCTCGCTACCATCAAATGGCATGTTGACATGGAGACTCAGCTCAGTTGACGGAGGCAGAGTCTTTAAAATAGTGGCTTCTTTTGAGAATGGTTAAGGGAAGAGCAATAATTCTGAAGGAGGACGGTGTACCATTTTTGGATATGTTTACCAAAGGTACCTGAAAGTCAATAACTAGTTCAGTAGTACTCGTTTACAAACTCGAGGCTTATTGTCACCGTCAAAGTACACAAATGGAATTTGGCTGACTGCTCTTTTTGTACGTGATAGGTGTGCTTTCATTAACTGGTGCTTACTTAAATGCATTTGTCCCTTTCTCTAATCCTTCCTGTTCATTATTTACACACTTTCCATGTTGTGTCAGGATAGTTGATTAACTTGGAATATTAATAATAGGAATGACTAATATTTCATGAGTTATGTCACCCATTGACAAGATCCCCTTTTCTTATGACATTTTTTTCTACTTTGTGGTGAATAACAGTGCCGTTATGCTGGCCGTCAAGGCTTAAAACAAGGATGTGATTTTCTATTTTTGATTTGAGGAATTGTTTTTCTCACACTCATACTTACAAGTTGTACCAATTTTATAATTTTATATGATTTTCTGCAAGCAAATATCGGGGTTTGGGCTCATTGTCAGCATGGCCCGGGAATGTACATGCGAAATGCAACAGGGGGACAGCAATACGGTTGCGTAATCATCACGATGTCGGAAAGTGGTGTAAATAAAAAGAACGCACCTATGTGAAACTTGCAATGTAATTTTAGATACAGTTACAAAAGTATAATTTTACAAATTTTTACGCTTTTTTATAGTCACCTGCCTGTTTGACGCCGCAGACCCTAGTGACAACACCCTGGGTTATCTACACCCGGAGTGTGAGTGCGCCACAAACGAGTTTGACCAAGTCGATAGTACCCATTCCACAGAATTCGTCTTTCAACTTTCTAATACCAGAGGAATGCCACGAGATTTCGTCTCAGCAATCCAACAAAATCCCCCGACTTAGTTCATCTCCCAGCATCTCGGAACAACTTCAAACAGGTATGATAAGTCATATTCTCATGTACCTTCACGAAGTCTTTTGTCGCCATGCTAAATTATATTTTTTGGCTCTGATATTTTCAGATAAGCGACCAACTGTGGCTTCATCGCCAACTTTGAATCTACCAGATATGCTTCAGGAACTAGGTCCCGAGACTTTAGCAATGTTGGAGGAGAACGAGGATGCAAAATCAGATTCTGTACTGACAAGCCTCAGCTTTGATGACATTCTTTCCTCCATCAGCATTACAACTAGCAGCGGTGATGAAATGAATCAGGAGAAACAGATATGTACCAGCGGGTCTTTCTGTTCTAGTGAATCTCACCTCCTTCCCTGCCGGAGAGCTTTGCGTCATCAGCTTCTTGTACAAGAAACACTGACCAGTCTTCGCACCACCAAGAACAAGAACAACAACAACGTGAATTGTCATTATTCAGTGATGTCGAATTGGACGGTGATTTGCCTTCAGACACTGATGAGTTTTGGGACGCTCTTGTTACAAGTTGGTTGAAATTTGCAAATGCTGCATTTCTGCTGTACGCGCGGAAATATCGTCCTATGAATTCACGTTTTTTTTCTATTTTAGATGTGATGATCCTTCCACTAGACACCACCAACCTTTCCATGGATGTCCGTTAGTCGAGAGTTAGTAGACAAGACAGAAACGTAGAGTTACATAACAAGTTGACACCAGCGTAGTAGCTAGAGCAAAGACCTCCAACTTGCATAGAAAGAGAGGCCAACTTACACGAAACCAAACGCTAGAAGTGTAGCTAGTCCCTACCATTAACGCAGTCTACACCGAGATAATCACCATGTGTGCCTTCTACTTTTGTGTGAGATAGTCAATCCAAGACTGTCCCCCTTCCCTCCCCTACCACCGTGTGTGTCAAGTAGATTTGGGTAGCTCTTTCTTCCTCATCACCCCCCCCCTTCGTCCCGCCTCCTCTCACACTCACGGCCTTCCTTCCTGCTTTATTCCCTTTCCTATTAACATCCCGTCGCCCACCAAGTCAGACGCCCGGTTATATCCGATTCGAGATCACGGTGGCTATTTTATTTTTTTTTTTGGCAGAAATATATTTGTATTCAATAACAGCCTAATGTAGCTGTTGTTATCCTCATTCCTCTCAGCCTCCTCAGTAGATGTTGGGAAAGCCATTGGTGGTTTCCTTGCTCGCCTTGCCCAGAACTTGTGTCAATCGGAGGGTTAAAAATCCATCAGAACTATTTGATTTATGAATAAGCAATCCAAAGAAGGACTTAGAGAAAGAAAAGTCGAGCGGAAGTTCGTGTTTTTTGGTAAAGTAGTAATATAAAAAAGTGTAATTAAGTAGAATGATTTAGAACTTTTTGTTTGCCCGACGGATATTAGGTAGCAATTAAGTTTAGGGTGAATGAACAAAGGGCTTTATAGTGGAGAGGTATTTCCCACAAAACCACTTCTAAGGGGGGAGGAGTCACATGATGAAACAACACCTTATGCATATTCGAAGGTGGATAAACCTCCGTGGTTGAAATGGTGTAGATGGGCACAGAATGGTTGGTTGGATTGGGGCTTAATAGATGAGGCAGGTTGGATGGAATGTGAGGGGACTAGCGATGCAAAAATGCAGAACGGAAGTTCGTCGTGATGGAGGGACGAATGGGACAGCAATGATGACAGCTCCAAGTTGACAAGCAAGGGAGGTTTGGACTGCATTCACTGCGGCATGATAAGTTTATGCTTCTGAGAAGAACATTCAGTGCATCAGCAGCGCAACATACAAGACATAAGTAGTCCAAATTAGCGGCATGGCAATAGTCCGTGAGATGACTAAGGGAGTAACATGGAGTTCGCAAAGAATAATATCCAAAGGATTAATGTTTTGACATCGAATTATAATAACAGTAACAGGGTCTATATTAATCTCATTCGTAATTACTTCATCTGATCTTAAAAGTTTTGGGCTGATACAAAGCAGAATAACGCTGAAATATACTTTTGGAAAGGAGAATTTGTCTATATTTCTACCAAATAGAGCATTAGTGGGTAAATCAAATACAGTGAAACACAGTTCCACACGGCTTTCATACAAAAACAGTTTAGGCAGTCTATTTATTAGAATATTTATGCAGTAGAGTCGGGTTAAGATGACGTGCTAGTGCAAAAATGTCGATTGTGGTTGAACCCGACAAGCTTTCTAGAAACAAAGCTCATTATAAACATCGTCTAAGGGATTGTTTCCTACAGAGTAAGCTAAATTAACGGGAACCCTCTAGCATGGGATAAAAGGATTTAGCAGAAAAATTCAAATGTTAGGGATGCACGTTGCTATTTGATGTTAAGGCAACGAGCAAGTTTAAACAAAAAGCAATGTTACTTAGAATATACCTTCTTATTCAAACTTATAAAACAACCCTTGCCAGTAAGTCAATTTGTAATATTATTGCACAATTTTAGGTATTTGATGGCAGTTAAAGTATGTACTGTGCATTTTACACCTGTCAAAGGCGGCTGCCTTTGGTCAGCTTCTGAGGTCATCCTAAAGTGTTTTTACTTCCAGAAGGACAATATTTTGTGTGGATTGATTGATACCGGGAACGCAATAGACAGAACTCATCTGATTTGAGGGCTTTGAGGAAAGTACTCTTTGTGGAGCGTCACAGCCTTCAGGGGATTTCCGTCGAATCCATGAATGGGGCCCGCCAAATTTCATCTTTAGGCGATTATTTACTTCACCTTCCACAGCGGATCTTCCGAACAGTATGCCCACGTAGTGACCGCAAAACTGTTCCTCCGGCGAACAATGTATCCGCACGAAGTTCGTTTGTTTTTCCATAAAGATACTTGTTTTTGTCTCGAGGTCAAGGTTGAGGAAGATTTTAAGTGATTCGTACTCTTTCTTGGGGCGAAATGTCAATACTAGTAATTTCAAATGTCTCTCACTTGACCAAAAGTTGTATCCCCCTCTCTCTTTACGTTCATCACTCTGTTCAACACCAGCTCTCTTCCAAGGGGATTCAGCCCAGATCCGTTTTATTGTACTGTGCCATTCGGTTGTAAAGTGTAAAGGCTTTTTTCGCCATGATAATGCAAAGCCCCACGCATATTTGGTAACTAAATAGATATTATTGAATCTATGTTTTTCTGAGCTGACACTTTCGCCGTGTAGCCCTGACCCTGCGCCTCCAGACAACCATTTATTTCGTCGTTCTATGCAGAACTCCTTAAATGACAAACCTTTAATGACACTAATGATGTCGAATCGCAATCAATTCCGTTTTTTGATAAGAAAGATCAGAAGTTCTGTGAACATGAAATCATGACATTGCCAGAACGATGGTGAGAGGTCATCGGCAAAAACTAACAGCACCTAATTGAATAAAATTATATTTACTAGCAAAAATCCTGGAATTTCGCATTTACTTAAAATCTGCAATCAGTTATTTACTCAACTACGCATTATCATTTAGAAGACGGCACAACCCACCTGTGTTTTGCAAAAGTCTCCAGAATTTCTTCCTTAATTTTACGAACAAACTTCTCAAACGATTGCCACCTCCTCTCGCCTCCCATACGCCATATTTTCATCTCCGTATCCTCCTTCTGTGCATTTCGTCCCCACCACTTCTCTTTCTACGAATCACATGCAATGTGGACTTTGATTCCTTTTGCCTAAATGATTGTTTTGACTAGTTGATGCTGCCAAAAAATTGACAGTGCTTCCGCCTGATTAAACTTCATTTACCGAAAAATTTCCCCTGTCCTCTCGTCTCTTTAATCAAGTGGATGTTCTCATGCCGCTGCGCGAATAACCGCGCTCTGGCTGTTACAGAAGACATAAACAGACGCAGAGAGGAGTGACTACGCGGAGGAGTAGTTGGAACGGTGTATTGCTTTTACAATCAGTCTAAAATAGTCTCTGTAGTTTAGCCATCGCATCCGCGGCCAGTACTCTCAAATGACCGTCGGTAAGTCCGCAGGACTTAATCTGAGCCGCCTTTATTCGGTCCCGGGACCTACTATGAAACGATATTGCGAAATAATAGTTTTACGTGGGACGCGAAGCGTCTGTGTTTCATCGGACCGACTCCTCCGAATGAGCGCAGCCAACCTATTAGTGAGGATTTGAAGTTTCATGCAGCCAAGTCATTTCACGTGAATAAGATTAAACGCCTAATATTCCCAAGATCGTGAACAGATTTTTAGGAGCACGAAGGCATGTCCTTTGCCACGGCTGTGGTGTTTCAAATTCTTTCGCCAAGCTCCACGGTACCCCTGATGGCAGAGTCACTGCCACTTCGAAAGAAGCTCCCTTTTGTAGCCGTATCACCCAAAATACGCAGCGACTTATCAAATGTCGCCAGACGCCACATGACATTCAGGCAGTTCCACCTATCTCAGTGAGGCCATTCCTCGGGCTGCAGGCTAAATTCATCTGCGTTAAACTTCGACACTTAAATGGACCCCTTTGACAAAAGACTCGACCTCCTGCTCACCTCTGACCAGGGCAGAGATCTTCTGTGGCCGACATTTCACTGAGGACGAGAGGCGGCTCCTCACTGTTCTCGCAGGAACAGCGGAAGGCGGCAGTGTGGCCTGGTAAACAGGGGGGAGAGACGGCAAAATTCTCGGTAATACTACTGACTTGTGCTTATTTCATTAAATTACTACGCAGCCACATTACCAACAGGTAGACAATCTCAATGCACACCCCCGATAGGTTCAGACGTTTACTGGAGAAGGCGCCAATGAGAATGCGAGGAGGCCGCCATACGAGTCACATGAACAACGCGACCAGACGGGGGGAGGCGTGATCGGTGGGGAAGTCGCATTTCGTAGCCACATTTGCTTGCAATGGGTAGAAGGAGTAACGAAAAGAGCAGTCTCAATGTTACCAATCGAGGTGGGAGAAGCGAAGGGGAGAAGTTGAGGAGGGAGGTGGAGGACAAGGAGACGGTGATTGAGGCAAAGAGACGCGCGACATTTTTATCGCCATCATTCTTATCGTTGGACTGGTGTCTCCTCGGCGAGAGGCGGAAACCTGCTGCCACGCCGCTCGCCTACTCGACGGTAGACTCCCACTTCAGGACTTGTGGCGATGTTAACGACACCCGAGAGGCTAACGGCATCCTTTCTGTGCCCGATTCTACCAAGCACGTGTCTCCAACGTCCCGGGTGGGTAAAAGGACTTTGCAGATGTGCTCGCGTTGCCTAAGTCCCATTCTTGGCCACCGGAGAAAGTCGAAGATCTGCGAATTGTGCACCGCTAAGAGAAACTACGTGAGCTGCCCTTATCGCACACCTCAAATCTCTTGCATATGCACGTATGGTTGTCATGCACCTGCGTATTTGTCTGCATAAATGTTTGTCTGGAGTGTGTCTGTCGCATGACTTGGTCGTCCACCTGGTATAAGTGGTGTGTCTCCCCACAGCCCGCTGTCTAGACAGCACAACTGTGCATACGTGCATGCATGGCGGGCACACTGAATATATTCCACTCTTTACCCAACGTCTGAATCTTCTGTATGCTTTACAGGTCATAACGAATGAGTTTAGTGAGCTCAAATTGGAGCAACGGCGGGCTGCTCTTTTCTTGAAGGGGGTGAGTCATTCCTCCTCCTCCTCGGCTCTTCCTCAACTTCTCCTCCTCATCCATAGCTATACTCCCTTACACCCACTTCATTTTTCCAGAATTCTTACAGTCGTGGAGATCGTTGGTCCGATTTGAGAATTTCCACTAGCTCACCCGAGTCCTCGTCTCGGTTGGCCAACTCCTCGAAGAGCAGGCGTACCTCACGTCATTGTCAGCAGTTCCAGAGATTCCACGCCTTCCTACGCTACAACATCACCTCGAGTGGGCTCTGTTCACCCCCCAATGTCTTTCCCTTCGGCAGTGGAATAGACAGCTTCAGGGATAATGACAGAGGCGAGAATGTTGAAAATGTCACCTTCCAGGCTTATAATAACGCCAATGTGTCTTCAGCCATGCGGATTAATGCCCATCCCGTCTGGAGGCCGTTCTGACGTGTTTCTTATCTTAATGCGATACTCCCCGTTAGTGTATGCAGCCCCGAAGTGGTGTCAATTGCTTTCCAAACGCGCTCTTTTTTTCCCCTTTCTATCTGACGTCTCCCCTTCCTCTGCACTGCCGTCCACGTGGGGATGTTTGGTGTCTCGAGGGGGCTCAGTGCTTTAAAACAAAGTATTCCGTCACTCACTCACTCACTCATGCTCTCTCAGCTCTTTATCTCACCCTCCCGACGAGGGGACGGGAGAGCGCCCAGGCGGCTAATCCTCTCCGGCCAGGGGGAGGGGAAGAAAACCAGACTGGTAGGTGATTGGACCTTCGGTGGCACGTATTCTCACTCCCCTAATTGCCGACCGAACACTCGGTCCAAAAAGCCCTTGTGGGCGCTCAAGACAAGCCTCGAAACTCTCGAAAATTAGGTCTGGATTTGTCTAAGCCAGCTTAGATCACATTCCGAGGTGTGGTAGTTGATACTTTCGAGTAAAAAAAGGAAGATTTGGGTGTGTTTAAATAATCTTGGGTTGTTTAATTTGGCGTTAATCTAAAGACAGGAATGCAGTCGAATCTTGGTTGAAGAAGGGCCGTCAGTTGTCAATTGGAGTCCCAACTCGCCTGACACGTCGGCAAGACTCAAGCTCTCACCTCATTTTGTTCTGCCATCCGACTGAACAATAAGTAGGTCGTGGACTGATACACCTTTGGCCATTTCAAATAATCGGGTCAAAGCGGTCGGAGGGGCTGGCAGGAGGGGCCAAGGCGCCCGACGTGTGCTCAAACTCCCGAGTAGAGCACCGGGCTCGCTCGAATCCCCCAGACACTGGCACTCGCCATCCGAGTCGCCGAGGTGGCTTTTCCTCCACCACGGGCCATTAGTCCGCGCGTCTAACCCCCCGTCGACTGGCCTTGTCGCCTGTTGTTTATGCTCGAGGCACTTTGTCTGGCCATCGACAGTGGAGAGGAAGGAGCATAACATTCTCCACGTAGTAACTGTTTACGGTTACGCGTCTGGAGTGGAGGCATTCGCCGTCAGTCCAAGCGGAATTCTCGCTTGACACGCGGTTTCTCCGCTTCCCTTCTACTGCCGGCCAAAGTAAGCTCTCCTCCCGCAGCCTTGAGACTCCGTTGATCGCAATTTTTTAAATGACGTGAGTGAACGGTTCTTTTTCAACTTATCCCCTCAATTACTTGTCAACAGCCCGTCATGACAATCCGAGCATTTGTCACATGCGCACATTGCGGTTGAGAACGCAACTTCGTGTAGCAGGGAACCCGGTTGTTTGCCAACAACTGATTGTTGTGACATCGAATTAGTCAGACAAAACCTGGCAGGGTCAGGAGGGATGGCGGAGTGACTCGAGGCAATCACTTTTTAATTGTGGAGTGCCGTCAAAGAATGTGCTCCCGACCACCCGAGGCGACATAGCACATTCCTCACGGGGAAGAATTTCACCCTCGTCCCCACGCAGACCTCAACCACTGGAAATTGTTCTGACGCCCTTCGGTGGGGTAGGTATTAGGTTTGGAAACCACGAAATGGGTTTTTACTATAAGTAAAAAACAAAAGGTGTGATGTTATCCAGAACTCCTCACCTCTTCAACGATCTCACACAGCTTAGCGACTTGGTGGCCGTCTTGGAGTTGCTACCTTTGCCCAACGTAACATTAGTTGCCTTCTAACAGTCAGCTATCAATGGCTTTTTGTGGTGAGGCGACACTGCCTTCCTCGGGCGCTTTTTTGACGCGTGTTTTGCACATTCCAGGTTGAATACCTGCACTCCAACGACAGTGGGCTTGGAAATTGCCCATATGTTACAACTGACGTGGCTCCAATGAATCTTGTCCTAGAAGCCTACCGCCTCACCGCATGTGCTCTTCCTACAAAATCGCCTTTCATGCATGCAAAGACTTTGCATTCGTGTGAGTTGAAATGCCACGTCGTCTGACAGGACGGCTGTTGCCCATCCTGGGCGTCTAGAGGCAGGTGGGGATTAAACCGAGGCGCAAGCGAAGACGGGTTGGCGGTGGTCGGTTTGTGCGAGCGTTGATGAATTACTCGACGATTTGTCCTCTGGGAAATCGTCAAACGCTCTACCGACGAGGACACTTTCGCTGTCAAAACGCGCCTGCCTTAAGAACTATGTTTGAAACTATGAAATGCGCAGTTATAATTTTTCACTGGCATCTGCTACTTTCTCCCGAGGATTAGATGGATCACGTCTTTTTTGAAGGAAAAAAGGACTATTTTAAAAGTTAGTAAATGAACCCGAAGCGCTTTATAATATCATTTCGGTTAACTTATTTTCTTTTTCTCCTAGAAATAACTCCATAATTGTGTATAAGGTAATATTCGGTAGGAGAAATATCGGGTGACGATGAAGGATATGGAAGAGGCGTTATTAAAATTTCAACAAGACTTGAAGCTCCCTGCGCCATGCAGACCGAGCCAGTCGGGCTGTGGTGTTCCACCTAATGGGACCAATAATATTTTGCCCTCTCGGCCCCTCCACCTCCCCATCGGCGCCGGTAAGATCGTGTGGAGGGGGTTGAGACGTCAGGGAAACAACTTTCATTGCCCTCAACGAATGCTGCAGGGCTAGTTGAAGCCCACGAAACGAATGACCAGTTTAGGCTGCGTAGAAGTACGAAAATGGCAGATGGAAGTGACACAAGACGGCGGTGGGCGTCTGCCACCGCCATCTCCTTGCTGGGCCGTGGAGGACGAAGATTGAAAGAACATTTATTAAAATTTCTGCCCCGCTCTCCCACCGCCCCCTCGGTGAAATTGTTTTCTTCCTTTGTTTTTAAGGAAGAGGTCCTTTGTTGGCCACTTAAAGCACTTCTCATCCTCCTTTTGTCGGTGATAATCACTTTTTCTAGGGGAGAGTGAAGGAGTCCTGCCACGTGACCGCCGTCCGAAAGTGGCGCTTTCGGAATGGACGAAACACTGGCCGCCCACACGGGGTGGTTGGGCGGTTGTTAGCGTTGCTGTTGCGGTCGAGTGGGAGCCCATCACCCGACTCCAACTGTCGCCCGATCTCTTGGGGAGTGGGAACGACTGGCGGAGGCACCTCCACACGCTTCGACGAAGTATTGTGGAGAGGCAGACCTTTGTCGGCATTATTAGACTGCAGTCGCGTTCGTCCTCCCCGACGGTTCACGTCGTGAGTCGAGGGGACGGCGTCGAACAACTGATCCTCTGTGTGAGCGTCCGACTGCCTCGGTCGTGGGAGTCGGCGCTGACCACTCGAGTCGGTGCAACGGCATGATGGATAAACACCTTCGGTGGTCGTCATCGTCATCATTCCCGGTTGGAAACAATGAAACGAGTGTTGAAAATAAGTGGAAAATATGAGGCAAAAATTTTTAAGTTTTCCATTGCATGCAGTCGAAGTAATTTCACTGGGGATCTACGACGATCTGCCAACGATCGGCCAAGGCAGACGTGCTCTGTTGAAAGATGTCTTTACTTTTAGATTTAAATGAACGACTCAAAGTCTTTTCACACATCATTTTGGTTAGTGTATGTGGTTTTCTCCTAGAAAAAATTATTTCTATAATTACGGAGAACGCAGTGATCGGGTGGATGAGGAGGATGACGGTGGATTTGCCTGTGGTCGGCGTTCAGCCTCCTCCTCATCGTGCAGTGAGATGGCGCCGTGTCGAGTAGGCAATGCTGCTCGGCTTTTTCCCCCTTCTTTCTCCGTTTCTTCTCATGTCTAACATCACTTTCAGTCAGGGCATTGGGACTCCTCCGTTGTTGCGGTTTGGTCTGTTGGTTGCCGGAAAGAAGGAAGGAGGGAGGGGCAATCCAACATAGACCAAGTGACTGTCGGTCTCCTTTTCCTATCCTAACAGGGCGCCAAGAATGCCGCAGAAGTCTAATTGCCCGAAAAGCCACCATCCGGGATTCAATGCCACCTGCACTCCTAAAATATTGGGCAGGAAACGATGAAACAGGCGATAGAGATAAGTAGAAGTTTCTTATCATCCACGACAATGGGATTCCGCCGCTCAAATGCTTTCTTCTGGTGGCTGTAGGAAGGAGGGAAGGAAGAGAGAAAGAGAGGAAGGGAATACGCAGGCTCCTTCTCCTGGCATCCCATCATATGCTAACCACAATTTTTTTATTAAATTGCTTTTCTTGTCTACCCATTTCGTTAGTCCTTTTTGACTGTCGAACAAACTCCACTATTCATCAGAAGTGCTGAGATTTGGTGTAACAGCGGCAGCATTTGTGGATTCCGAAGGGAGCAACAAAGATCGGTCGCTGGATCGTCTGCAGTTCCATCACTTGGTGTGACAGGCACACATGAGTCCAACTTTTCCCTTTTTTGAAGACGCTCCTACCGAGACACCAACTACTTCTCTCATCGCCGTTAGCTGGGAGCTGTTATTGCCGTGGCAGCTATGAAATGGGCATTGAGTAGAAGGCGAAAAACAAAAAATTTTCAGATTCTCCACATTGTTTCCGTTTATAGTCAATCGAAAGAACTTCCTTTGGCATCTTACGACTTTCTACCAGCGATTAGACAAGTGCCATGTGACTTTTTGAAAAAAATGGAATCCATTTTCAGAGTTAAGAAAGGAGAGGTTGGTGAAACATCGGCTGAATGGGAAGGATGTGGACGAAGAAAAGTCACTTTGAAGCTCTGACTGCTCGTTCAGCGTTGTCCTGCGCACTTGCACTTGCGTCAGTCCCTGAGACCGGCAGATATGAGTCCAACTTTGTGTTCTTCTTTATTCACTCATTATACGCAGATGATTTAAGACAACCGTGGCTGTTTGGCCAGTCCTCTTCACTTCACGAATAGCTGCTTGTGCGGATCGGATTCCGCAGTCGTCCTCAGACTCCTTGACGATACTCAAATCTCCAGAACGAAGTTTCTCAAACCACCACCGAGTAATTTTCTTCTCAGAAGTTCCTTGCTATCATAATCTTGCCTGGTGGTCGCAGGAAGGGAGGGGAGAGAAAGAAGCCACAGCGGATAATCACTTCTTGGGCATTCCACCATATGCTAACCAGAATGTCTTCCTTTTTTTCATTAAATCTCGTCCGAGGGCTGTGTCCTGGGCCTGTCTCCTCATCCACCCATTTGCTTGCTAGTTTTTTGATTATCACGCGAAATCCACTTTGCATCAGAAGTGCTGAGATTTGGCGTAGAGTCGGTGGCAATCGTGCACAGCGAGGGAGGCGACGAAGATGCTCATCTGCTCTTCCGCTCACTCGACCATCCCCAGTTGCGTCAGGTTGTGCGGCCGACACGCAGGAGTCCCCTTTTTCTACTTTATCGTCTAATGTACGCAGATGCTTTAGCACGACCGTAGCTGTTTCGGTAGTTGCTTCTTAATTTAGACCCAAGTTCTCGAGCTGATTCCACAGTCATCGTCGTCGTTGTCGTAGTCCTTAATTCCTCTTCGTCATCATTAACGTGCAACGGTGGTCCTCCTCGAGGCGCCTCGACGATAGCCCCGTACCCAGAACCAAATTTTTGGAACCAACTTCAAGCATTTTTTCACTAGTGGATTCATCTCTCAACGCCTCATTAGTGTTCCACGAAGCTTATTAGGCTGTGCTACTCCTCAATTTCAACTCGTACACGAATAGTGAGTGTAAATCACGTTTTGATTCCATCCATTTTCGACAAAAATGAAACAAAAATCAAATCATACACAGTAGAAACTTAGGAATTAATGTTTGTAAATAGAAATAATGATCACTCGTTACAATGCGTGTCTCGCAGTCGCAGAAGAACATAGGCTAAACACGAAACGTTTGTTTCATAGTTTCCAAGCGAATACTTCCCGAAAACCTTTGCGTAATTCAACCACATTGGAGTGTTGCATCTTCAGCGGGCTTTTTTGCCCCTCGAGGCGGATTTAGGTCCGATCCTTATTAAGAAATGTCACCAAAAATCGTAGGGGAACCTTGGCGAGTCTGGAAAGTGGATGACCCACATTAAAACGCCTTCAGCTTGAAAATTTTGCCCTACCTCTACCAGTTAATCAGCTGCCAATACGTCAAAACGCACTAATCCTCCTTCAAGAGTGGTCCTGTAGCTACTACCAAACCGGTGTCACTTCAGGACGAGGAAAGAGTCGTGGACGTTATTGTTTTAGAAGACTGACCGGCTCACCCGGCATGTCTGAGCCTTGAGCAGACATTTCGAAGTAGAAAAGGGTATTTGCTGGGACGTGGTCAAATTCTGTAGCTAAGCGTACACCGAACGTCCAAGCCACTTCGCTACGCAGGGCAAAAAAAGTCCTGTCAGGCTATTTGTTCAGAGTATTTGGGCCATCAGGCCGGAGGGAGGCATTGCGTCGCGCGTATAATTAAGCCGATGGAAGGGAGACACTCCAGACAGCCGGTGAGTGTGACAGGGCGATAATGGCAGTCAAATAAAAGCCACGAGGCGAGAGTCGGGACTGAGAGGGAGGCGGAGGGAGAGCGGGAGGACGGAAAAAGGGCGTGGGAGGCAGTTTAACAGGGTGATGTGGGTAGAGAGACGAGGAAGAGTACAAAGAACGAGCGAGTAAAACGCGTCGCTCGCCACGACAACGCGTCCCGACAAAAGAATTCTGTCGCTTAAACCACCAGACTGGCAGTCTAGACGCGGACGTCGCCTCGTCCACCGACAAGTTGATGAGTTATCATGCCTGTCGTGCTCAGGTTGGCTGAAGCCTCAACTCCGGGCAGCAGACGGTGTGGCGACAAGGCTAATTGCCCTCATTCGTCACGGGCGCCATGCCCGCCCACGCCTGTGTCTGTGTGAACGTCGCGTGACTTGACCGTCTACCCGTCGGTTGGCAAGTCTCGCCGTCTAGACACAGTGTGCAGGCGTCGGGTGCATTTGAGCTCAAAGCAGGCGTGGACGGCGAGTGCCAGCATCCACCGTCATTTTGGACCCATCTAGAGCAACATGGGAGACGTAGGTCTGTTCAGGGCCTCACTCCTCCAACTCGTTTTCGGGATCCGCCTCCAAATCCATCTGCTACTGCATTAGATTTGCCGAGTCGAGTCTTGGCAAACATCTCGTATGACTGGCGTGGATCGTTCCACTTTACCGCGAGGATAATGCTGAATGTGAGTGGAATGGGAGGATTTAAATCCGCCTTCCAGCATATTACCGGAAGGCGTTCGGCGCCCATTTGGCACAAATGAGTCTTCCATATTGCCATTGCAGTCTTTCAGCTAACATTCCACCAAATTTCCCCTCTCACGTGGGCATGTGTGGCAGTTCATGACGCAGACTGTCATTTGGTCATGTGGCAGAAGTCGAAACACCGACTCCGCCTCGGGAACGCATTCCTCATGTCTCATGCCAGCCTCAAGCCATGACGAGAGAATTCGGGGAGTCGTGAGTGCTGATGACGTGCTGGCGCTAATCTACTCCCCAAAATCTTCGTCTCCCTCATGTCCGACGCTCCGTACGTCTCAATAGTGTTTACTCAGTACTGAATCGTCCTAAAATTCAGGGTTTTAGGGGATGTGGGACAGGCGCCTTAAGGGCTGCAAACCAGATCTCTGCGTCCATCCTCACAACCGTTGGAGAATCTTTACCTTCCCCCAAAAGTAGTGATTTCTTAATGTAAAAGAAGATGAAATCCTCAGCGAATGAGCCTCCCGTGATGAAACGTCAAGGTCATTTGGCGAGGGTGAGGCATGGAAAGGGGAGAGGCCGGAGGCACACATACCCCAATTATTTCCCTGTTCATCCGGGGGGAATAATTCCAACTTACATTATTCTCTGACCAAACATGCTGCTTATTATGCGGTAAATAAGTAGACAGTTGCATACTTAGTAGCATGTGCATGCATTCAAGGCATCCTGAGGTCCAAAACAAAGGAAAATTTCCGCGTCGTAACTGTCATTCGCACTAAATTGCGCGTAACATTGAACTGGCGGCGTATGGGAAGGAGCGAGGCGGGAAGCATCCACCCAAATTACTCCGTTTTTCATCCTCTGAAAATAATTCCAACTTCGGTCCCGTTGCAAGCAAGATGTAAGAAGAGTGGGCAAAACGAGAACTCTTAAATAGAACGCCTGTACTTGGGATGGCCACTACACTTTCCTTTTTCTGATTATATTATCCCACATCCGAACACATACTACTTATATTGCGGTGAATAAGTAGGCGGGTTACTTTAGATTGGCAGTTTTTATTGTCCCGTCCATCGGACTCACTACCCGACCAAATAAAAGCACTTCCCACTCTCATCAAATGCCCACATTTTGCCGTTCACCAGTCAACTGCAAGTCAAGTGGGTAGCGATAGAAATGCATTTAAACGCAGTCTGCTTTCATGCATCACTGCCGCCTAAATGCCCGCCTCTACCGTCTCTTAATTTCCTGCCTTGAGGAGGACAAATGGGCGGTGGTGGAGGCGAGGACGCTAAAATGCTGTCCGGTGGGAGTAGGAGACGTCGACTCTGATGCGAGTTGGACTTCAATTACCTTGTACTTCACCTCCACGCTGTGAAGAAAGTGAACTCGCCGCCATAAATTTTTTCGGCCGGTGTTTTTTTTATTTAAATATGTGATAGGAAGGTTTCACGCAGCCCTATTTGAACCTCCGACCCCAAATATTCATATCTAGAATTTTCATTGCAAAGACAAGATCGAAGTGACTTGTGGAATAAAGTAGATGAAGTAGAGCCAGGAGATCGAACACATTTTGGGGAAACTTGAGTGCAATCCGACGAAATCTGTTCGGTAACCCTCCATCTCCTCTGCGGTGGAGTGAAGCGTCCATTCTAACCGAAGCATTCCATACCTTAATTAGATCCAACTTGGACATAAGATACAACTCCTGAAATTTGGAAGCGGATAAGCAGGACGATGAATTTTCTGGAATACCCTACTTTCTCATGTCTTATTGTGAGACAGAAAATAGCTTCTCATGCGGTGTAATACACTGGTGCCTACTTTATACTACACAGCCGTTCTATTTGCCTTAGCTGTATGGTTAATTCAGATGGCGACTCTCCTTCCTCCCCACAAGAGCACGCGCGGTGGCCGAGTATGCACTTCTTTCGTCTCCCATGAATACTAGCGACAAACTGGTGCACGTGATGCGGGATAAGACGAGGCTGGGGATGCCGTAGTGCTTGATGGAAGAGGGTGAGGGGCATTGAAGCCTACACCCAAATTCTCCTGTCTTCACGAACACCTCAAAGAGTAGCCTGGCACCCTTGGGCCAGGAAGTCCGGCCAATCGGTAAGCGCCTTTATTCACTGAGGCTCTTCAAGTCCGTTTGAACAAAAACTTGACTGCTAAGATGTTAAATAGAGGTGTGGAAGCTACTTAAATCGTAACAGCATGCGGGTATTTCAAAATCGCTAACAGAAAATCGAGGAGAGAAAGTTTCAATGTCATTGAGAGTCTGTCAACTCCGTGGCTACTATATGACGCGTTAACCTTAGGCTTTGGTAAAATTAATGCTGGCAGTATAGAAATCGTAGGATGGAACTACCTCTTGCCACTACCGCCCATTCATTTGACCTCCTCCGGCAAGGTGAAAGACCACCCATTTGCCTGTCTCCCTTCATGGGTACCCTCGTGGGTCGACAGCTACAACATTCTCTCTCTTTACTGAAATGCTCTCATCGCCTGTCATTTCACTTTTTGCTCTGCAATGGACTCTTCTGCCACCCAATAAAATCCGCGAATTTCTTCATTCACAAAGCTAGTTGAGACGGTGGGTAGAAGATAATGTTAGCAACCAATTTCGCTTAACCTTTTGCGTATTCTGTAAAGACTCAACCATGGGACCTGTTGATTGTATGGTTCGCATTTATTCAAAGCCGCCAATTTTTATTATGGTGTGAAAGCATTAACCGATTCAAAAGCGTCTCACCATCCTTTTTAGTCTCCAGTGGAGTATTTCTGGATGTAGAGATCATTTTTTAAGGGTATGCATGACTCAAGATGCTACTACGATGCAGGTACCTTGGCACAGTCTACAATTATGACAGAGATTAGACAAGTTTTTCGGAGCCACTGGCCTGATCCAAGGGAAGAATTTCTGATATCCAGACAGAGCTGAAAATTTTTGAGGGATTTGCGGTTAATTAATGTAGTCACTGCGCCAGGGGACACACGCCGATACTCTTGTGTGGTTTAATGCATCGTGCCGTGTTTTGAATGGTAATTAAGAGACGCGCCTGCCACCAACATTCGATGTCCAAAACGTGGTATGAGCTAATTAGGGACGTCCTTGTCTGGAAATTATTCGGTTTATTCTCCCCACTCCCCCTTTCGACATCGGGGTGCGAATAAGCATCATTTTGCTGTTTGATGGCCCAAGAGAACGTACGGCCGTGGTGGTAGTAAACCACTCGTGATCAAGCACTGACCACAAGATTTGAAAGTGTTAGCTAAGGCAAACAACAGTTGACCCGGGGATTTAACAAACACAGCCTGCTATTTTTTAGACAATTCCTCTTAATTAATTAATAATTAATTAATTGTATACTGATAGGGCGGATGGTAAGGCACCATAAGCAGCTTAAACTCCGCACCGGTAAAAAGTAAGGCAGAGAGGGGTGGACCTAACAATTCAAACGAGACTAACGGTGTTAGGAGTGAAATTATGGGTGTGGTAGCACACCGTGTTTGTTTGCAGACAGTGAACCTTTGAAACGGATAGGTTTGAAACGACCTGATTATCTTAAAAGTCTTACCATCAACATATTTACCCATTTACTTTAAGATTCATTTAATGTCAGCAAAGTGTCGACCATTTTACGGAAGGCTAGTTTGCGCGAAAGCAATGGGATTGAGCAATTAACGCAGCAACGCGTGTCCAACCACCATTCCTTCAGCCTAGAACATGAGAAATGTCAAAAAAGTCAATCTACCATGTACCCCAAAATTTTATATTAATATTAACAATTTTGTCAGTTGGAATAATCACTTTTCATGAGGAACACACGATAATTGTCAATGCCACACTCGCCCTTTGACATGCAAGAGGGCTATGCTGTTACATCGTTCCTGTCGTTATCTGCGACTATATAACAACCTATCAAGTAGAAGTCTGCAACTGCTGACAGGGACTCGAAGGTTAATGAAGTAGAGAAAATCCCTAATCGTAGGGATCGCCTTCATTTAATTCTTCATGAAGCATAAACGGGGAGACGGTTCATAGTTTGAATTTTGTACACGCATTTTGTGAAATGACAACGCAGAGAGCCAGATTACACCAGTCTACGTTTTTCAGTACCCGTAACTAGGAAATCGACTAGTTTAGGCTAGAGCCAAGTCGGACAAAATATGATCTTCTATTGACCGTAAAAAATCATGCTGTGACGCTAATTTGCAGCTTCCAACATACGACAGGCCAGTTGGCGCTTAAGATTAGTTTTCCACGCGCACACGTAGCAGCAGGCAACGCAGGTCATGTTTTTCAGTGGAGAAGTGATTAATTCAAACAATAGATGCTGTATTAGCTCTTTCAAGAATCACTGGCTAAATTTTGCGCTGCATAAACTCATCGCCTCACTTTAAATTTATTAGTGATCGAAAACAGCATACTATAAATACCAGTTAAATATTATTTAGCTCTTGATTAAACATCGTAATGCAGTTAATTTATATAACCGATAGCAGATGATAAAGATAGATGTTGCGACTACAGTAATCTGTGTAATCATGTGGCGTATTAGTTCAAAACAGTAAGGTTAACTACTTATTGAGGTCGATTCATTAAAGTGACCACTTACCAGCTTATCACCAGATGTCAGCTGCATCCCAACACTAAGAGACAAGAAATTCCCTGCTGAGATAAACAGTTCAGTAGAAACTGAAAGCAAACTCCCATTAAGTTGAGCCAAGTATTATGCAGGGGACACCTTATAAACACGTGAAATTTCAAAGTTAGTAATATGTTTCGATTTGATAATATCGTGCTCAATTATTTCATAAATTATTGTTAGTCTGCGCGGGATCAGCTCACCTGGCTGTGTGGGAAGAAATGGCCAAATCCATAATATTCCTGTAGTTCTAGTACTAAAAACATGAATGACGTTTATACCCAGGGGGGGTGAACTTTTTGGTTGATAGACAGGCAAAAGAGGCGAGTTGAATGGCCTCAGACATGGAGCATGTCCTTTCTCCATTGCCTCTTATATATGAACATGCTCTGATGCTATTACTTACATAAAAATTCAAATTGATACACACTTTGCTTCTTCACCGTCGTCTACGATAATGCAAGAGCATTCGTAAGGAAATGGAATTAACAACCGTTTTTATGGAGTGGGTAAAAATCCACGCCACTTGGACAGATACACATGCTTTCGTCTGTACAGAAGGGGAAGATGCCTCAAATGGATGCCTTAATTGGATTCATGGTAATGAGACGTTTGGTCCATCATCCTCGTCTCCTTCTTCGTCTGTATGGTCGTCATAACTGGTGTCGCCGAAGGGAAAAATGTTCGGAGGTGGACAAAGTCCGTCTCGATTTGTCCCGTAACACAGCAAGGAAAAAGGCCCTGGGAACTTTTGGAGACGGTGGGTAACCTCTTCATCCTCAGCCATAGAGTAACGATGGGACGGAGACTCATTCAATGCTGTGGGCCTACTCAAATTGGTCCAATGTTTATCCTGTAAAGCAAACATCAAATGTCAACTGTCGAATGCGGAAAATGTCATATCACCGGTTGTCAGTTGGTACCTGATGCGGGGACGTGAAATGCAAAGATGTTTCCACTGCATGCGAAAGTAGAGCCACTTTTCGGTGCTCCAGTCTGCAATCGCTGAACTCGTTGGTGATTCCCTAAACATACCAAATCGTGGTGATGCTTCGAGTCTACCCTTCAAGCCCAAATGTGCTTCACGTAGACGGACTAAGGATAGGTTTTAACATGGCTAGACTATTAAGGAGGCCCGATGACCGCGAAAAGTGTGTAAGTCAGTCAGAGAATGAGATAGCCAGGCAGATGGAGGCTGTTCGGAGCTTGTCAAAGGTAACTCACGTGGGTCAATTTGGCCAGGCAAAGCTCACACAGTCTGGATTTGTGTTTATGGCCTAATGTAGGACTTAAGCATCGTAGGCATATCGGCAGGCAGCTTTTGTTGGCAATCACAGCGCCTGAATTGCAGTCGTCCCGGACGGGTGTCGCCAACCTCTCCACCAAGTTACCTCCCAATGACGAAGTCGGCGATAAGGCGGAACTCGGATTTCGTGTCGGCGGTTGCTTGTTTGAAGCGCACTCATTATCCTTCATTTTTCCCTTTCTCAGATTTTCCTCACCGACACTCTCCTCATTGAGGTTCTTATTTTCGCTCTCGTCAACCATTGGCAGCGAATATTGTTATGAGGCGGTTCTTTTTTCTCTCTCTCTCTCTCTCTCTCTCTCTCTCTCTCTCTCTCTGTCTCCCCCTTCACTTTCTACCTTCTCACCTCTCACCTCACTCGTCTGGTTTGTGATTTGCACCGAGGCCCTTTTATGCCCTCACGGGTGTCTGCATGTCGACGTCAGAGCCTATTATGCGTGATCCTCACCTTGTGCGTGAATTAAGTAGTACTTACAAGTAGCTAACAGAACATCTATCGCTCTTCCGCTCCGTCATGGGATTGACTTCACGTCACTCCTCTTCCAACGGGTTACTTTGCCCGAAACCTCCAACCCTTGGTCCTTCATCCCACGCTTTAGTAAGAAAATTCAAAATGCGGTGTCCGGTGAGCTGTTAGTGCGCCTCTACGCCTCATCCCAACTTCAAACCCTCGCAGAAGGCTGGTAAGAAGGAGCTGCAACTTTGATAGAATACTTCTGATCCACTGGCAGGTTGAAGTGGATGTTGGGGGCATGGAAGTAATTGTTAATTTTGACGATACCGCAGAAATTTTTCACCCAATCTCGTGTATTCAAATTGTTCTGGCAACCCTATTCTCAGGGCGAGAACAACCCAACACAGCCAATGTTTTTGGGACTCCTCTCACCTTTCACAATCGGACCATCTCGCGACCTTCACCGATAACAAATCCTCTCCGCCATTTTGAATGTCTGCTTTGAGTCTGCCCTGCCTTTCGCCTCCTCTTGAGAGCCACACAAGTTATTAACCCATTTTTCCTTGATTACGTCTCACTGGCTTGAAAGGCGTTTGCTTTATTCATTATTGGACCGGCATCCCACAAGCAACAGTTTTGCCTCATGCCAGTTTTTGCCAAGTGCCCTCGCAGGGCTCTAGAATCAACTCATTAAGAGGAAGTGCTGGCCTCTGCAAGGCCATTGCTTCCCTCGTCACTCAAGAACGAACTCAGGCGCTACTGCGACACACCGTAGTGCATTTCGACTCTGTGAGATGCGATTGACAGCAAGACAGTAGGTTTAATTAATTTGGAGCTGTTTACCGTGGTAATTTTGACTGGTTAGAAGTCATGCCCGACGTGTACGTCAACCTTTCGGCCTCACCCTCGTCACCAGCTTGTCTATAAAGTTTTATCTCTATCCGCTAGACGGGTTGCCGCCAGGTCCAACCGTCGTGAGACGAATTAAAACCTTGGGAAACCCACTATGTCAAAAGCTTTTCCGCTAGTGTCGACTGAGTGGAGTAGACATGAGTCCAATCTCTCTGCCGCCGCTGACACAGCTTAGGGAGGAGGTTGAGGCCACGCGAGTCTCGGATAAATGCTCTGTCAGGCTCTGGTATCACACAAGATGGCGGGAATTACCGGACATGGAGTGAGGTAGAAGTTGACTTTGTCCTCTGTGACATTCAGCATATCTGTCTTCTTATTGCCACTAACACCATGCCAGTGATTGTATTTGAAGCACAGGTTAACGACACGCACTACTTAACTTGCGTCATGGCTTTATAAGTAGTAATTCTGTCAATGTAGTCATTGTGGTGGGATAGTTTATCAAGAGTTAAGTGTCACGTTACCGACTTGTTTAACGTCAGTAGACGCAGCGACGACGTTATCATTTGCGTAGGGGGTAGAATGTTGAGACGACTGGCGATCTGTGTAATGCAGGAGCCTTTTCTCCACCGCACTGACCCACACCACTCTGTCAAGGGGAGGACGCGGAGACGAGACCAGTCAACTGACCCAAAAGTGACGTGTTTAACTAGTCTTTGTGAGAAAAGTGGAGGAGAGCAGCGGCTCACTACTTTTGCTCTAATCGAGTAATCTCATAAAACAAAGGCCTCGTACAGACGTGGAGAGGGAAGTTTTGCAGTTAGATGCATATTCGAAGACTGGCCTGTGGCAGCCCTACTTGTAAGCGATTAGCGGATCCTCTTCCTTTCTTGCCTTCTTATAATCGTGTCCGCAATGCTTCACTATTGCGTGGGGATTCTGTCCGGGAAGGAGGGAGGAACCGGTCCCCCTCCTAACCTAACCCATATACGAAAACGGCGGTGGTGATGGTAGCAGTAATGACTTTTGCCGTCCATAAACTAAGAACCGTGCCGAAGTTCATAGTCCTGTTCAACAGTGGGCACATCCTAGCAGCTCTCATCCCTCTCCGAGTGTGGACACTCGCGGCGGAGTTAGTATCACGGGGTCACTATGCAGATGAAAGTCAACTGGCCAAAGCACCCCTAGTCAGCGGTGACAGGTGGGCGAGGGCGCCGGGAGGAGAGGCATTCATCATGGGGCCGATGTGGCAGTAGTCGTGGTGGCAGTGGAGTCAAGTAGATTCTTTCAATCATCAATCACGTTGCTCACTTCCGTCCCTCAAATGACGATCTTCTGGGAAAGGAGAAAGTCGAGGAAGGAGACTGGACTTCGAGAGTGGCTCTCTTCGAAAGACCCCTCCTCTCCTCTTCTCTCCCCACCCATTTCCACTTTAGTCCCCTTACTTGACCGCATGTGTCCGTGTGTCTGTGTGTGAGGGTGCGAGAGTGCGATTGCGCCCGCCACAGACAACCAACGAAGCCGACCACGAGTGTGTGCGAGAGAGAGAGAGAGAAGGAAGGGGATGGGCTCAAATGAATCATATTTCCTCACATGGTGTGTGGGTTCACTCGAAATAGAGAGGAGAGGGGATAGGGGTAGGGGTATGGTTATCGGTAGGGGAAGGGATGTTGATTCGGTCTAGTCATCGTCCTCCAGTTTCTTCAGGTACTCGCGTTGCTTCTTGACGCAACGGGCCCAAGCTAGAGGGGAAAGAGGAGGGCGTTGTTAGGGGTGATGCGAGGAAGAAGCGAACACCTACCTTCTTTGAGGATCGCCTTCGCATTGTAAATGTGCTTGGCGATTTTCTGACCGAGAGGATCTTTGTCGAAGAAGGCCTCCAACTTGGCTATCTTCTCCTTCACTCGCATTCTCAGAGCCCGCACGGGGTTGGTCTAACAGGGCGGATGCTACGTTACCTGGACCGGTTCAGCGTGGGTCGCCGGACACGGTGCAGTGCGACTGACTTACCTCTCTGGTGGGGGAGAAGAGGGGGGAGGTGGGCGTGAGACGGGTGAAAGGGGGACTTACTCAGCAGCAACGGCGGCGACGACGAGGAGGGAGAGCAGGGCGATGACGATGGCTCGCATTTTGGTTGTCTCACTCAGTGTGGCGGGGATGCCGCAGTGTCGTGCTTTTATACTGGCTTCCAGGTCGGATGGTTGGTTGGCGGCTTGTTTACATGAACCGAGGCCACTTCCGTCGTTCGGGTGTAGATTATGCCCGAAGCCGAGTGAGGATGGCGTGGTATTGAGGATACGTGGGGGACATGGGTGGAGGACATGGGTGGAGGACGCGATGATGTTGTGTTGCCTTTCCTTCCAGCTTCTCCTTCCTCCTCCACTTCTTCTTCTACTTCTTCTCTTTCCTAGAGAATGTCCTACGTGGTTGGATGCGGTGAGGCTTGGCGCCGCACTGCGTTGGTTTTCTTGTCTTTTTGGGTCGTGGCGGTCACATGAGCGTGTTGGAGTAGGCGTGTTGGATTCGGCGGGTTGGAGGCGATGGGATGGACTGCAGGTGGATGAGGTGGAATCTCTGGAGGGATGGGATGAGAATGTCGCGCCACATATGTTGCAATGCTCTTGCACTTGCGTCGTGTCATTTGAGTGTTGAGCCCTCACTCGCCCAGCCATTTACTCAGCCTGTCTCTGCCTCTCTTTTGTTGCGCTTCGAAGGATGCAGACCCCCTCCATCCTCCGCCCTCCACCCTCCACCCTCCACCCTTTGGCACCGCCTTGCATCCCTCCCTCCACTCATCCACTCCACCCTCCATCCACACATCCATCTACACCACCACGTACGCAAACGACTGTCAGCATATCAGTGAAGGCGCGAGTCGAGTTGGCTGAGGACACGAGGAAATGCAGGCGTCTTTGAGGCAGGTAGAAAGCAGTGTTGGAGATGGTGGAATGATGGTGGGGGTCAGGCGATATGGGGAAACCCTTTTGGGCTCTTGGTAAATCGCGTCTCTGGTAAGTCACTAAGGCTGCACCGCGTTCGGCGCCCCACGCTGAACCGGTCCAGGTAACGTAACCTCCGCCTCTCCTTCTCTTTTCTTCTCCTTCTTCTTCTTCTTCTTCTTTTCCTTCTTCTTCTTCTTATTCTTCCTCTTCCTCTTCCTCTTCCACCTCCACTTCTTCTTCTCTCCTTCTACTTCTCATTCAGGAGAGTGCGGTGTGCTGTTGCTTTGCTTTGTTTTGCGTTGAGTTGAGCTGAGTTGCATGGCCTGACGTGGCGTTCGGAGGGGCGTGTGGAGGGTCGTGTTGGAGGCGATGGAATGAGGGTAGGAGGCAGGTGATATGGTGGGCACACTCTGTCTGTCTCTTGGTGGATCGCGTCTTCGGTGTTGATGTGGTCTGAAGTGGACATTCCTGGCCAGTTTAACCCACGTGCCTACGACTGCCGTCGGCCATCGCATGTGAGGTGACTTAAGGTGGTAATAACTTTGAAGAGACTGCAATTTATCTTTCCTGCTCGATTTCGGAATCCACCCTGGGTTCGACGTAGCTCAAAGTTAACGTATTCGATCGCTAATAACTATCATCTTCGGTCACCTCTTTGTTACTCCCGGCTTGACTCTGCTAACGGACATCTCTCAGGGGCGTAAACAATGAAATAAGTGTCAACAGGATGTGATGAGATAAACAAACCGGTCTGTGATTTCCGAAAATTATTCCTCACTCCATCAGTTGCTCTCGAGACTCTCGCATAACGCTACTTTGACTCTCTAAGGGTGTTACATGAATTTGGGTTCAACATCGTGCCCTGATCACTCGCTTCATGCATTTGACCTCCGTGTAAGTTTGGCGAGTGAAGCTGATGCGACGGCTGCTTCGGCAGTGTCGTAGACTCATGCCATGGCGACTTTCCTCCGTCCATGTCGCCGTTAACTTCAGTCGCTCATCTAAATCCATCTCCATCTCAACGTTTACCTCTGCCATAATTCCATTAATGAGGTGTTGAGGCAGAAACATGAAGAAACGCGTGTTTCACGGCGACAAAAATGTGAAACCCTCGAGTGCTCTGTTAGCAGGACATTGGAATGTTTAATCATGGACGAGAATTAAAAGCATAGGCTCCACAATATACTAAAGCTAAAATTTAGAAAAGAAGAGGACTGTTTTGCTCGATACGTGAAGAACTAGCTGACTAAATGCGCCTTCGATAAGTGGACAAATGAGGTAAACTGAACAAATAAATGCCCTGTCGACGCAGTGTTGGCTTTTAGACACACCCCAGCACACGCCATCATCGCAGTGCTAACGACGAAGGAAGCAGGAGGGTGGATGGGGGCCTGCATGTCTCCCTCCGACCTCGCTTCCTCCGTGTGGACTACACATCCGCCCTCACGAAGATGCGCGACGGGCAAAGGGAACGCTTGCACTCACACCGCGCGAATTTTCGAGGTCAACAAAAGTTCGTCCCGCCCAACTTGGTGTTCCTTGTACTCCGAAACCGCTCTGACCAGACTCCATGAAGTAGTTTTGTCAAGTTAGCGTTAGATAAGCTCTCTTTGAACTCTCATACCGTCTTTTTTTCAACACCGTTGAGGATGGTCATAGTACCAAATCGGTGACAGCAAACCGGTAACAGCCCCGGTGACAGAACACCCCAATACCGAAGTATTTGCAGCCCTACAGGCTTCATCTTCAAAGTCAGCGGTCTTGTTCTCTGCCTCACACGGACGTAAACACTGCGGTTGATGCACCAGCGCCGCCATAAACATCACAGCTTAGTAAACAACGGGGCACCGACCATTCATTTTGTGGCGTCAGGCGTTACCGCGACCGACATAACGCTTATCCCCTTTCCTGCCCCTCGATAACAATATATGCTAAAAACTCGGCGTGCGGGTAGGAGACGAGGTAAGGCAGGATGGTTGGAAAGTCCTGAACCTAACGGCGACGCGCCTGGTTCACTCGCAAATCTGCACGGCTGTTCATAGTTTGAGAATTTCGGTTCACTATTTGCGGCAATAGCCAAACTTGATTTAAAGGTGTGCATATCGGAGCCAATGTTCACCTCCGTTCACGGAGACAGCGCACTGGTATGGGAATGAAGAGTTTCGCCACATTGTTTCCTAAGTACTCTTGATTCGAGTTGAAGGATTTCATGCTGCTTTCTCTGGCCACAGGATATTTGTTTATGGCGACGACGCAAAAGTGAGAAGGGAAGAAGATTCTCAAACATCGTAATGAATTTAGAGATGAAAGTTTAAATAATCGAGGAATTTTGGAGAATGAAATTATGGAAAGCGTTTTGGCGGTAATGGCCTGTTTCACCTCTTCCAGCATATCAAAATACCCTTCCCACGACTAGGGATGAATGGACAATTTTTTCGGCAACGTGTTACATAATAAAATAATTAGTTATAGGGCAACACAAGGCAACCAAAATTTAATTGTACAAATATTATGGAAAAATATGGGACCCAACATTGAGATAGTTGAGGAAAGGCGAAATAACGCGTTTGATTGTGTCCTACACGCTAAGAGTGATTCGTAAACAGCGCTTTTCATTGTCTATTTACTGGGACCATTAATTTATCAGCATAGGAAATTTTTACAAATTCACAGATTCACAGCACTCCCCCGTAAACTGCTTTTTTCAAAAAAATAGTTGCACATTCGCCATCAAAAGTGAGGAGTCCTATTAACTGAAATCGAAAAAAATACAAATAGAAAGAGTTATTCCCTTACAATGAGGTATCACATATGATTCGACTAAATACTTTAGTTTGTTCCGTAAATGTTTGTCTAAAACGTCATTTATCCTAACATTTTAACGAACCATACATTTAGGGGGTTCACAATGAGGAAGATTTCTTTACCGAATGTATAAGACATAGTTCAACCATCAACTGAATGCCAGACATTATTATTAGCCACTATAAAGTAAGTAAGAGTTCGAAATAATTGTTCGGTATAGTTTCCGTTGTTTACCAGTGGAAGAATCAGAATCATTCCGCGGACTTAATTTAGCGTAGGTAACATTAACTTAAACTTAGGAAGGAGTATAACACAAAGGCATATTAGACTACCTTTTAAACATGTGTCCCAAATATACTAATCACATATATTAAAGGAAAGTGGACCTCTTGATCGAAGATCCCAAAGTTGGAGAGTGCGCCTTAATTTATAAACATAATAGTTAGGTGCGTTGACACATTAAATCAAACAAAGGGTCAAGTTAATCAATCTCGCAGATACTAATGAAGTAAACACAACACACGACGGTGATCCTGTACAAAAAATAACGGATATCTCAACTTTTTCACAGAGCTTGATATTTAATTTATACGGTGCGTCTAAGGAATTCACTGAGAAAGTCGGTACCACCTTCGTGCATTTGATAATGACAGAGAATTCACGAATGCAAAATTAACAAGACGCAAACAATACCAAAATGCATCGGATTTGCTTGGAATTATTAATTTCACTGCTGTTGGCAGGTCATGAGGCCTGAGATAAAAGAAAGTCCTTGCGGATATGGGGTAGTAAATATGTACTT
Organism: Dipylidium caninum; assembly: GCA_017562135.1. Taxonomy (NCBI): domain Eukaryota; kingdom Metazoa; phylum Platyhelminthes; class Cestoda; order Cyclophyllidea; family Dipylidiidae; genus Dipylidium; species Dipylidium caninum. Next base: position 644,415 of record QEYB01001685.1, on the reverse strand, counting down.
AGACAAAATAGACTAATGCAAGATGGCGATAGGATATCAAGCAATCAGCATGGTGTACTGTGGTGGCCGCTGATATGCTACCCACATTCATTAAAATCTACAGGTAATGGGGCTCTGACGAAAGCTCTAAGTCACGGGTAAAAGTGAGCACAACTTGGGAAAGTTAGTATCGGAAGATCAGTTATACCTGCAACCGAATTTGACAAACATTTAACAAATAAAAGGGAATCCAAGGCAACAGAAGCACACTACGTACGGCTATTTCAACTCCTTGAATAAATACACCCTTGAACTGCCCTTGTTGTGGTAATTTCACTCAATCTCGTTTGTAGCACTCTAGCTGATGAATGCGATGGAAAAGGCCTTCCAGCTTCCTTTGATTATTTCAGTTGTTTTTCCTAAATCGCTTAAAAGTGTACTTGCCCCGAGGCAGAAAATATCACCGCCCCTCTATAATGCATTTTAAACGTGCCGTATGCCCCTTTGTCGTGACAATTTTTTCAGCCCCCTTACCTCCTACCTCTCCATGAGTAGAGTGGATAGGAAAATGGAATGTCAGTTTGTCTCAAAATTCGGGGACGAATAACAAGATGACATGGCAGCGAGACTGATTCGGTTCGTAAACTGTTTAGAATCTTTTATCCAAATTCGAGGTAGTTAGTTGTGGGTCATGAGTCTTCAAGTTGGATTGTATATATTCACACTCGTGGTGTCAAGATTTCGACCTTTTTCGTTCTAATAATCTAGGTAGGTAGGAAACGCTGTGAGTTTGACAATAACAACAGTCACAACGTAAATTTCACTCAACTGCTCTGCGCTACTGAGTCAGGAACCTTCACATCTCATGTAGTTTCACTGTATCCCAATTGGCCTGATTTCACCATTACTCTATCGTCCTTCGTTTCGGTGGTCTAATGCACCTGGCTGTCGATGAGCGGCTACAAATGCAAATGTTGCCAAAAACTACCGATATTCTCATCGAACAATTCTTACACAAAATGGCTATCTAACGAACCATAAGTTAGACATTTTCACCATACAAACTCTTCGCTTAACAGAGAGTCAGTCCGAGTAACAGCAGTTCATGTGTCAACGCCAGTGGCGCGAAGGTCCTTGGCATGAGACATGAACCAGATGAAAGCATAAACAACGGTCACCGGAAGTTATTCGCCTATATAAAGCGACGACGAACCGTCGGTAGAACAGCTAAACGGAATAAGGTGAAAAGTAGAGATGAGAGGCTTCTTCCTGCTCCTCCTTGGCTTTACTGTCCTCGCTGTCGCCATGGTACCTGTTTCTGCCGAGTAAGAGCATACTTTTGTGATGGAAGTAAAAAGAAATGTTTGATACTGTTTCAAACTCATTTAACCTGCCTCTTTCTTCTCTCTCCAACTCTGTAGGGACCAGGATCAGGCAAGTTGACCACTTTTTCATTATTTCTGTCTCTCTCGTATCCACACTAATTCTGCATCCGCCCTCTTAAGTTCCGATTTCCTCTGCACATAGACCATTGTCATAGCCTCCATTCTTTTCTTATAGTCACCTGAGGATTTTAGAAAGAAGGTGCTGATGTGCGTTGGGAAGATACGCCGTTTCTTCCAGGAAGATCCTTTGGGAGTAAAGATAGTGGATCAGTTGAAGGATTTATACTCAATCGCCAAGGAGGCTAGAATGCGCATTCGCAAACGTCTTGCAAAGTACTTGAGGGAATTGAAGGATGAAGAGTAGACTTGTGTGAGAATGTTAGCGAAAGGTAAATAAACTCATCCGTCTTTTCAAAACTTGTTTTTCCCAACCGTAGTCAAGGAGGATTTGTACATCTAAGTCGTTGGAGCAGATCAACTGTAGAAATTAGGGAACCTCGAAGAGCTCTCAACTGGTGAGAAGGCAGGCTGAATACTAATTCTACTAAAAGATGCCATACGTAACTACGTAAAATATAGTTTATGGGCTATTCGTAGTAGTCAATTTAAGGAACTGTGCCTAAAAAGACGCCTTGGGTCGAATGGATAATTAGTGATTAAAAAGATGAGGGCAAAGAATTCCACCCTCTACACAAAGGTGGGAGATCAGTGACACGCCTGATTACCCTTGTTACACGACCTAATCACCAGTTACATGTTTCGTCTTTCCCAATAAATGACATACAATCAGGCATTAGAAAGTGCTACTCGTCCAAGGATGTGGTTACTTGTCTTGCTCAGAGGTGAGCTCCAAGCCATTTGCATCTTTGATATCTCAACTATTAGTGACGTAGGCTGCAAATTATGTTGAAACTAGGAGACTTATTTTGCATCACTAATATTTTCATTTAGAGTCATCCAGCCTGTTGCAAGGCAACGCGGCCGTATGCATTGAAGTTAATTGTTGATTAAAGGCAAGTACGCCACAAATGGGTGCCGATGTTGGATCTGACAGACGTGTCGCATGTTTTTGCCCTTAAAAGAAAGAAGTTGGAGAAGTATGATCGGATTCTCTCGAGTAAAAATTGAGTAAACTAAACTAGCTTGAGAATTTCTGCACGAGAAATAGTCGATAGGTCACCAAAGATTATGAATAGTAAGGTTGTGGGGTATAACTTGTCAAGAAGCTTCCGTGGAACATTCAAGCTTTTTTGTAACTCGGTTAAAATCTTAAATTTCGTTACTTCTTGATACAATCGACTTGCACTAAATCCAGTGACTTTTGGGACTTATTGGAACCGAATAAATAATTCAATGTTTGGGCGCTTACTTGGGTTATTTCCATATACCTCGTTGTGCCTCGAGTGATGATGAGAAATTTGACGGTGAGGACATTATTAGCACGAAGCCATATTGGCAAAACTGGGTTTTATAGGTGGAGAAATAATAAACTCTGAATAGTTTAGAGTGCTAACAACAGATTTTTGAACTAGTGTATGGAATTACTTTGGAATATGCCTCACGAAACAAAAGGAAAAGTTTTAAGTTCTTGTACACAGAGCGCATAAATAGCAATGACGCGGTTAATATAAGAGGTACATGAGTTAATAGCTTTGGGCAGATATTAATGTGAAAGGTAATACCATATCTGGTTGGATTACAGGCGATGTCATGAGCGCCGAAATTGAACGGCTGCAGGTCGTGTTCCCTGGTGCTTTTTGCCATGAGTGACTACGATATCATCAGTAAGGGAATTTGTCGAAAGTAAAACTCACATTCTTTAGCGAACACAAGTGACGGGATCCGGTTTTTTAAATTCAATTCCGCAGATGGTTTGAAGCTCATAGAAAAGTGCGGAACCGACTTCCGTTATTTTCTTTTTCCGTTCAACTTATAAAACATCCTAGAAACAATACTGTAATTTTACTTAAAGGGAGTCGAACAACGCAGCTAAGGTAATATGTTATACACCAGATGGATCTGTTCTTGCTATAAGTGACAATGAAAGGTATTTATTCTGTTAAATTGATTCTTAAATCGACCTACCTCCGCTAATCGCCTCCTATTTTCTCATTAGAATTAGCATTCGTCATAGCAATGATAACACTGAGATCGCTTCAATCCCTAATATGAATATTTCGAAATTGGTAATATCGCCTGACGCAAAATATGTTTGTACGTTTGGACCGTTTAGAAGTGAGTTATGGTTTCATTAATTTTCAAGATCATTCCAACGCATTTTTTATATATGAGCTGAACTAAAGCAGCATTAACTCATCCCGTGCTTTTCTCCACCGTTTAGAAACCCCCGAGCACCCAGAAGGTCAGCCGAATCTCCATGTTTTTGAGGTCGCATCGGGCAAATTAGTCGATTCACGAATCCATATCTTGGCAGAAACATGGTCTGTTTGACTTTTAACCCTAATTTAACAAGGCGACCGCAATGGTCTATGGATAGTAATCTATGCGTGCGTGTATGGCAGGGTGAAATCCAATTTTATACGGAAAATGCTCTTGGTATGAACTTTTGCATCTTCCAAGTTCTTTTTTAAATTACTTCAGCCTATCTATTCATCTTTTAGAAAATAAACCGGCAAAACGCCTGACACTAAAAGGCATGAGACACTGTTCTCTCTCTAAGTCTTCGATTAATCGCCATCTCGCCGTCTACACACCCGGCGAAAAGGTTTGTCTCTTACTTTCACTCCTGAATTTGAGTCTTTTGAGTGTAGAGTACACCTGCAACTGTTTACATATATGCATGGCGAAATAGTGACTGCGTTCCAGTGGCTAACAAGTCATTCTTCCGTGCTGACACTGTATCCTTCCACTGGAGCGATATTGGGACAAGTCTCCTCGTTCTTGCCTCTACTAAGGTTTGTTCTCCACATTGCTATTAAATCTGTGTTTTTCCGTTCACTTGTCGCGTGTTGCTCAAGATCACTCGCAGCATCCAATTTCATGTGGATTTCTAATCATTTACAATTTCGAATGTGAAGACCGAACCAGACTATTGTAGTTGAGTGGTGATGAAATTAATTTGAAGTTTTCTTGTAATATAAATACTGTAATTTCAGTTCTGAGTATCAAGGTTGAATTTTTTATATCGCGATCACGCCTAATCTGATGCCGAAATCTGAAATCGTCAGATTTGTTGCAAAACGTTTATTATCTTGCTTTCAAAAATTCCAATCCGCAGATGAGTGAGAACAGTTACTATGGTGACCAGATGCTTCATTTTTTGACCACCACGAAGAGCGGTGATTCCGCCTCCGTACCGATGCCTCGGTCGGGCCCGATTCATCAGGTCCTCTGGCGTCCCTCAGTTCGGCCACGTGAGAGACCCTCAGACGAACAGTTTGTTGTCTGTCAAGGGTGTAAGTACTTATGATTTATCCAATCTTAAATATTTACTACTCGTAGTTTTAAACTCCCATACTACTTGGTACATCATGTTCTAGTAGCCTGGGATCTTCCCCTTTCTTTATTTTATGCGTCTTCTTTTTATCTGATGACGTTCGTTTATTTCGAGCATTTGTTAATAACCTATTCCCTTTGAGGTGCTTCTGAGGGTATTTCGTTGTTCCTATTTCTGTTAATTTCACACTAAAGGCATTGAGGTGGGATTTAATCGAAGTTCACTGACGCCAAAAATTTTGCTATGCCATACCTGAGGATATCATCTTGTACGAGCAGGCTTCAAAATTCTCGTTATTTTGTCGTCAATTAATATATTTTGATGTTTCGTAGTTTTTCTCTTATTGAAGTTAGTCTACTTTTGCTGGTTCTTTCATTAATTCCCTCAATTTTTACCTCTAATTTCATGCATATTGGCTGTTCACAGTTGAGGAAGTTATTCACCTGATATGTCGTCTGAATAATCGTAGATCGCTGATTAAAGTACAGCCATTTCAACCCCCCCCCCTCCTTTTTTAATGTGAACGCGTTTAGCTTAATATTTTGGATTTGTTGAGTTTTCGTGGTCAACGTACTTGCAGGTGCCGTTGCCACTTTATTATTTTCACACTTCTGAGAATTGATTAGAGCATTGCTTCATTGCATCATTTGATAATGATAGATACATAAATTATGGATCGCAACCCTATTTGAAAGGGCGGCGTTGTGTTTTTTTCTCCTCCAGTATTTTCCTTTTCCTAGAGTTACTTTTCTGCCTTAGAGAAGTATGCTATTTGTAATTTTAGCCCTGCCCTCTACGGTGATGATTTTTAACATTAAATGTGAGAAACTCTACTCTTTCGGCACGGGCCCCTGGAATCAGGTTTATTTCAACCCTCAGGGCACTCTTCTACTAGCCGGAGGGTTTGGCAGTCTTGACGGTAGTGTTGCTGTATGGGACTACAATAATCGACGTCGTATTTGCGAATTTTCTGCGCGCAACACGACCTATTTGGGGTGGTTGCCTGATGGTGAACATATTGTAACCGCCACCACTACCCCACGCCTTCGGATCGACAATGGGCAAGTATCCGAGTCCCCTTTTTTATTCGCACCAACGCTATCATACTGATGCTTTTTCTATTCATTTTGATGTCTTTTTTGCATAGATAACAGTTACGGATTTAAATTAATGTGCTTGTCAAGTCTTTTCTTATAATATTTACATTTAAGTTCTTGTTCCCAATCAGTTTTATACGGATACGCATTCCGGACGACATCGACACCCATTTAACATGAACGTTAATCTTAAATGTTTTTATTTTGGCGACACAAACGAAATTTTTCCTCAAGCCTTCCCCATTCAACCCGTTCGACAGCCTTGGATTTTCAATGAATTTATTCATAAAAGATGAACTCTTGTCCATGATCTTTTAACCATCCTTCTCCTTTGACAATGGTCTTCTGGCATATGGCTCGAACATTTCGTTTGCACTTATTTTTACATATCATAGGAATTATTTGCACTTTAACTGGTGTCTTGATTGTTTCAAAAATTTAGTTTCGAAAAGAAGCAGGGCTATTCGAATTAGCATAGGGTTTAAACGGTTTAACTACGGGTCTGCCAGGAATAGGAACTTTATTCTTTAATGATTTGACCAATAATGTCTACCAGCCATGGTACTAGTGGTTGAAGTTGCTTATACCTTAGGAGCACTGCGAAACGTGTAGAAGCCTCCATCTTAATAGCTTTTGGGTTATTTAAATGACTACAGCATCTTCCGAACTCAGATATTTGATCATATGTAGCTAAATCTGCTTTGGACTGTATGGATATAGACGCTCTCCCAAGCTTTACTGGGGCAATGACCGTCTGTGGAGGCTATACTAAAAGGGGACTTGATGGAAATCTATCTTGAGTGACAGCGTGGCGTATACTTCGTACTTACAACTTCTCTAGGTGGACCATATGGCACTTCTCAGGACGACCGGTGTCCCATCAGACCGTACAAAAACGGGAAAACCCACGACCTGCCACAGTGGATCTTCCTGCGGCCACTGAGCACGAGTTGTACCAGGTCCTTCTTCGTCCCTTGCCCCCTGATCAGCTACCCGTGACCCCTTCGTTGTCCACTGGCCAGGCCTCTGATGGCAAACCGGTTGCTCAAGTAAGAAATCATCGTTTCACGTCGAATGCTGACTTTTTTCGAAGAGGAATAGGCGCGTCAACTTTTTTTTTCAAGTTTCTCTTCTCCATTTATTTCACTGCAATTTATCATCTCTTCCATCAAACTGAAACGTTCATTGGTGACATTGTGCATTGGCGCTTCTTTATCGTCTCTATTAAACTCTTCTTCCGATGGAATTCTGTCTATATCATCTAAATTACGTCAATTCTTATTCTAATTTTTTATTTTAATTTTTCATATTCGCTTTACACGCTTAATTTTACTATAATTCCACTTTTTCTTCGGCATGGGCGCAGTTTCTCTTGGTCGAGTTTAAAGCAATTTTTTTTTCATTCCTGCGCGTCGCCCCCTCGTACCACTCAAGCCGGTAATCCGAGTTTACCTACATATCATTATCTCTCCTATCGTGATTCACGTATCCTGGAGCACATTTGCCACTAACTGCTACGGATAGACCTATAAATGCAACATTTTTTTATGTCGTGAACCATTCATTGGATTCGCCATGTCTTAGGAGTATGTCGGTGCCGTTATTGGTTCACCTAATGCGAGTCTATTCACTTGCATTTTCTCGTTTCGGTCATCACTTTTATGACATCTTAGCGTTTTGGAGATGTCAGAACAACTCATTGACTTTGCTTTAAGGTGTGGTTCAAGTCTACGAGATTGATGCGATTTTAATGCTCCCAACCGAGAGCGAACATAGTAAAGGCCTCTTCGAGGGGAAATTGCCGTCAGAACCACTCGTATTTAGAAGGTTGAAGAGAAAGAGAGGTCGGGTCAACTTTTCCAACCCTCGACTTACTCCTGGACACTAATTTCTTACTCTGATGGACTGTTTTCTATCGAGATCTTCCACTTTTTTTTCTCATTCTCTTCTCTCACGCCAGAAATCACCCTTTTTACGTCCCGAGAAGGTAACTTCCGGGTGAGTTTAATACTACCAACCGGAATACATCAGTCTGGCAGGGGGTTTGTTTACTTTCAGTTTATCACAGGGCGTTTTGACTGTAGCTTTAAAGCCAAATATTTACTTACAGAAGGAGGAAATCGTTTTGCTGGATGTTTTCTTCAGTATTTCCTCATTGCCACTGTTCTCTAAAGATGTTAAATAGTGGTGATGTGTGTAAAATTCCGAGAACTCCCCCCTGTCACGTTCACTTTATGCCATATCCTCATCTGCATTTTTTAATGAGTAGTTTTTCATGCCTAAGGGTAGCCTTTTTAACCTACGTTTTGATGTCCTTTCTATTCTTTTTGCTCTCTCCAGCTGCCGGCAGTGCGCTTGGAGAAGCCCAAGGCCTATGTTCCACCTTCTTTACGAAATCGCTCAGCCACCGCCATCCACGCGGCCAATGTTGCTTCCGGTCGACCCGGTCGTGACCTTCGTTCCGCTGCCCACCTCACTTTTACATCAGATTCTGCTGCCGCCTCCCGAGGACCTGTTGGCGGTGTGGCTATTGAGACGGCAACCTCAACACAAGGTCTCACTCCACTCTTGCAGGAATCTTCCGTGGTGCCTAAGCGAGCTTAAACTCTCACACCCCTTTTATGCGTGCAACATTGACGTCAGCTGCTACTCCGTTTCACTAAAAATCTTTCCATTCCCTAAGTGGATTCACTATGAATCGACGATAAATGGGATATTGAGTCTCCATCTCCGTTTCCGTTTGTTGATTATTATTTGGTGGTGTGACAGTATCCGTTTTACTCCAACTTTTAACGTTGTAAGGACCGTTTTTGGGGATCCTGAGAATACAAACTGTTCGGTCCAGCCCAGCCACTGACCACCAGCCTCCGTCATGATGAAATAACAAGTGCGAATCCTCTAAAATCCCGTAGAAGATAGCTCAATGACCGAATCAGAATTTCCACTGGCTCGTTATCACCCAGCTTAAAAGTTGTCGCTGATCAACTAGAAAACTTATTCGCTTTTATTTTTACTATTTTAACGCACTTCTCGCTGATCCTTATCTATCATAAAGGAAAAATTCACGTCTGTAGGAACTCTCACCCTACTTTCTGTCATCCATTCACTATCATGGAGGCGCTTTTCTTAGTTACTGGAATTTTTTGAGTAGCAAAAAACTAGTTCCTTTTAAGGGAAATCGACGCAGGTGAAATCTTGACGAAATTTTATGTTGAGGCCCGAAGGGAGTCTTGGGTTTTGTGGCCACTTTACCTCTCCACTCGGCTAATTCACCCTTACAGTGGAATATTTAACTGCCTCGTGTACGATTGCATCAATTCCACTATTTTTCATATTTTTCACCTCAGGGCGGCTTTCCAGTCCTCACTCCGGTTCTTGGTTTTGTTGATTTGTGTCATTAGAGTCGTTTTTAGGCTCTCAAAAGAAACGACGTAGGAAAAGATTTTTGTCGAATTTCAACACTTTACTAGAGTGACTTCGACATATTAAACCAGCCACTTTTTCTACTTACTCAATGTTTTTTTGCAGGTTCAAAGAAAAAGAAGAAGGTCGCTAACGCTAGCCAAAATGTGGAGACCGCGCCTGCGCCGGGCAATCAGAAGGAGATCAACTTCTTAAAGAAAGTACTTAATCCTTCCTTTTTGTGTATATCTTGACTGGCTACTCTCGCAGCTCACAACTTATTTTTTAACCCCTTCTCTGATTTTCTGCTACCGTTTTTAGAAATTGTGTGAAATTGAGAGGTTGAAGGTGTTGCAGCAGACAAAGAAGTTGGAGAACACGCAGCTGGAGAAGATAGCGAGGGAGGACGCTTTGCGTCGCGAGTTGGAGCAATTGGAACTTTGTAAATATTCCTAAACTCCTACCTAACTAAATAAATCAAGATTCTCTCTTTGGAGTTGTGTCTTCTCTCTTGCTTGTGTTGTCTTTGAAGTTGGTTTGAAAAGCCCTTTTTGGGTTACTTTTTAGCGCCATGACACCATCACCCTTTCGAATGAAACGATATAAGTGTAAGTTAATGATGAGAGGGGGAGAAGAGAGTTGATGGTTTTTGTAGTTACCTTGCCAAAGTCGGTGAACACACCAGGACCCTTAACTGAGCGAGGAATACAGGGATTCGTCATTTACGTTACTTCGTGGTCATTGTTTGGTGAGGGTCGTTTACTTAAATGGTTTTAAGTAGCACGATGTTCAACTGTTCTTATCTTCTCTAGGCGTTTACTTGATTTGGGCGTACGTTCCGCATCAGTACTTACACAGTCTGGGATTCACATACCTTCCCTCAAGGTAACCTTTCTAGTTTATGATGGAATTAACGTGTCTCCTTTCCCCTCCCCTCTGACTGTCTGTTTGATCTATTCGACACCGATAATTCTAACCATCTCTAAGACCCATTCCTAGTTTCCACGTCGTCTATAGCCCATCTCATTCATGCCTGGGCTAGATAGCTCTTAAGAGGTCAAATTTTGCCAAATACTCGGTGATATCTGTAGTCTAATTAATGTTCCTTCAGCTTTTCATCTGTTTTTTTTTGGTAAGCCTAGTTAAGGTGACGTTGGAGACAATTTGACCTATGAGCGAGTGTCTCAAACTCTCCTTTTTTATGATCTTGTTGATTGAAAAAACCAAATACTTAAATTTTGCTTGTCTAATTGCGAACGTCAATAATATACGTCGAAGGTCTGGACTATTCGCACTCCGCATGCCGTTTACCAAAATGCCAGACCAAATAGTTCGCAGTTGCTTTCAAGGCTATCTCCGTTGACGATTTAAAAGGGTCCACGGCGGTCAATTATGAGTGTTTCTTTGATGTAAAAAGCGAGGAAAGGTCGTGTCAGGAGACTCCCTCGCTTCTTTTAACGAAAATCAGGAGTCATAGTGATGATTAAGTTCTTCTTTGAAGCATGAGAGTGTTCAGTCAACAAATCAGTAGCGCGGAAGCAGCAGTCTTTGTTGCGGATGTTTGGGCTTTTGATTGAATTGCCATCTCTGTTCATCTCCCCAGCTACGTAGAATGTGATGGACGCGCTTAGTGATTATTCAAATTTGACCTGACAAATTTACTTTACCCATTTAGTCAGGCTATCTCCTTCAGCATTTGTCACTTTGTTTTCAGATGGTGGGCAATAATCGTTCCGTGGACCCTTCTGATAGGTTTCTTGAGCGCCGTTGGCATCTACCTCTGGATGAATCGTCATCTGGTCCATCCTCCATCCTCCATCAACCTCATTTGTGGTGAGACCGTCTGTTTCTCCTCCGTTTGCATCATCCTTTTTCATAATTTTTTATATATCAGCCTTCCGTGCCCGACGTCAGGTTTTAAATGCTCAAAGATTCAGACTTTCACAATTGTGACAAGGGAAAGATAGAAGGATACTGATACATTGTGACAGCTCTGTAATGTCATTTCGTGTTCACATACTGTGCTGAGGAGTGGTGTGTTCATCTTTAAAGTTGGCACGAAACTGACCACAACCTCTGGGCTTCTTATTAATCGCGAAACTATAAAGACATGGCTCTTGGTAATCTCATCACACAACTTCCATCCTCGTCTCCGCCTTCCTGCCCAGCGCGTTAGCGGTGGCACGGAAAACGGCAACGATATTTAGAATGTGTGGAATTTCGGCTTCTGGCTCCTGACTGGCAATGCATCTTCATGGCGGATCTTGTTGAGAAGTAAATAAAGTTGGTCGCCAATCCCCGGGCTCGCATACAAGATTTGCACTCTGGCCTCAGAAAGGCCTAACTAACATGTCATAGGAGACGCAAACTGTGAAATACACAAGGCTTAAAAGGAGTAAGTCCACTGCCTTGACTTGTTGCTGTTGGTAGACCGCACGAATTCGGAATTGGGTCTTTACCTACGGAAGGACAATAGTAAGGAAGACAGGGAGCTTTTTGAAACGCAACAGGTGAAGCGTGCCTTTATACCGAATGGGAGTGTTATGCCGCCCACTCTTGATCTCAGTCTCGATTGGGTCAACAAACAGCTCTACCTGCGGCCACAGAGACGCTTTCCCTAATCTTTAATGCCTCCTCCATTCTCGTTTCCTCTATCTCTTGGAGGTTTTTACTACCTCATCTTATGTGATGCAATTTGTCGTACTTGAATCCCCTAAATGTTGGCCCCTTAAGGAACTTTCATATGTACATATGAGTAAAGAAGTAAAAGCTTACAAGTGAGAGTCTAAATGAAGGTGGGGAGAGTGAGGAGGAAGAAGAATGTGATGTAACAAGTCTTTAATCAGATGGGTGAAAGGGAAACCGACTGATGTCCCCCACTACCGCAGCGTTTCCTCACTCAATACTTAGTTATACCCAGAAATTAAGAAAAGTGGATGATTAAGGAGAATGACGGTTTGTTGTCAGAGAGTGGCAAGATTTCATTGAATGCGCAGAGTGGCGTCATCTGTTTTGTCAGTTGACTCGGTAAATAGGGCATTTCGTCAAGTCTGGACGAACTTCAGACAGCTTTTTTACGCCTCTACCACTAATTCCAGGCGATGGAGTCGCATCCCGCTGCACAAAAACGATCTTAGATGACATTCGTCTCCCAGTCGGGCAGTGAAAGGACAAGCAACACACCCGATCAGCCTTCTCTGGTGGGTGGAGGTAGCCTTTCGCTGGCAGTTAGCGGGGACTTGTGCTCGAAATTATGTTGAAGGAGTATTTGGATCGACTTGGAATATGCATGCCCAAGTTGTGTATGCCGAAAAACGTAGCAGGCATCCTGGGGAATGGGAAAAGAGCAGACGACCGGTCTACTACCACTCACCTAATAGTAAAGTAAAATTTATCTAAACCCCATGAACTTCGGATGGCTGCGCGATTTCACCTCTTCGCGACCCATGCCTGTTTGCTGGCATCAGATTTGCAAGAAAAAAATAAACCCGATTTTTCTCCAGTAAAATCTAGTTAGTAAGGAAGCCAGCACCATTAGCCTTTCGTGACTCTTCTAACTTCACTCACTGAATTTGTATAAAGCAAAAGATCAGAACAAGAGAAAACAGAAGACTTGGTCAGTCGGCACAATTTTCATTAAAGGAAATTCAACTTGGATACCCACCAAATGTACACAAACACATTGGCTTCTAGTAAAACTGCAAGTAGAAAAGAAAGCACAAGATGACAAATCTTTCCTTTACCATATCATTCCGCCTTAACTTTAGGTTTTTCCTCTCTCAAATAGAGGTAGACAAAGGAGAAAAGGAAAACACCCAGCATCATTGAGATAGCACTTGCGTAGTAAGGGTAGGCTGACGTGATGAAGCGCTCATACTGAGTGTGAGTGAATGGACGGACAGATATCTAAAAAATGAAAAACAAAAATTCTCCAAGAAGCATAGAAAAAGGAAATGAATAAATAAAACAGGGAATAACCTGTGTAGCGCTAAAGATTGAAGTATAGCCAATACGATGGTAATCTACAACCAGTTTGAAAACTCCGTACACATCAGGTAGTAGCTTCATGCGCATCTCATACCCATGGTCTGTTCGCCTAGTAAGGATAAAGGCAAAGGGCGCCTACCCTCGAACTTGAGATTCCTTCGTATGAATGGATCAATTCGAATTAGCTCCAATTGAACATCCTCAGCCACATAATCTCTCCACACCCCATCTACACCTTTTTCCTCGATATCAATTCGATAGACGATCTCATCCATTATGGTGTATTCGCGGCGTGGAGACGACTCACCGACCTTATGATGGGAGACATTTCGGACACGAAGAACACCGGATTCTCTGAAAGTCCATCGCGACAGTTGGTCGCAAAACTCAGCATTGCTTGAATGTTCATATCTGAAAGCGACGTTATGATTTAAAAAAAACATAGGAGACCTACCGTTCCTTGGTTATCATATTATAGACGGGTGACGAGTAAAAAGCATCAGAAAACATTTCAAGTGAGCCGGTAAAGACAACTCGGGCGTTATTTCTTGCCTGTAATCCGATGACAAGCTGAGTGTTTTTTCCAACTGTGGTAGGATACTGTATAACTGGTTTTTCCGGATCGTAAGAATAAGACTTAGCTGACCCATGTAAAATATCAATAAGAAGAGGATTAACGGAGTCGGTAGAGATACTATGAAGTCAATGTTACTAAGAACAATAGAAATCACCCCACACCACGATAGAGAATGGGAGTTTTAAATTCTCCAGTGATGACGGGAACTTGAACTGAATCACCAGAACTTGCGACGATTAAAGTATGCTAAAGATAATAGTTTTAAAGTAAGAGGTGTTTACGTCGCCATCGTCCATTTCATCGAAATTAAAATGATCAATGACAAAGGTGTTTGCTGCATCAAATTCAACCCCACATTCTCCAGCAAATTCCCTAACTGCCTCCCCAAGCTCTGGACTCCCCGCAACAAGAACATTGCCACCACCGTCAACGAAATCGGTTAATGCTCTAACATTAACATAGCCACCAAATTCTACAGTAGGTCATAAGTTAAAACTCCTTGCCTCTGGTAGTTGGAGCGAATATGATTATGTGCTGGTAAATATACTCGCCAAACTGTTTAAGATTCAGAGTAGAATCGTCAGCATATTTAAAAGTAATGTGGTAATTGCGACCTATAAGAAATGTAAGTCGAGATCAATTAACTTGTTAGAGATTTGAAGAACCGGGAATGGGTGTCGCGAAGAACAATATTTTCCAACAAAACTAGGACATTTCTGTCGTCAGCTTTGCCTTGAGCGTAAGCTAAAAGCAGAAGAAGTATACAGGACGAAGTCCACATTGTCAGACAGCCAAAAAAGGCGGCGCAGTGAACGTGTAACCCGGAGCTAGTACAAACAAAGCATGAGTGTTCAGTAACTTTTAAATTTCAACCTCACCAAGTGGTTAAGGTAGACCAAAAAGTAAACGTTGGAGTTTGGCCATTATATATCTTGGGTGTAAAACTACCATTGCCACTACCAATCCGCTTTCAGTACAAATGTTCCTATTATTTGAAATAACTAATCTGTGGGAAAGCCGAGTGTAATAGTTTAGTTGAAGTTGTTGAAGAACTAAAAATTATGGCATAAACGGGTTGGTGTAGTGTAAATGTGTCTTAGCACCACAGCATACAACCAAAATTAATTCACTCTCTCCTATCCCTCTCCCAATGTTTTTGAAATCAAAAGGCTATTGTACTAACTTTGGGACTCCTACGTGAACTCCCTCCGCATTTAAGCCAAATTGCCGCCAATTTTAATTTCGTCAAGGCTAGTAGGCTAAGAGAAGCTGATAATCACTAATTTCCAGGATAGTTGCCTTCCTGAGAAGTCTCACCGAATACCACT
Organism: Dipylidium caninum; assembly: GCA_017562135.1. NCBI lineage: Eukaryota > Metazoa > Platyhelminthes > Cestoda > Cyclophyllidea > Dipylidiidae > Dipylidium > Dipylidium caninum. Next base: position 629,203 of record QEYB01001685.1, on the reverse strand, counting down.
TTCCGCGATTGGTTGTTTCAAATGGAAATGCACTATTTTAGCGTCGGCTAGAGTGTATTCAATTACATCTATTAAAGGGTACTGGGGGGACTGACGCGGCCCGAAAATCTTACGAGCTCCTCATTCTTAATAAGACGAAAGAAGTCTCAGTTTGCACCGTTAATTTGTGAGGATGACGCCAAAAATTTAAATAACCGTTCTTTTTAAAAAGACCGGCTAGTTTGACAGAGATGATAATCCGTCTGAGAAAAACGCACCTGATTGGGGCCAAGGCCGAATTAATCAAAGACATTTTTTATTACTCGGTTTAACGCTCATCCAACGATGATTCTTCCGGTTTTTGCATATGATTGTGTCAATGCTTTGAGTCAAGTTCGATGGTTACGGTCTTTTTACATTTATTCTATGATAAGGGTAATAATACTCGGAAGCACATGTTTTAATTGGTATTTTCCTGAATTTCAATATTCCGTCTCTTCTAAAAAGAAAGACAAACCTTACTAGAAAAACAAAATCTATTTTTGCGTTGTATAAAAAATTGTTTCATGTTTCTCATTAATTTAATCGATTTACACATAATATATTAACGACCAACTCATAAAAGTCGTCCACGATAAAGCGAATTTTGGTTATCAGTAAAAAAAGGGGAAGAATGGTTACTTCATAGTAAGTTATTAATCTTAGAAATTGTTTGCAATATTTTTCTTCTTAACTTACTTCATTTTCGGAAGCAATATCATGCTTGGATTCCAACTCTTTAACCTTCATATCATAGATATTCTTCTGTTTTGTAAGATAAGCTATACCCGATGGAGAACGCGAAACTGTGTTTAAACAGTGATTTCCAGGGTGGTGGCATGGTTCGTCCCACGTGCCATGAAAATGACCAAAAGGATTTTGGCCCGGAATACGGTCCTGTCCGTCCTCTAAATGCCCTCGATCATTTGCAATGAACCTTGTCGGCACTTTCCTCGACTTTGCGTGCTACAAGAATCAAATGTAATAGAAAATTCAAAATAGACAGAATGAGAATGATGCAGATTAACGAGCTGGAAACATGCATGAGGACCAATGACATACACGAAACATTAAAAATTTCGGGCTTAAGCATAAAAGCACGATAAAACGGTGCTTGAAAGAACTCAGGATGTTTAGCTCACGTCGGGAACCTTCTTCACAGGGCCATAATAATTGCATCTTTTGGACAAAAAGGCATCCTCGAACTAAGCGGAGAAAGGGTAATCGGTTGGCTTACACACTTGCTCGGCACAGTAATTTTTTGACATTTGAGGCCAGCAGTGATTAGATGCTCAATTGCGGGACTTGTAGTGCCGCCGTTATGTAACCAACAGAGAAGTTATTAATCGATGAAGACAAACAAAATGGTTTGCCAATATCATCTTCACTTGAATAATTCGTAATGTAGGTAATGTAAACTTTTACTCCTCTGGGCATGACTCTGCTTCATGCTTGGCAAGAATGATAGCCTAAGATTCGAGTTTAGATTTAAATAACCGTTGGCATTGTAATTCTCACGTCCAACAACTACATTCATTTATGAATCGGTCCTTCCACATTTATATTTTTAGCTTGTTATTAAGAATGGCGCGTAATTCAGTTTCGCCCTGATCGCCGGTCGCAGTGTTTATGGATCCCCGCTCTCATGAAGATCACAATTTCAGATCTGATCTCTTGACTTCAAAATCATGTTCTAATGTGAGTTATAATCTATTGTTATTACTGCACATGCTACTGGCCGCTATTTTTATATCTGGCTGGATGACTTTGTTTTCAATCAATCAATCAATCTTGTAATATCGCCTCAGTGTATTTATTATAGTCTGTAACACTTTTATAGCCCAGTTGTCGCAGAGTCTCGGAACACGCGTCGCGTCTGATGCATGCTGCCGTTCTTCTCAAGACATTCTTAATCCAACAGCATCAAAACCAGACTTCCTTCAACTCGAATTCGCATCTTGACAACACGGACGCATCAATATCGCGTTTTCATACTGATTATGCTGCCTTGCAACGTCAGGTTGAGGCTGGCCTTGTTTACCAAAGGGAGGTCCAACAGCTTCGTAAAGAATTGGAATTCCACCGTGTAGGTTCTAACGATATTCACTAAGTAATTTTTAAAAATGTAGGATGCAATTGTAAATTATAAACAATTGTTGAATGATGGTAACAGTCTCAGGGAAGAACTTCGCAGTGAGCTCACTGAAGCTAGAAAATCTGCTTCTATCGCACGTGCAGCACTGGAACAGGAAAAGCGGAGTGCGAATCGCCACGCGAGTTCAGGTACCTCAAGTCCTCCCAACGGCTTTAGTCGTTGGTTCGAAACATATAAAGAGGAAGCTATTAAACTTCGCGAATCAGTCCGTTTATTGACTAATAAGGTAGCTTCTTTTTGTATTACCGAGTAAAACCTAATTTCTAACAGGAAATAGAGTTGTCAGGACTAATTTCACGATTGAAACGTTATACTGAAACGGAATTACAACGAATGATCAAAATAAAGCAACGCGAATCGTCCTCAATGTTTTCTGGTTCTTGGTTTTTGGGTCTCTTGGGCTTGCTTGGTCTGCCTTGTCCTTCCGCTCTTGAGAAACATCTTTTAACCCCACCCGTTTCTGCACAATCTCCACAACGACGGCCTTCTAAGCGTCGTCGCTGCAATGTTTCGGTTTCCAGTTCCTTTGAAAGACATCAGTCAGCTTTGGAAAGTGTTCTTAGTGAGCTGGACGAAATAAACAGCAATGTAGCCGTCAAGACGCCTGATAAAAACCTACAACATCTTTCTCGTACTACTTCTTCCTCTTCTGGTTCCTCTAACTTTGTGGACATACCAGTGTCAAGGGAGTTAAATCACCCTGGGAAGAGGATTCGGCGAGACGCGGATGCTTCCCCTTCAATTCAGCAGATTAAAGTCGCTCAAACGGACCTATCATCTGCTACTCATCAAAAGTCTCGTAAATTACCTGAAATTGGAGTGTGTTTTAGTCTCTCCGATTATGGTGAGTCTCATATCAAATGGACTTCTTCATTTTGATTTTGAATTGAATAACTTTACTTGATGTCGGTTTTTTTTAAATGTCCGTGTACTGAAACCATAAGTACTAGTTCTAATACCATCCTTTTTGCGTTACCCAGCCTCTATAGATCAACTGTCATGCCTCTTGGTTGATTATTAAGGATTTGTTTCCGTTTTACATAATATGCTCCTAATTATGTTGTCTAAAAATGTTTTCTTCACATAAAGTAGACATAAACATAGGATCAGCTTTTGCTGTCATTACGTTGTGGAAATGCTAGTTCTCATATCCACCTTTTTGCATTACCCATCCTATAGGGATCAAATCTCCTTTTTCTTAATGATTAAGAGTTTTTTTTCGTTTGATACAACGAGCTCTTAACTGTATCAACGGCGGATATTGTTTTACATAAAGTGGACACAAAAATATGAATGGCTTCCACTATTATTGGTTTTTTAATCATTCCAAACAAGTTCACTTTTACCGCATCCTGATTTCACTTCTTTGCTTTTTTGCTAAGCAGTCCCGATTCTGCTCAGGTAGGGCAGTACATACAATAATGATTACTTACAATGTGTGTATATACATTTATAAACCAGCCTACGCGATTGCAAAGTCTATTTCAAGGGAAAAGGAGGCGTTAGACGGCTGTAGTTGTCTTACTCGATCCAAGTATTCTGACGTGGTATCGAATTAGACTCTTTCTAACACTTCAACAAGCGTAATTTCTGATCAGTGACGGTTTATATATCGAGTTTTTTTTAGAAAATATACGTTTATTTATGGTAATGTCATGGTTTATTTAGCATAAATGGTCAATGGGAACCGATAAGTTGTATTTTCTTGCAAAAAAATGCAGAAGTGTTGGACAATGCGCCCTCTTGTGTGCACCTTTTTCCACATTTTTTTAACGAGATGTCGGGCAATTTCTTTTGAATTGTATTAAAATTTTTCCTAAGTAACATTTTGAGCCTAACAAAAACCTCTGGGTGCTTCCTTTATCTTATTTTAAGCCACGAATGGAGCTTGTGGTATCTAGGGTAGATTCGTCGAATGTCTCTTAACGTAGTTCACAGGTTCCTTAGTCCTACCACAAACTACCCTCTTAAGCAGTGTTTAACAACTGCAAATGTTTCTATGGTATAGTTAACCTTCCATTTTGACTTTCTTCCATTATTTTTTTGGTAGGCAAATCAGGAAAGAAGAATGTAAATAACGGTTCGGTGGGGAATTGTAGTCCCCGTTCGCAAAGTAAAGCACAGTCACCTGCGAAAATTTCTGAACCCTCTCTCCATTCCCCGATTGCGCCGATTCTTCCCGTACAAGCAAACACTGATGGGGCTCTCAATGGCTTGAACGATTCCAGTGAAACAGCGGTAGTTGACTTGGATGACACAGAACATTTGCCAATGATCGAAAATCACCCCCTTACTGGTCAGTTAGAAGTTATTCAGCTACGATTTGATTTGGAAGTGCGAGTCCTTATAAAGCATTTTTTTACCTTCGTAGAATCAGAATTCCCTTCACCTGTTCTACGCCCATCCTCCTCCTCGGACAAATCTCCTAAAAGCAACTCGGAGAAAGTAAAACCGGGAAACCAAAATCATTCCCGTTAGTTTTGCTTCATTAGTACTGCCGTCAGCACTTTGCAAGAGCCAATGTCCTTCTCCTTTTTAATTTAGAGGTAAACGGTCTGAAAGAAACTCATTCAAAGAAGAAAGCCGAAAAGAGTCGCAAGTCTCGTAAAATCGTTCCTACCGTCGATTTACCATCAATGGACCGTGTCAAAACACGTCCCTCGGTTACTACAACGCGGCAGAAAAAACCACTTTCCCTGCCCACATCCTTAGCCGAAATCATCACGGCCAACTTTTCCGAGTCTATTTTTAATTGGTTTAATGATCTCACCACTTGGAAAGTGGATAAGGAGACATCTTCTGAGTCGCCACCTCAAGTTCTCGAATCCAAGCCGGCGTCACCCTCTCCCGATTGTGAGGACAAAGAAAACGGTCTTCCCCGGAAAATGAGTATTCCACTGGGTAGTTGCATTGGAATGGAGTCGGGTATTGTTAGCACTCCTCAACCGCATTCCCTTCTCGAAAATCTTATTGCCCATTTCGCGGGTCAGAGGACCTTCTCTCACTCTTCCGCGCCCCCTATACCCATGGATGTTGTCGGTGAGGCGTTAATTCGCGCCTTAGAATTGGTTCCCTCCGCTAATTCAACCTTTCCTCCGCCCCCTCCCGACTCTGTCTTGCGAGCTGCTAGCTTCTTGAAGGTGGTAGGCGAGCCTCAAGAAACATCGGCTTTTACCACATGGTTTCGTATTCGCCTTAACGCCAAGAAAAATCGTCGTTGCCTCCCACGATCACCACTACAAATTTACCGGCTGGCGCAGACTGCTTTTTTGGCTTGTGACCCTCATCGACGCGAGCAACTGCTTTACCAACTCGCCATTTTTCTCCTCTTCACCGGATACACCTCATCTCCAATATCATGCCTTCTCCTCGTCTTTCCTCGCATTGCCTCCGCTCCGGCGTCGAGTTTAGACGCTGTCTATTACTTTCTAGCTTGGAGGGAGATGGAAGACTCTGTAGATACCGATGAATTCATCGTAAATATGAAGAAAAATTCTTGTTGGTCTTCAACGCCAACAGTAACCTCCCTACGAGATATTGTCTCCAGTCTCGTAGATAAATTTTGCTACGGTACGGCTGATGATGCCGATGATACCGCGAGGGCTTTACGTCTTATCCTTACTGCGCATGCGTTTACTGAATTGGACGTTAAGAAGGCTGTCGTCTACCGGTTCGGCTTGATTGGCTGGCTACTCAAAGCCAGGCTTCTCAATTGGATTAATAGCCTTGTTAAGAGCATGGAAGACGAGTCGGCATTTCAGCTGTTACTTCGTGTCTGTTCCCTCTCAATTGATGTGGTTCTCCTCGCAGCCCAATTGGATTCGAGGCGTCTTTCACTTTCCGCCCCCAAAAAGAAAATTTCGGCGTGCCAGCGAGGACTCCTGGTTTGTTGTGAACGAATTTTTGAAGTATTGACGTCCCTCTTCACTAATCCACCTCGGCGCATCTCCTATGTAAGTTTAACTTTCGCACAAGCAGCTTTTCTAGATCCTCTACTGCCTCATTCGGCTGATTCCGTGTCTCAGTGATGACCAAGTATCACGAATACGTGAACTTGTGGCTGATTTACCAGTCGACAGTGACTCCGATCATAATTCCGTTGGCATTTCATCAATTCTCCCCTCGTTTCGGCCCTCTTGTATCACCCGCTCCATAGAGCGCCTCAAGATATCGTCCAACAGTCCACTTGCTCAATGGCTGAGGAAACTCCTGTCCCCCCCATCCTCCCCCTAATCTATGGAGATATTTTTCATCTTTTATATTATTAATAAAGAGAGAAGTACATTTAGTGCCTCCTATTTCACTATTCCATTTATAATCTGGCTATAGAGGTCTACTTATTTTACATTCTCAAAGAAATGGCAGTTCCAGCTCCCATGGTAGCTGAGCGGATGAACAATCCCAAAAACCCGGTCGTCTTTTTCGACATATCAATTGGGGGGCAGGATATTGGTCGTATTCAGCTCGAACTCTTTGCTGATGTTGCACCTAAAACGGCTGAAAATTTCAGGTAAGACCTCTCTACTTAAATATCACTTCAGTACTATTGGTATTTCACTTCCGTTTTTTTGCAGGCAACATGCACGGGCGAGTATCGCAAGGATGGAGTACCAACGGGCTACAAAGGATGCACTTTCCATAGAATCATTAAGGATTTCATGGTCCAAGGGGGAGATTTCGTCAATGTAATTTTGCTATTACTTATGTATACCATTACTTTAGGGTGATGGAACTGGGTCTTGCAGTATCTACGGCGGTTCCAAGTTTGCTGATGAGAATTTCATAATGAAGCACTCTTCCCCTGGCATGCTTTCAATGGTATTTCACCTGAAAAGTCTGATCTCTGTATTGTCTAGGCGAACAGCGGGAAAGACACAAACGGGTGTCAGTTTTTCATCACATGCGCTCCCTGTGATTTTCTGGACGGAAAACACGTTGTGTTCGGTTAGTTTGAACAGAATTCCTGTCTAATTGCGTCAATCAGGGTGCTAAAGGAATATATTTTTGTAGGTCAAGTTGTCGACGGTATGCTAGTGTTGAAAAAAATTGAAAATGTCCCCACAGGACCCCATAATCGTCCAAAAGTCCCCGTTGTTATCACTCAGAGTGGGGAGATGTAAATTCTAAACAAAAAACTGTACACAAATAAATTTTTTGTATCACATTTTTCCATTACTCCTGCTGTGCTAGCCATTCTGTCTGGGCGCTTGTGCGAGTATATTGGGTGAAAATCCACAATTCTTCGCTTGTTTCAGGCATCCCAGTAATGGAAGAAAGTCAACTTTCTTCTACTGGAAGCTTTTTTCCACCCCCGAGGCCTATCCTAAGTAGTACTCTATTAAGTGAGAGTCCATCAGGGCGTAGTAAGCCTAGAAGACGGATAAGACGAGTTGATCTTGACGACGATGAAAATGGCGCAATGACTGGCGGGACTGAAACAGCCCCATTTTCTGGGCTGGATTTCATGCCTCTCTCTCAAGATGGCGACAATTTCAGTGAAGATGATACCGAAGCGCACGCTACTGGTGTCGACGTGTTATCCGTCCATTCAGCTGACGAAAGGGAGAATAGTAAGACGGAAGATGAAGACGTGGATCTGAAGACCCTTCGTCAGCTAAAGAGTATTTCGGAAAGCGCACGGAAGAAGGCTGTTAAACGGCCGCTGCCCAAACTGGATACTGTCACGTAGGCGGATGATGTCATTTTACTTTTTTTAAAGGCTTCTCGGTGAACGTGGTCTTCCAGCGCTCTTGAAAGACCTTGAAAAGGTCACTTTCCAGGGACGAGGTCACGAGGTGAGCCAATAACTATTTCTCACGCCTTTCTTCAATAGTTTGAGGATTTGCATAAATTAATGTTTGTGTACAAGTCGTGGGCAAATAGAATGTTGCCAAAATTTCCCTTCGTGGAAGTTATGGAACGGTTGGAAAGACTGGGAAGCAAACGAGAGGTTCACGCAGCACTTCAGGGTATGAGGGCTGGAACATGGCCGCCGGCAATTTCCTCCGAGTTTGTCCACGAAAGTGCTGAAAGTTCGGATGATGAAATTCCAAAACCTTCAGAAGATCCTTTAAGAAATGAATGGCAGGAGCTGTTAGAACTCCCCGAGGACGAGGCAGCAACTCAGAAATCGTCTTCACCGCCTCCGGTAATTTCCACTTCGACGGCTATGCTTGTAACGGAGACGCAAGACGAGCAGGAGCAAGAGCACATTGCGACTCGTATTGAGAGGAATCGTCGAGCTGCCTTGGAACGTCTAGAAGCTAAGCGACTTTCTTCTAGTTTCCACAATACCACACCTTACAGGGGTGGTCCCTCGGTCCTGCGGAAAGCTCTGCGCTCTGTCAACTCCCTCAACAATACGCAATGAGTGAAACCGGTGCCTTCCCTCACCTCTTCTATCGGGTCTTCTTATGTGCTGTGGGATAACTCGTATATATTTCAATTTTCGTGTCCATTTCAAGTCTGCTCTTTTAGTGTGAGGCAGTCTGGATCGCCTGAGGGGCGACTTTCACCCCGCGTCGGTGACACATGTTGCTTGGATTTGGGAAGTGGGGCCGGTATTTCACATCGTGGCTCATTTGAGCAGTATTGTTAGTCCACTCATGGGCTGTGATCGTTTAATTCGAGTATCGTGGTTATGAGACTGATGTTTCGTTCATGGTAGATGTCCATACGCTTTCCCCCATGTATACCCCTCGAAGAAAATTTATAGGCGCCCTGGATAGTTTACTCTGTTTGTAGTACGGTTAAGCTGCCCTTCTCTCAAACTTGGCCATTCTTCGAGTCAGGCCATCCCATCCTGGCGTCATTTCCAAACCTATATCTCGGGGGGGGGGGAGGAGGAGAGGGAGTGGGCCCCCTGGGCTTCCATCTATCCCTAAAAACCCTAAAAAGTAATTTTCCGCCGAGGGATAAGGGAGATGACATAAAAGTTGGGTCGAGGCCTCCCAGACACTCTGAAATTGGCTTTGATTTCTGGCAGGTGCATTTGGAGTTCCCTTACCTATTTCACTCAGGATGGACATAATAAAGACGATCTCATGTCTGAAAGTCACTTCTGTTGACAAATCCAAGTTAGTTATCAGTTTCGTGATGTCCTTGACCCCGCAGATGTAGGCTGAAGCAACTGATCGAGAATGGCTTAATGCGCACTCCCATTAGAGAAACGGGAATAACTGGCTGCCAAAAGACGCTTAAGTGATGCGTTTCTGGATTTCATAACTCGCATTCAAAGCGAATGCTTAAAGTAGGCATTGAGAACGTCGAGAAGTCGTAAATACTATGTCATTAAAATCCCGATCGTCGAGTTAAAATAAGCAATAAACGTTAGACTTCACACATGGTGGAGTAGCCTTCGAACTGCGATCCACGTCCTAAAACTTGCAGCTAAACTTACATTCGAGAGTTCATATTTTACATGGCAGAGATACCTACCAATGTTCATATTTTTGGAAGAAGTTCAGAGATAATCGTATTTCCCATAACTAGTAGGCTGTGAACTTGGCAGCAATATCTTTGAAAAAGGGATATTACTGGTAAATAAGAGATAAAGCATTTACGCCCCAATGCTAGAGCAAAAGGTGTCATAAGATGATAGCCACTTTTAATTGAAAAATGTATAGTGCATTGTACCTCTAATAATATATTCATAAGTGATATTTTCAAAGGGCGGTGAGGAGGAAGATCAATCAGAGAGTACTGCCTGATCTTTACTTCTACCAGTCAGGCGCATTTTTATGGCGAATTCAATCCCAAAGGAACGTTCAGTAAAGAGGAGAGAGATATCGGTGAATCAGCTGCAATTCGTTGGCGCTAGCTTTTGAAAAAATACTTTATGCTAACTGCGAATTTGCTGTATTTTCGCTTCGTATGAGATATTAACCAACTATTACGAACATTCACAACCTCTGATAGCGAGAGATTGCGTGCATTTCTTGTGACGCGGAAGGACCATCAAGCATTTCCGTCGGTTTGGATATGCTGAACACTTCTAATAATATCCTTCCACCATTTTTCTGATTAACAGTCTTTTCTCATTGAGCGAATTTATTTCAATATTGGTTACAAACGGTTTTTTCGCAAAAAATGTCTGTATTGTTCCCGCGCGTTTACTTTTTAATATAAATACTGCGGTATAAAAAAAATATAACTGTCTGAACGCTTATCATTTACATATCTAAGAAGATTAGAAATTTGTTTAGATTCATCACCATTTGAACCTCACTCACCTATAATTGGTAATCCTAACGTCGCTTTTTGTCGCGCTTCGCTAGAAATCTGCTATGGTAAGGCGCCTTCTGTTCACCTCAGTTCAGGCGTTGCCTTATTGTGCTTATTGTTACTTGGCCGTAACGAGACGGGTTTTATGATGGGAAACACGCCGCTACATAGCAAAAGACGTCTTTCCGGTGATCTTGATTTGAATTCATTTGAAAACACTCCCCCTCACATTTCTATGGATATTCCCAAAAAACGCCCCACCTTAACCGAGCAAGACGTAAGTTTCATTATTTTGCGTTTCATGCCCTTTTATTTTTCCAACCCAAATTTCTCTCTTTAGGAGTTTTCCCGGTCTGCACCAATTAGGGCCACATTTGATGGACGTGATGTAGATAGCATGGCCTGGATGCTCCACGGTGCAAGCCTTCAAGATTCAGGATATCCACCCGCGCCCGTTTCTACCTTCCCGGTGGCTTCAGCTCGTCCAACATCCCTTCCCGTGCCATCATCTTCCCAAGAGTCGCCTTCTAACCATTATACAGATAATTCACGTGTCGGCAACGGTGCCATAGGACTGACTTCCGACATCGAAATGACTCCGACTGCGTCACAAAAGCATCTGCTTCCTACTGTCTTCCGTTGGAATGGTGGTGGACACGAAATTTACGTCAGCGGAACTTTTAACAATTGGCAGAGGAAGATACCGATGGCTAGGCGGTTGGTGAACTCCTTCACTCACCTCTACTTTTTCTTGCCACCATCTAGGGACTTAATTCTCACCTTCCGACTAAAGTGGGCATTAAGCCATAATCGCATTTGAGCTAATCTGGAAGATTTGTGCAACTCAATGTACTCTTGTTAGCCTTTGGGCACTAATCCACTAATATTTTTTAAAGCAATTTATTGTAACATGAGGGTGATTTGAACTCTATCGCGACTTAATTTCTTGAAGGTTGAACTTGCTTGCTTTACTTTTGGGCATTATCTGTAACTAGTTATTGTGCCACTCTCGTGTTCCTTACCAAATATCAAAGTTTATCCCTGTCACCACCACCTATGCCAGTAGTTATTATTTTTTGTTAGTGAACTCTTTTTCAATCACCTCCATCTCATTGAATAATAACCAAGAAAATTTGTAAATATATCATTCCACATATGCTGGTCCGTTTCAATAAAGTGTACACCATGTTGCTTTTTCTTTATTTTTTATGCAATCGACGTTGGGCGTTCGCGCATTATGAGAATTTGTAACTCAATTCAGATTTTTTTTACATTTGCGTTTATGCTATCGCGACTCAAATATTTGAGAAACGCAGATTGTAAATCATTTCAAGCCAATGAAGTCTCCGCCCTTAATTCTGACAAGGGTTTTTCGTTGTTTACTCCTTCCTGTGCATTTATCGCCGATTCGTGACGAAATTCATACGTCCTCGCCTTTTTATAGTCATTTTTTTTACCGTCTGTTTACATATTGTGTGCACTCAACGCAATTCTCATGCTCAGTATGACTTGTAATAATACCTTGTCTTTTCACGTCATTGGGCTAATGCTAATTCGTACACATGACTTTCCACGTGATCTTATTAAAATATATCGGGAACCATATGCATTTATTTCCTTTTCTGTTGGCAGAAAATCCGGACATGTGGTGATTGTGGACTGTCCGCCTGGCAGGCATGAGTACAAATTTTTCATAGACGGTGCCTGGTATCACGATCCTACGAAGGTTAGTTATGTATGTCATCTCGGAGTGATTTTTTTCAAAAAGAGGGGGTTTGAAAATTTACATAATTAAGTTAGTTTATTCAAATCAGGATGTGGATTATGCAAAATCCATGAGGATTGAGTTTACTGCCATAATCTTCTGTTCATCAGTTGTTTTGCCTGTGACTGTCAACTTTATTTAAAGTCTATGCGAATGTGCGCCAAAACCCACTTATATGCCAAACATGCTTATATTATGTCCATTTGGCCGATTCATCAGCGTTTATTCAAAGGCTCAAGAACTCCACTTCTTCATTTAGATTAATCGAGACTACATGTGCATGTGATAGACGGTTTTATGCACGCGATGGAAAGCATGTCAACCAAATTTGACCCCTGAAGTTAAAAAAATAACTACGAAATTCCACATGACCCCGAAATCAAACTTTTTCACTGGTTTGTTTGTTAGCTTACCTGGCATGGGTGAGATGCCTGTTGAGATAGGCAGTTGGGGTTATTAAATGTATTGTTGGATGCAATTGTAGTAACCTAAAATTCCAACACATTTTCAAACCGCTTTGTGCATTTCCACCAAGTGGCCTTGACTTGCTGTTTTTTGCGTATCCACACGCGCATGCAATCATGCTTACACATCCATGAAAGCCTTAAATGGTGGCAGCTCTTCGGGCTGGTGTTTGACATTAGCCCTCGACTTAGATGTGTGTGGATTTCTGTTTAGATGATCTCTGCAGCAACTCAGTTCCATCTGGTGATTTGGGATTAGATCGCTTTCCTCTCCCTAGTCCTTGATTTGGCTTCAGTATTAATGGCATGAATTTTCATTATTGAAACGGATTCCGATACAGTCCAATCTCCCAGTATACCCAACTGTCCAGCCATTTATGATGTCGTGTTCAGATTCTCAACTTCTCGCCTTCGTGGTCCCTACCTTCTGCGTGAATATCTTGATTCATCCTCTGTTTTGTGCATGACTTCTTATCTATTTTGTCGACGTTTTTTGCAAGTAACCTCCGGTTCAATCGTGTACGAATTGATTTTCGAACCATCAGCCTGATGTCTCCTATACACTTCTGTCAACCCTAAAGATAAACATTCTTAGGAAATTTTTAATAGGTGGGCTTTCGGCGAAATGACATCTCAAGGTGGCCTTTGTGAAGTGTTGATACAACTTGTGCTTTCTCACCTGACTCCAGTAGTTATATCCTAGAACGAAGTGTGTGTGTGTGTTGGAAAAGTGGTTTCCCATTCTTTGATAAATCGGCAGCTCTCTTTAATGGCAGAAGTCAGGGCTGTCTTTCCCTTTCCTATCGTTCTAGCCCATGGTGAATAACGAGTATGGAACGAGGAACAATGTGGTGGAGGTGAAAGAATCCGATTTTAACTTCCTCAATGCATTGGAACAGGATATCGCTAATAGCAAGCACAAGTCGGAATCGACAGGAGCAAACTCTGACGTAAGTCCTCCATCGGCGCTTCATGTTGACTTTCCACATGCAGACTTTACGGTGTCATTGTATTGTCAACCTGACGGGTTTAAAATTCTAGTAAGGAAATGACATTTCCATTTCCTCTTCTCATTGGACGACGGGTTTGCTGAAAGAATTTAGGTCTTTTCTCTGCCTCCCTTGTGATGGCACAACTTCGGAGATGAGGGTATCCGCTGTTCAGGAAAGAGCCATATTACTGTTTACCGTCTTCTACACTGTGTCAAAATTAGTTTTAGAAGGTGCAAACAATCACTAAAAACTATTTTTTTTTATTATCGGTCAAAGTGGACGTGTTAGATTTGCGTGAATCCATTGACCATTCTTTGGATGTTTTATGAAATAACCCAACAACTGACATGGAGGTGGGAGGAAGCTTTCCATCTCTTCCTTCAACACAAGGTCACCAATGAAACGGTGCCGTTGACCTAAGGAGAATATTCCGAGGTAGCTGTGAAACAAGCTGATATCGTGGCAGATTGCCGTCTAAGTAACACCGCCATCAATCCTAAAGTACCTTCCAAGTTTCTCCATTAAATAACCACACCCTCGTCTGTCAGTCAGTTGTGTTTATTGACGTTCAGTCCATTTCACCCCATTCTTGTTGAACTATAATATTTGGTAGTCCAAATTTCCGCTTAAGGCTGATGTTACTCCCTCATCGCCTAATCGCAAAGTCAACTGAGGATGGTCGAAACAATATAACACTCCAGACGCCATGTAATTCGTGTTTACTAAGCTAACAGACTTTAACTTGTTTACTTTAATCGATGCCACATTTACCAGGCTTAATGCATTTTTTGTGTCTCCGAACTCCAAGTACACATGTACATAGTCGTGATAAGGGTCTTGAGGCCACTGTTTGTCAGTTCATTCATTCATTGTTGATGTTGCTGTGCCGTTAATGAAACGTGTACGCGCGAATGTGAGTATCATAGACACGGCAACGAATTCGAAGTGGCGTTGTAGTTTCTTGCTTGCCTGTCTGTCTCTCGTTCGCCCTCCTGCCGTCACGTACGCTTTTGTTATCCCACTGCCCTCCCCAATAGGTTAGAGGCGAATTCAGGCCACATTCCGAATTTCCCACCCCTCCATCCATTTTACCCAGGCGATTCGTCGTTACTTTGTCAGCCCATTTGTTGAACGTCTTGTGGACGCAAAGTTAATTATTCGTCCCAGTGGAAGTTGACGCGTCGAATCTCGACACAAATCGACCCTCCTTGTGCACCCAAATTGTACCCAACAATAGAGGCGGTTCCTCCTTACTAATTTTCTTCCCTTATTTGCATTGATATTGTGAGTGTATTCGTCTCTCAAGCATGGCGGTCTCAGGCATTCGAGAAAGGTATTCTTTCGGCGGCAGTTAGAGGACGTAAAGGCTTTTGGCACTTTGCATTATCTACGTAGGAAGGCTGCCTGAGCAGTCTCAAGTAAGAGGTTTCAGTCATCCAAACATAATGTTTGTACATGAAGTTTTTTGTCAACTTCGGTGTGGTAAAAACAGATGTCTTTGAGGGGGAAGGAGACAAGGTGGGATTAAGAGCAGCCAGGAAATGTATTTGTAAGATTAAACTCAGGCGAGAAAATCATCCCGTCTTGGATGCAAGGAGCCTTCTGTCACATCCAAGTGTCACAACCGCATTCCCCCTGTCGGAGCTCATCGGGACTTTCGTCTTGTGACTCAGAAGCCATTTGAACTTTCAAAGTGGTGTCATTTAATTAGTTTCTTCATAGAGCACTTCTTAACAGGGTGCGTATGTTGACTCCTGTTGAATCTCCCAGGGGCTTTACAAACTTCAATTAACTTCAGTTGACGTAAACAAGTGTCTTAGACAGCAATATTGTTTTGCCCCTAACGTCTACGATTTAGGAGAATACATTTTTTAGCAGAGAACTTGGCAACTTTATGACCAGTAGCCTGACATTAAGTCTCTTCCACCTAGCAAAATGCATCAGGCTATTTTTGCAGTAATTAACATATGACTGGGCACTTGTTGAATGTCTTATCGCCAAGGCTACTTCAAAGTATGGCGGGGAGAACTTCGCCCTAGTCGAGACATTGACACCGTCGACTTCGAGGGATGCCAAGTTAATCGTATCGCGGAGTCACTTATCCTGTCAGTCAACAATGGAGCTCCCTTATCGCCTCTCCTAATTATTCCTCCATCTCCTAGACTTTTTCTCTTTTTCATCACACTTTGCGCCACCTTTTAAGCCTTCGTAAGAGATCGCAGTGGCGGATGGGCTTTTGTGATTATTTGAGATTTGTTGTTTCCTGCTTGCAGACGGAAAGTCGAACTCCTCCGGGAGAGTACGGTTGCTTCATCCCGGAGACACCCAAGGATGTTTACGCACAACGCGATCCTGTCTACCCGCGTAAGTCACGTTACACACCGCCCGCGCCGGGGATCGGATCCACCACCCAACCGCCTCTCCTACCGCCGCAGCTCCTTCAAGTTTGTTTTACCTTTCCCCTCTGGGCCTAATGCTTTAAAGTGTATCTCTTTCGCGATGTTTATGGGTTCTACTTGTTGATCGGTTACATGTCATCATGAGGTATTAAGTCGGGATATTTCACTCTCCCGCACTCCAAATTATCCTTGTCTCCCTCTTTCTTGCGATAGCAGTGACGATGACGTAGATCTGACGTAGATCTGAGGAATTCGTGTTGGTAGGCTGATTGCCCTCCTATTTCACATGTGACTGGAATATCTAAACGCACTTCAAAATTTTATTCCCCTGGGATTGTTGTGGAGAAAAGCACCCGACGAGTTTCCATATCACTCGCCCCGTGTAATGAACCAACACGAGGTTAGATTCACTTATTTTATAAGTTCGGAGAGTTGAGAGGAAGTTATTAAAATTCACCGGATTTTTGTGTCTCCCTTGTGTGGTACCTACTGAAGATGAGACTCAATTCCCCTCCCTCCGCCCCGCTACCGGCAACGCGATTATTGCGCCGTAGACCAATGGACTCTGTTGAAAGGCCTCAACTCCAGGATATTCGTTGGAGTAATTCACTTAATTCTGTCTTATGACGACTAATTCCCAGTCCTAATGACGTGGTTTCTGTCGGTGTACTAGTGCATTCTTTTTATAACCACTTGATAGTCATCACGAGCACTTCATTTAGTGGTACCGTCTTTGATAGATGTGTCATGTGCAGACACCGAGGCTTCGTCCTCTCTTTCCCTTGCATTCCTAATGCCTAGTCTTTTTTTCTGTCAAATAAAAACGTCTTTACTGCGTGAGAAGTATTACGCCCTCGTGGTGTCAATGCAAGCCTTCCGTGTTTTAGAGGAGCACGAAGCCCTTTCCCCATTGGCCATGATTGGAGAGTTGCGTCTACTTCCTTTCATCTGCAGAACTTTTAAATATGTTTGTTGGATGTTTACTCTATCTGGCAGGCCTCCCGTCACATGGATTTCGTATGATTGATAAAAGTGTTTCATCTCCAGCATTGTTTAATGGATGCTTGGCCTCCAAAATTTCAGTCGTTTTCCACCAATTGCGGGTTTTAAATAAAAATGTAAAATTTCTCTTTCTCAATTTTTTTGATGCCACCTATTTTACAACGGCGAATTCTTTAGCTTGTTGAGAAATTGTTATTTTGACTGCATTGTCCTCAAAAGCTAACGCAACCGCATCCAACTTTTGTTTGTTTCTTTCAACTCTCTCCCTGTGGACTTTAACATCCTCAACCAGATGATTGGAGGTCAGGGTAAAATTCCCCCCTCACAAGAGTTTGAGCTGCTCACTCATCTTCTACAGCGTATTTTATTATCCTGTTTCATGGGATTTAACTTTATCCAATCCTCACTACGTTTGTGCGAACTTGCGTGGGCGTCAGTTGTCACGAGGGCCATTCGAGTTAGGCCAATATTGGGATCCGCGAAGAAACGTAAACTTCGACTTGCCGGGACTCAAAAGTCCTTTTCCTTGTTTGTAACACCGAGCTCTCGTGCTTCCCTGCCTGTTCTTAACGTTATGTTTGACGAAAACCTCCAATGCACTTTCGGAACATCTGATCTCCACTAGGGGGCTGGAAGATTGGGCTGGCGTGTCTCTTGTAAATCTCATTTTCGTCTCTTGTGTATTTTTTTTCCCGAGAGACTGTTGTCTTGCGCTGGTCGGTCGGTAATAGAAGTGGCTGGATGGTATCTTGGAGGCCATCGTGGCCGGAATCGCTCATGAAGGATACAGATGTAACTTGCCTCCATAACGCTAAAAAGCGCCCTCCGACCCTCATTATTTTACTTCAGGTGTATTAAATTCATTGCCTCAATCACGAGAAATGTAATTGCCACGTGTTGTTTCACTATTGTTTGCCATCTTTGAGTAACGCGTTCTAGCATGTGGTAGTCCATTCGCCACTTTTTCCTCAAATCCTGTGAAATAGTGACGAGTGGGCCCACTTCCTCCGAACTGGTACAACTAAAAATTTCCACCTATACTTTCAGTTGTTGACGTAATGACTTAAGAATCTCTCTTGTTCGGGTGGTTTCCACATTAGCCATGCTTCATGTGGCCGTCTAATTTCATCGACGTGGCGTGTCGTTTTAAGTTGTCATTTTTTCCCCTATCTTTACATCCATTCGGCAAGCCTCCTTCCCATAATTCGAAGGCGTTTATGGCGTAGAACTGCACCAGGGCCTATGTTGTAAATCTTCAGGCCTTTTTAATGACTGCATCCCCCTCCCGAGATTTTCTACTTATGCATTCATCCTCTACCCGATTTCGGCTATTTGTATTCCACTGGATCAAAATCAAAACAGCATAAAAACCATGTCGCGGTTGATGTGACAAATGTGTCCTGAGGTCATTAACTCGCGTCGCTTGTCCTCCCCCCTCTAGTGTCACACAGAGCAGCCAACTTTTTTCCTAATTGTGTGTTTTCACTACCTTTTTTAGCGCTTCTCAACTTTGAGCGCCACGTTTTCTCCTTCACGCTCCCGTCTTCAAATGTCTCCGCGTTTACCATAGTTTTTTTTCTCTTAACCTCGACCAACTACCCTGTCTCTAAAGACGTTGCATGCTTGATTTAGTCCACTGTGTAGCTCCTCGATTGTCGTATAATCGCAAACTCCTTTTAAGGTGTTTGCACCGCTTTTCCTTCTCTTGCTGTCCATCCTGTAACACGTAGACTTTGCTCGAGCACTAACCGCGTACGATGTAATGTGTGTGTGCGTGCCTGTAGGTCTCTTACCGCTAGCTTCTTTCCCGAACCCGTGGAAATTCGATCATTTTGGACCAACTCGTACTGTTAGCCATTGATAACAGTCGTTGATTAATTTTTGACTTTCTCTCACGCAAAAGTCACATTATGAAGAAGATGGGTGATGCTAAGAATTCACTTAAGTCAAATCTAATGCAGGCTCTTGACCGTTGGAGCTTGAATTGCCAATTTTTACAAATTCATGAGTCTTGTGCCGTTTGTCGGCCTCGGTATCCCTTCGTAACTTTCCCAATTTTTCCCCCTCACAAGCGTGAAATGATGGACGTACTGCACCAAACTTAACTGCCGCTCCACGATTGTGTTCTCCACACTCATTTCTCAGCCTCCTCGTTATCTTAATGATTCCCACTCTAACTTTATAGTCATGCTGCTAGATTACACTGCATTCACTTAGATGATCGGGATTTAGATGAGGGTGTGTTGAATGTTTTTCGAAGTTTTTAAGTTAATCATCCAAATACTATTGTTGTCGTCGAGGCTTACACGAATTCTTATCAATGCGTCTGAACACGCTGGCGTTAAATCGGGAGGGAGGTCTCGTCTCGTTTGTGTATGCGTGTATGCTTACGCCTTTGAATTAACCAGAACGCCGCCGTTGTTATCTCGCCTCTCTCTCGCCTCTCTCTCACCTCCCTTTTTGCCTCACCTCCAAAATTGGTACCTGCACGCACCCGAGTTTCGAGGCGGTCCTGTTGCTGGGGTGAGACAGGGGGTGGGGGGAGAGGGGTATAAAACTACCAGCCACACACACGCACACATATACGCGTTTATGTCCATTTAACTGCTGACTAGTGGCAGTGATCCCCTTTTTTATTCCGCCTAATTTGTCCCCTGATCCAATGACTTATCAAGATCGACATTTCTCGCTGCTTCGAGGTCGGATCAGCTCAGACGCAGTGTGTTGGGCCGACAAAAGTGGCCTTGAGCATTGAGGTTAGGCGACAATCCCGCGACTTGTCAAAAAACCGCCTTGACAGACGTTAATTACAGTCTCTGGCGCACAAGACGGAACGCCTTAATGGGCCTGTCGATAAGGCCATTTCTGACGTTGACATCGCAGTTTTGCGACAAGATAGATTTTACCTACTGAAAATTGCCAAAACCATAATTGTTCGCCTCGGTCATGTATCCACCTCGAATTTGGCTTGTCAATTCCTGTTATTATTTACGCCTTGGGAGTTGTAGGGCCACAGTCGTGTCCTGAGTAGGCTATTTGTCAAACGCACTCATTTTATCTCATTCAGCACAAACACGGTAAAGCCGGTATTTGCACCTGCAAATGTCAATATGGCCTAAAAGTTGCAATATCTTCTCTTACTCCCTTGGAAGCTGAGTTTGTCGTCATCGTTAGAGCCGATGTTGCCGAATTTGGTGCTTTTTTACGTGAAAGGCCTAAATTACACCCTTGCATCTACGCCCGCATAAGTTCAAGACTTATTTTGTATTTCCTTCGACGAAGATCTTGCTGAGTGAATTTCATACCTTCCACTAATTCAGCTTCATTTCTCGTTATAATTGGTACTTTGTTTGTCAAAAAGGAAAGCCAGCACACAACTTACAGTTTCTCTTAGTTTTTCTAATCATCCAGCCACCTGACACGAGAAAAAGTAGGGCTTGACAATGTCTTTCACCGTCTTCCCTTTTCAACCGTTTCAAAGTTTAAGGTTTGGTGAATGCGAGTTCTTTTGAACCCCAGACACACCTCCTTCTTCGGTTCTTCGTTCTGCCGCCAATTTGGCCTTCCTGACCAGCGAGTAGGTGGGCACATGTTAATTTCAATTCCCCTTTTTTACCCATTAACGGAAATCAGTTTCCTCTTTTATTCAATTCCATTGTTAAATTCGTCTCCATCCTGTATCCTTGCTAGCCTCCGCCTGCTACTATTTGCCCACGTAGAGCGTAGTCGAGCTAAGACATGATATTCTCTTAAGCCATTTCAGTTCCACTCCTCCTCTGTCGTATCAGAAGATGACTGGGAGCTGCAAACTTGCGTCCTTTGTAGGCTTGGAACTCTATGATTCCCCCATTATCAGTATTCTGCAACTAACGACTAGTCGTGATGATTTGGGAGCGAAGTGGACCAACCATGTATGACCTTCGACATCCTTTCTTGGTCTCATGTCGGAATGATATTAGTGGGAATCCTGCGAGCTCCGTTTTTCATATGTGAACCCAACAGGGCTTCTCCTCACCGCCTCTTCCACCTTCCCAAAGTTTGTTTTCATGGCCCTAAATGGATGGACCAGTTTGAAGCCTTCTTCCGAATAGGTGATGAAATGTCTTCTTACGGAAGGACCTGTCGATAGAAGTACAAAGAGGTCACAGTCAAGACAACAAATATACTTAATTTTGCTCGAGATCCATTCCGTAATTTAGTAATACCTTAATTCCCCGACAGTCTCCTCTTTCGAGCGTTTATTTTAACTCTTCTTTTTTCATTTATATTTCTTTCACCCGCCTAATTAGCCAATTCGAGTTGTGATGCTTTCACGTCTATTTTCCACTCTTTCGACTTTTCGTCGAATAATCTGGGTGTTTTTTACCCTCTTATATCCAATGGATTGCCACCTGAAAATGAAGTTAGGTCGGTTCTGAGCCCCGCCTATTTACCCATCACTTCCCCTCTCCTCAAGCTTAGGGTTTAGGCTAAAACGCGCCACGTTAAGTCCCACCAACTCCGTCATAGCCGTTCCATCCTGTCCTCTGCATACCGCCGGTTCAGACCTTCATGGGCCAGTTTAATAGACTTGCAGACTTACATCATAGGGACAACTATTTTGTTTTGCTGTCACCTTGAGGTTATCCTTTACTAGACTTCTCCGTTGAAATTCACCGGCTCTGTCATCCTTGATGAGCCTGCCCTCTGTGCTGGCGCTGTGTTTATATCTGCCGTCGGCACAATGTGAAATACACCAATGAAAGGGGACTGTCGGGAATTTTTTCGACACTACTTGAGTGCAATCCTGTAATTTCATTTGTGACCTGCTATCCCGCCGCGGTGAGTACAGGCGAGGCATTATGGAGGAGAATAAAAGCTTGTTTCAGGCTCGAATGGTAGTGCTGGAACACACTGTGGCCAAAAAGCCAGATCTTTTTGCCGAGAGGTATTTCAGGTATTTTTTTTGGTATTTCAGGTGAGGTTTGAATAAACTAAACCAGTGAAAGGAGACGGCTTGCCTGTGTATAGCTTGCAGTTTTTTCATTTTCCCCTCGACATCGAGGACTTGATCTTTTCGAGTTGATTAAACCCTCGTGGCCACTGATTGCATTAGAGTATGTCATTTTTTTAGACAAGAGCTGTTTTAAACTAATTAACTAACGAGGTTGCCCTAAGGGGACGAATGTCCACTCACCCTCCGTTAGAACTTTCTTTTATGTCATCCCGAATTGTTTGGCCACCTATCTTCAGCTGTGCGAGGCGTATTTTGTCATAAACACGTTAAACCACCCTCTGTAAAGGCGACTTCAACGGTGGTGCGGGTATAGACGAGGATTGTTTCAGTAGTCTCGGCTTACTCCACCATTATTTCATTGGACTGCTCTTCTGAGCTGAGGGTATTCGTGCTCCCCCTTGTCCTTTTTTCTCTGTATGTCCTTAATTAAAACCGCTTCGAATTGCCGCCGTCGAGTATTCGATAAATCGTCTTAGGTGGAAATGTCCACTTCGCTCAAGCGAACAAATCTTCCTACCCGAACTTCCCTTATTTTACCTACCTTCATTTGTGTGATTGTAAGTTCTCAGGAAGCTCACCTGACATGGGACGGGATTAGTGATCGCTCCTGAATTAGTTTTTTATAATCTAAGTGACCTTTTTTCCCCACCTCTGTCATGGGCTTCTCTAACCGTCTTTCTCCACGCTCTTTCCAATACACTCTTTCGAGGGGTCGGACAATTGTGCCCGAAGAAATAGTGTTCTCTTATTTGATCGTGAAGTGGGTGCTATTAGACACATTTTGACGAACCGCTTCACCGCGATGGCCCTTGGGTTGTGGCATTTTGTGATCCTGCTGGCTTCTGACTGGTCTGAAGCTTGGTTTCGTCATTATGGTTGCGGTGTGAGATGCATTATCCATGCGAGGAGTGCCAGTTTATCTCCCTGTCGACTGGGTTTTCGTGAGCACTACCACTTAGTGTAGTAAAATCCACCTTCGCTTGTAGTAAGGATAGTCGCCTATTCCCCCATTGCCTCTCCCCTCTGCGTCTTCCTCGGTAGTGAGTCATTTTTCGTATCCGGACGAAATTTCGCCATGCGGACTTGTTTGAATCTCAGGTTACTTCCGCTTTACCGACTTTGCATCTGTCTACCAACTATAGGGTATCCTAAATAAGGACATCGGTGTACACTGCGACCCAAATCTTCTACCTCAACCGAACCATGTGATGGTCAATCACCTCTACGCTCTGTCCATCAAGGTGAGTCGCCTTCTCTTCTTCTCGGCAAAGAATAATATGTGTTGTTATCGTTGTTATTTTTATTGTTGTTGTTTAGGACGGTGTCATCGTGTTGAGCGTAATAACACGATACCGGCAGAAGTTTGTTTCTACCCTCTTCTACAAACCCATACCGAATTGAAGAAATGATTGATCCTAATACCACTTCCACTGCCCACGATGGCGGTGATGATGATGATGATGCTTCTCTCTTCTCTTCCCACCTTCTCTTCCCCACACCCCTGCTGCCTGGACCTTCATACCCTTCTCTTGCATCCTCTTGTTACCTCGTCTCACAAGTTCCTTCTGCCCGCATTTCGGCTTCCTAGTTTGATTATTACCTCCCCATTGTTATTTCCTCCACCACTCCAAGTGCGAGGAATTGCGGCCGGCTTATGCATATATACATAAACCTATGTAAACATTATACAAAAAGGAAAGCAGATATTTTGCAGGGTCGAGCTTTACCATTTCTCTTTCCTGGCCATTACTCGTCACGGCAACAGTAGAGGCTGGCGGTTGATTTGCTTTATCCTCGCCATAAGGTTTGATAGAACGTTCAGAAAAGTGGAAATTCTTCATAGGATGATAAGTGGTGTTTGTGCCATTGGGATGGATTAAAGAAGTCATAAACCAGTGCATCCCAGAACGATGGAGCTGAGAGTCTTTATCACTGTCCAGAGGCTTGGCTCACCTTCAGGGCCTGTGCTGTTGTTCCAGCACTTGAGGCCATAACGCTTCTCGCATCAAGGGGGACATTCGCGTTGCCAGTTCCTCGGGGATCCAGGCGTGCCAGCGGGGGTTTTCAGCGAGTGTCGGCGGTGGTGGTGATTCTTCAAAGTGGTTGATTATTCGTGGTGTCTGGTGCATAAACTTGAAAGACCACCGTAGGATAATACGATAGGCAAGTCTGTTCACACGATGAGAATGGGAAGCTTTGAGGTGGTGTTAGTGTCTATTCCCTTAAGTTGACTGAGCAAATATCGAGGAATCAGCATTTCCTTGTCAGCAGACTGGAAGAATAGCTCTCCCCTGACCTGAGTTAATGCGCAATCTATTGTTTAAAGCTGCCGAGTCGTCTAACTTCGCCTTTCGCATAAGGACACGATGACGAGAGGGCCGACGTGATAGACAGAAGTGAGGCCGGGCGCACTTATTTCATCGCGGCCTTCGTAGGTGGTGGAAATGCCGTTGACGACGGGGTGGGAGATGATTTTGGAAATGGATCTTCAAAGATGAGGTGGGCGCGGTGATTGGCTGGCGGAATGTGGGGCAAGGTCGAAGACTAGCCGGAACACATTGTTTTTCCTTGCCACCAACCACGAAACGTGTCCAACCAAAATATGGCCTTATTCTTGAGCGCCTACTTCTTCCAATTGACTTGGGAAGCTGACGGGAGGAGACAGCATTGTCAGTTAGTTGGGTGTGTAGGTATGATAGCTGTCATTTCATTAGAAGACCTAGCTACGCTTGACATGAATTCTCAAATCGCATCCTTCCAGTCCTCGAAACAGCAATTAGTTCTCCAACCGCCTCGCCATGTGGGTGAACAAAACTTGTCACAAACCCAAAAGTGTCCCCCGGAATCAAGAGGTGACGCTCAAATAACCATATTTACTGTTGCGAAATGGCCTTACTGCGCGAGTTCCGGGAGTGTCGATCTGGCTGAAATGTGACAATTCACTCAGCGCTGAATACTGTTTCAGTAGTAATTATTGGCCTCAATATTTACTCCCGTAAAGAAGAGAAACAAATGTGAGAATTGAATGTCCTTATCCGAGGGCTTGCTCTGATCAGCGTGCCCAATTATTTGGTTCGGAAGAGCGGTGAATGGACCCTAACTTCACCTACGTGGCCTCGAGGCCAAAGTTCAGCGCACTGATGGAAGTTCACTGACGCAACGGAGTCACTGATTAGCGCCACTTCAGCGTCGCCCAGACTTGGTAGCCTACAGTTGGGGAATGCCGTCAACGCGTCCTCTCGATCAGGGAAAAAAGGGGTTGAGGGATTTCGGCTGACGCCTAGGCTTTGGTTTGGACATCGAATACACATGAACTTTTAATAATAATGTCACTTTACTACACCCGCCCGAGAGATGTAAAAGACCATGAGTGGGGAGGCGAGTGCGCATACTAGGCGCAAAGGTGGGGGGGAGACGAGGGTTTGAGAGGGGAAGGCGATTTTAACCTTGTGGTTGGTAATGCAAGCCCACATAACTCCAGATTATAGGCGAAAAAGAGAGCGCACCTCTCCACTCAAACGCTATGTCCTATTCGAAGTCAGAGAACGTTAGCAAGTGGCGCCACCGTAGGGCGTCTTTCAGGCGGGGACAGCGGCAGACGTGTCACATCCCCTTGACTGCACCACTACGCGACACGTGGAGGGTGCGCCAAGGCAAGAACACACAGTTTCCCATTTACTCCAGCTTCGCAATCTCAGATAGGATGACTTGTTCCACTGCCTGCAGTCATAGGAGAACATTCAAGGAGGTAAGTGGGAAAGTGAGGTGCAAGCATTGGACACGTAATCATTTGATTGGTCAACTAAAGCACACACGTGGAAGGGAAAGCCCTCATCGAGTCGTCGGTCGGGACAAGCTTCGGACATTGCAGAGAACGGGAGCGAGGACAGATCAAGTGGTTGAAGAGTGTGGAAGCGTGGATGGAGTTTGCTTAAGTCAGACTTTTTTTCAAACAGCCAAATTCTCGCCTTCATGCGGGCACGGGACATCACTCAACCCTGCTGACACCTCACATGACCTTGTGGTCGGCCCCGTCGGTGTTCCAAAGTTAGCTTGATGCGAAACACCAACTGGTCGTAAGTCAAATTGTGGACGTCCACTGCTTCAACCCGGGAGGTGCCATCTCCTCCTTCAATGAGGCGTATCTTGGAGCCAAGTCCGGAGTTGGGATGATCACCTCTTCATCCTCATCCCCTGAACAGCCCATAGAACTGCAAGCAAACGTACCAGTCGTCCAGTTTTCCCCGCGGGGTAACTCGTGACGCCCGTGTGTTGCGTACGCGAATGCCCAAATAGGAAAGAAGAAGGGAGAAAGGGGGAGGGCGCGAGGTCGGGGTAACGGCAGAGGCAGTGGATTTAGAAAGTGAACAAATTTCCAGTCTTGCTGGACGAAAAGGCACACGGGCTGAGACGATGATTGTAGACTAGCAACCAGGACGGAAGGCGCAAATAGAGGTCAATCACACTGACTAGATGACCCATAAAAGCAACCTTCCCCCCTCCGCCCAAACCGTCTCGCAACACACTCCAGTTTAAACGAAAGTAGGGAAAAGAGCAGGTTCATTTTCCTCGAAAGTACACATCTGTTTCAATACATAGGTAGGCAGATAGAGAGGGAGAGAGAGATGGAAAGAGGGCCATAATGTAATAATGAAAGCCACGGAGTTGACAAGTTGTCGATCACCGGCGAACCCAGTGCGCAAACCAGTCAATTTTCGTTGTCCACGCACCATTGTAGGCTTCGTTGAATTTCTCGTTGAAGTAATTGAGCGCCTCCTCCTCGTCGCGCAGCTCCACGGCCAGCGTCTTGCGGACGTACTCGAGGTCGCCGACACAGGTGAGCTCGGGCAGACCGGAGGGGAGCATCATCGCAAGGAGGGTGAGGAGGAGGTTGGAGTGCCGACGTAGAATGCGATAGGCGTCTTCGCACAGCCTTGTAAAGTCCATGAATCCCTTGCTGCGATAGGGCTTCTCTTCGCCTGAAAAAAAAACACGAACGGACACACGTTATACGCCTGTTGTATGAATGGAAAAATTAAAATTTAATTTGGTCTTCATGATCGAGTTCAAAATAGCAAAAATTACATTGCAGTCTAGACAAAACAAGACGGGAGTTTGGGGGGTGATCAAAAGAACAGGGGAAGTAGACTCCGCGAACGGGAGAAGTGGAAAATTCGAGGTAATAAAAAATAGATCCTAACTGCAGAGACGAAAAGAAAATCAAAGAAGAAGGGGCTCCTTCAAAGGTTTCGTACTGCTAAATTACTCACTGCCACGCTTTCAAAAAAAATGGAAACAATAAAAATCTCCGACCCCTTTGGATGATACCAATGGGCAAATTTAAAAAAAACTAGGATGTTTTGTCCTCCACATGGAAGGCGACCGAGATTGAGCTCAAGAAGCCCCTCAGCAGGAAGCGCTGAGACATCGGATAGACGCAACGGGACAACCAATTGGGAGGACCGTCGACGCAAAGGGACATCGACGTCATCAAAATTGAGAGGCCACCGACTCGAATTAACCCACCAAGGAGCTGAAAGCAACCATCCAACAATCGGGAGGCAGCGGCAAAAGAGAAGTGATTAATGATGATTTAAGAGCAGACTAAATTGTTGGTCTGTCTTGATGATTTACGACTGGTCTGGCGGATATACTTCAGCTTCTCGAGAACTGGTTGAGAAATGGGGCCTAAATTAGCCCAATATACAAGAAAAACTAAAGAGGAGAATAAAAAAGTGGGGAGGAGAGGGGGGGGGTGGGGGGGGAAGGGGACTACACGATGCAGATGTCAGAGCAGACCAGATGGTCAAAACTCGGTGGTAACCAAAGGAAAGGGGAAAAGACGCAGACAGCCACTAGCTCAGAGATTTGTGTGTAAAAAAGAGGAGAAAAAGTTGATTTCAAGTAAAAGACCATCAAAATGCACTCCAGCAGTTAGCAGAGGCAAGGAAGAGGAATTTTTGCCTTGCTTTCTGCCACTTCACAAAGCCAAAACGTTCTAACAGTCTCCACAAGTAGGTGGATTAGAAGGAATCCACGTGAACACAGGCCATGCGTGGAAGGTGTTGATGTTGCAGCAATTTCACTTATTGCAAACCAATCAACTACAAAGTGTCATGTCTACGACTTCTCCAGTCTCCTGCCTTGGAGAACAGCAGTGGAGTTGAATGCCACAACTGTCCCGTGGATACTTGGAATAAAACGACCACGTGGTGATGCCAACAGCCAAGGCGGAGAGCGTTTGAATAGATCCGCCTGAGAGAAAGTTTCTGTTTCCATATACGGTGAGTCAATAAAAGTCGTTTGGTTGATTTGAACCACTCAGGAACCGGTTGTCTGCTTCCTTCTGTCACTGACTGAAGACAAAAAGGCGGTTTGGTGCGTCAGTGAGGCCAGACTCCTCACAGGAGCGTGGTCACATCGCTAAGCATTGGACTCTCCCCTCCCGACTACCCCTGTCGTCTCACATGTCGGCCCGATTAACCATTCATTGGCAAAGGTATTTGAACACGTATAGTGCGCATCACCAAGGGTGACAGCACAACATAACCTAACCACTTGGACTCGGACAGCCATAGTTCTCGACTAATTGTAAAAGTGCCATAGCACCCCTCAGTTGCCTCGATCCCCTTTGCAATCAGTTAAATAAAGGAAGCTTTGGGGAGAGGAGGAAGAAAAATTGTTCGGTCACTCGACTAATAACAATGCAGAATGGCACATGGATGGTTCTGAGGGAAGCAGTGAACCCCAAGATTTAAGGCGTTTCAACAACTCCAACCTCAAAAGGCTCCCATCGTCGAGCCTAACGAGTGGACATGCAGGAGAAACTGAGGAGGAAGGACTAACCTCGGGCAATTACACAGGCGAAGTCACTAGTCAACACGAACGGAACCCGTTCTCTTGTGATGCCAAATTTCTTCTTCTTATTATTCAATATATGCCCAAAGTCAATGTGGAAGAGACGACCCGAGTCGTCGACCATAATGTTATCGTTGTGGCGGTCGCGGATGCCCAGCACAAAGGTGGCCACACAATATCCGGCACAACTGTTGGTGAATCGCCGAATGGCCGCCTCGTAATCGGCCTCGGAGCCCAACGGAGGAGTCTTCTTCTGCAAGAACCACTTGTGCAATTGGGAAGAGTCGATCTGCATCGCTGAGCGCACACGCTGGCCTTGGATGGACATGAT